>JAPZDZ010000010.1:37690-50711 GCA_029783805.1 Acanthurus tennentii
CCTCCCCTGAATTAATTTTTAAGTTTCCACGCCCAATGCGCCACTGGCGCACGGCGCAAAGTGTACGATAGGGCCCATAATGTGGCAAAAACTTTCTAAATAAAAAAACCCTTTATTATATATTATTTTCTTATCTGTAGATATCGATATCAATTGATGAAGATGATTCAGGATACCTCTAGACTGTATATCTTAAGTGAAGCACTTCCACCATGTCACATTATTTCAGATTGTCCAAAAACTCATGACGCACTCTAGAGCCTATTCACGACACTTTAATTGCCCTTTTATTCACTATTGTCAGAGATGATTCAGCAATAAGGTAGTGAACTCTTCTGATTGTATAGTTCCTTCTGTTTTGTAAGCTGCAGTTAAATATTTTACTTTAGAACAAAAAATTGACTTCCATCATATTGGAGGAAAATTTAGAGTTCAGAATAAACTCCCTTACCTTCCCTCTCTGCAAAACACTGATTGCCAAAAAATAGTGAAAGGTACTCCAAGCATGCGGCCCAGTTGACACCATGTTTTCCACTCAGTTTAAATCACAAAGTGCACAAAGATGACAACTGAGACTATCTATTGCAGTGTACTTAAAAAGTGTCATAAGATGCACATTTTTCTCACTCTTCCTGCATGTTTCTCCTTTTGCTGCAGCAGTCATTACTTTGAATTTTTGAAGGGAGCTTTAGAAAGGCCACCTCACAAACTTTCTGTTACATTTTTTGTTTTCCAGCTTGTCCTTATTTTTGCACGTTCTCAAAGTAGCAGTAAGTGTCAATTTTGACATTAACATATTTTCTATATTTTTGCACAGAACATTTTATATTTACTCTATAAATATACTTACTGTTAATATATTGTTATTGTTTTTCCATTCTTTGCACATTTCATTTTTATGCATCTATTTACATATCTTCAAGGATCACTATAACCCTGGGTGAACATATTATTTACTTTCCATAGTTATTAATGAATTGTAAGCCTCAACTTTTCAACCTGCATTGATGCTGTCAGTGTGCCCAGGGTAATGAAAATTTAGAACATCCTCAGAAAATGCAACTAAGAGAACTCTGAATAGATTGCTCTGTTAGCTACTGTTTGCAGAAATAAAATTCCAAGTTAAAGTTTTTTCAGGTTTACCTTATTTATACTATTTAAGTTATTTAAACTATTATTCTCACCTAATCTCTCCAGTAAAAACTGATTTGCTTTTACTCAAGTAGTTATTCTGATGACTACTTAAACTTTTACTTGAGTACTTTTTGTTCAAAAGTATTTTTAATGCTGAATACCTTAGTCACAAAGTTCTCTGAATAGTACACTTTTCAGGAATAAAAAAGAGTCATCGTTTCAGCCTGACAACAGCAATTTTTTAAAAGTCTACTCTTTCTTGAACAAGTTCTTTGGGCCTTTTAGGCCTTCATATTCACCCGTCTTACATAAAGGATCAATTAAAAACCGTGGTTCAAGTAGCAATGTGTCAATCATGAAAACTGGAACAGTGATAACATTGTCCTCCAGCTCTGGTGGTTGAAGAGGAAACAGCTGACAACTTTTACCTCTTGTGCACAACAGTGGGACACAACTGAAGTGATTAAGTTGAGTAAATCTCTTGAATCAAAGATGCTACAGGCCTGTTTCCAAACTTTCATTTGTATCTTAACTTTTTCCAGACAGTTGTCTCCACACAGCTTTCCTAAGTTGAACTTTGCCTCTAATAATGACAGTCACTGTGCTATGGACTGCTCTAAAAGCAGCCAAAAATGTGTAACAATATTTTAGTTAATGAGATCCCTGCATTTACTTTTACGGCTCCCAATTAGCCACAATGTCTACACAAATAACTCCTCTTTTTTTATTTTTGTTCTGATCATATGCAGCTATATTTAAACTTTGAATCCAAAACTTCAGAAAATCCCTGATTCAGAAGTGCCTTCATTCCAGTATTAGTTTTGCCTTTTAACAATCTCTGTTTTAAGAGAAACACCTATAATAAATGTAATTAGATTATTTTCTTGCTGATTTCATATTTGTTTTAGAGGATGCAGAAGTAGAGTACAAGCCTTATCTAATGCACTTCTCTCCACATCACACTCTGCTGGATAGACAGAAATGCCTACCTTCTGAGTATAAAAAATCCCTGGTATGGGAATATTGAGCCCAGCACAGTAAGGCACACAGTGAGGGAGACATAAGATCAAAGGGTAATAAACAAGGAGAAAGAGTTGTTTTTGTTACTCTCCAACAATTTGATGGACCATATAAACATTGATGGTGATTAATAATTCCATTCCATTCCATCAAATGTGCTTATCAATAGAAAACATTTTAAAATCACACTATACAATACAGTCATCCCTTTGGGAGTCTAACTATGTGATTCTGGAAACACTTTGTCTGAAGGCATCACTCAGTGTTTTAGAGGGGTCTTTTTTAATGTGAGAGCAGATACTTCTCCCAAACAGAATTTTCTGTGGAAGAAGTTGTATGCTGTGCCCCTTATCTAGATGACATGACTTTTTCTGCCCATGCTCTCCTCCTTCAAAACTTCAGCATACAAAATGTATTTCTGCTGTCATCATGAAAAAATCATTACATCATTACATCTTAAGAATTCTCATAATAATTGTGCCTACACCTCAAGAAAATATGTAAGTGTTTACCTGTAGATCAAAACTTCATCATCAGAGCAGTTATACTGAAGCTGGAACATCTTAACCTTGGGAGCTGACTGGCTCACTGTCCATTTAACCAGCGCTGAAACAGCGGTCACCTCAGAGACAGACACTGTCCTCTCTGGTTGACCAGGAGCCCCTTTGCTGACTCTGGTGGTCCCTGTAATATCAGAGAGGCGTGACTTTGGAGCTGCTGGCTGCCCAGTGCCATTGCTGAGGTGCGGGAGCTGAACTATGGACACCTCGACAGAGGCAGTGGACTCCCCTGCAACATTTGCGGCAATGCAGGTGAAGGTGCCATAGTCCTTTGAGGTGGTGATAGTGATGCTAAGAGTTCCATTGTTGTACACTGCCGTTCGGGAAGTGTTACCAAGCAGTCGATCATCAGGGGAGATCCAATGGATGGTGGGGGAAGGGTCTCCTGTTGCTTCACACCTTAAGCTGGCTGTCTGACCCTCCAAGACAAGCATTCTGTGAGTGTGTTGGGTAATGAGGGGTGGTTGACAAACAAACTCCTCTTCCTTTACATTCCAAAAGTAATGACCTTTCAGTGAGGGAGGGGAGGCACAAGTCTCCAGGTCATCATCTCTCTCAAGCCTCCTCAGCCACAGCATCTCGCAGTTGCAGTGCAGAGGGTTTCCACCCAGACTCAGGGATAGCTGAGGAGCATAGGGTGTAGTCAGGATCATTGAGTCCTGAGCGCGGGCAAAAATGGGGTCAGGGGGTAGCTTCTGCAAGCGATTTGAGGTCAGGTCCAATCTTGCCAGCCTTTCAAGGTCAGTGAAGGTACCCTCTGGAATAAAGTCCAACAGATTGTGGTCAAGGCTAAGCTGGTGCAAGTTAATCATCTGGCGGACTGAGTCCCAGGGCAGAGACATCAGGTTGTTGTAGGAGAGATCCAGATCCTCCAAGGCAGATGCCAGGTCCTCAAAGGCCTTGTCATGGACGCGTCCCAGTTGGTTGTTGTTAACAATGAGGTGCTGCAAGTTGATCAAGCCTCGCAAGTCATCAGGGCCTAACTCAATCAAGCGGTTATTGTCCAGATGAAGTGAGCGCAGTGTTTCCAAGTCACCAAAGGAGAAGGGCTGAATGTAGCTGATGGTGTTTCTGGAGAGGGTCAGGTCCACCAAGTCAGTCATATTGGCAAAGTCCTGTTGTGTAATGCGTAGGATGTAGTTGCCTCCAAGACGGAGCTCCACTGTGCTGCGGTCGATGTCTGGAGGCACGAAAAGAAGGCCTTTGGAGGGACACAATGTTCCCAGAGACTCAGACAGATTCTGACATGCACAATATTTGGGGCATGCATGTGTTATCATTACTGTGGCTCCCAGGACCAGCAGGCAGAAGATTATGTGGTCCATGGTATAGTCATAAAGAGGAATCTGTGTGAGAAACAGGAAAGAACAAGTTAAAAGTAACATTTACAAAGTCAATTATCCTTTGAACTTTATCATCAATTCATCACAGCCCCTCTCAAAGATCACAGAAGGCACAAGAGGTGTAAAAAGATCTCAGATGGAGTCACAAGTTCTACTCTGTCCTACCTGAAATGGTCAAGATTTTAAAATTATTTCCAAAATGCATGCATTTAATGGGATTACTTTAAACGACTGTCTTTCTCAGCTGAAATCTTTATCTGTTGCCCAGAGGAATAATTAAACTCTAGATTAGCCTATAAATTCCGATTAGTTCCCAGATGATATGTGCATTCTTTACAAGACAGTTGGTGGGGTCTGTAAAAAAGCTAGTGCCTAGGTACAAATCAACCTAATGTAAATTAGAACTGCCTAAAACTTGTAATTGCAGTTTGGAGCAACAGGTCACGAAAGGTAACATTTGCAATCATGTTAATCACAATGCAGTTCTTTGTTTACTGTGTCAAGTTTGATATGACGTTACATTACTTGCTTAGCTAACAATGGCTGATACCATCCCACATACAATGAAAGGGTTCTTGTACATTTAATACAGGTTATGTACTGGTTACAAGGGAACAATGTCAAAGGCATTTCGAAATGATCTGTGTGGCCAAAACTATGATATAATATCAAAGCTGATAAAGTTATGCCTGTTAAAGAAATCACATGTTCATGGACATAGGTTAGGAATAAGGTTACAAAAATTATGTATTCATAGTATATTTAAAACATCTGGGCATTAAAATCTTAATAAAAACAATTTAAAATCACATATTAAACATATATCTTGTATTTGTTTAGTACACTTTGTTTCATTATGGAACTTGCCAGGAATCTGTCTAAGACATCATGTGACACAGGCCCATTTCTCTCAGTGGTTAGAGCACTAAGGTGAAGATAACATGGCAATGATAATGTAGTCCTGTAATTAGGGAATACAGTGAAATAACTAAAGTACTGATCATTAGACAGCAGGAGCCCTGAGACAGTGCAGGCTGCAAGAGTGAGCTGCTTGGAGACTGCAGCGATAAGCAGCATTTTTATGGGATGGACATAAATTAGTATGTCTTAGTGGTCAAATAATATAGGACTCTGAGTTTAACTCATTTCAGCCTACTACCTACAACCTAACAACACACCTGCATTTTAATTTATGTGCCTCTGCACATATGCTAATCTCTGTGACATTCAGTGTAATGACTCATATAAAGACAGCCAACTGCTTAAAAGAGCAAGTATTCAAAAAGGATTGAGCACACCACTGTGCACATGTCCACATCATTTCACGTGTCATTATACCATAATTTAATTCCAATAAGAACAAATATGCAGATGAACAGCATGAAATAAATAAAACAGCTTGCTTCAAACTGAGATTATCCTTTCTTTCCTTGCTGGTTCACATCCACACTTACTTGTCCAAACACCCAAACATGTGCTATGACATTTCCAAATACTATCTGTGATAAATTATATCTTTGTATTAATTGGTATTACCTATGTTTCTATTAATTTTGGCAAAACAGAAAGTTTTCTGCCGGACAAAGCATCACCTGCTGGATATGATAAAGGTGCCATTGGTTGAGATGATAATGAATGGTTCATTTTGGCAGCTGAAGGAATGGATAAATAAAAGGTTAGTTCTATATGAGTTTCGGGACAAGAACAGCAGTACTTTTCAAGAAAGCATAGGACATTTACCTTTGATGCGGATACACAACATAAAACATGCTGTATGTAGTATGAAACCTCACTTTCAACATGTTTTAAATTGAGAAAAAATCATTTTCAGGAGGTTAAAAGGTAAAAAAAAAAACTAAAAGTGGGTTAAGGTTTTTTTTTTCTGCCAAACTGATGTATTAAATGTTAATATTTAAGTTGTCGTCCTATATCCAGTATATCCTATTCTTTTGCATGATCTGATTTATCTGGACCAATGGGGCAGGATGTAACTTCATGTGACCTCCTTGAGTGGTTTATGGTCACACAGGTAACACTAGTAACTTTTTTACTGACTTCTTTATTCTATTATGATTTACAAATTAGCAAAAAAGATTTAAAACTATTAAGAACAACACATTAAGTGCAGTTTAAATGCTGCAAGTGTGAATTTGTGCGATGATGCAACATTTTTGATCTAAAAATCCTAGACTTCACCTCATTTGCAAATTCAGCTATGATGGGCCGTGGTCTATTCACACACTCTTCTGTGTAATCCTACCTGCTTTTTGCTGTAAAGGAAAACTATGGTTACTTAATGGCAAAGAAAATAAGTAAGATATATCAGACCTTTCTTAGAATACAGTATAAAATGCAAATAGTTCATATACTTAAAATCATCATCATCACAACAATGTAAATTGTGGTTAAAATATATTTTAACTGATGTTGTTTCTTTTTTGCCTGAGACCCCAGCTTGGAATACAGATTAGTGTAGATGACCTGTTGAGTCCTTTAAATGTGCAAACAGAGCCTGGGGAACACAAAAAGAAACATTTTATCACAGAGAGCAGAGCAGTGGAGGATAAATGCCAAATAAATAATCTGGTCAAAGTCAAGGACACTCTGTGGAGGATAGATGGTATGGAGGTCAGGGAAGTGGCAAAATGAGATCTCTTCTGACAAGTTAGGCATGGTGGTCATGCAGGTGACTCTCATATGTTGAGGAGAGCCACGACAAACGGAATCAGTAAAGGTCTTGATATAAACACTCATCACAGCTCCTGACAGACACTACTGTGCTGATCCTGCCGGGGCCTGCCAGGCTCCAGCCATCACAAACTGACTAACTCAAGGGTGGATGGAAAGCGACTGGCTGCAGGATAATTTCATAGCACACTTATTTGACCACAAGCAGACCCATACTATTACTCCTGATACACTTGGAAACGTTGGTCTCAGTGTTGTCGTGACAGCCATGATTTTAATACCACTTCAATGCTGTTGTGAAAGACTGAAGTCTGTATTGAATTTCCCGAGCATTTATTGCTTTAACCAACTCTGTGGTGAAAGCTTAAATTTCATTTTAGCATGAGCTCCAGAGGGTATAGAGCCTGCACAGACAGCAACTAAGTCTGAATAGTGAGAAGGTACATATAATGTATAGGCAATATATGAATGTTACTCTCATACTGTGAACACCAGACCAAAACTATTCACACTGTTTTGGTCTGGTGTTCATGGTAACTTTAGGAAAGATTGAAGATCTCTTACATTAAGCAATAAAGACTGTTTATATACCTTTCTCTCTGAGAGGTTTTGGTGGGCTTAAACACACTCATGACTCCAGCATCTTTCACATTCACTTGTATGAGAACACTCAACCCCAAGCAGTTGCTTATCATAAGAACATGAACATAGGCCAATTTAAGTATTTTAACAAGCAGTCAAAGCTGTCAAGATATGGTGCAGACAGTCTCAAATGAGCCATATTTGTATCATCTTCTACCAAAAGTATGTTTATAATGTATGTATATCAAACACCTTTTTATTCATCTTAAACCCAATGGAGATAAAAGCCCTCTGGGCCCTCAAGCTCTCTCTTTTTCATATGACAGGGCCAGCGTGTGCTCAGGTAGTACTTTTTTCTGCTCTACATAGTATGCAATACACTAATAAGAACTAATGAGACATTTGTGAATAATGTGGCTTTTTATTCTTACACTGCTAGAACAAGAATCCTTCTCATTAGCTTCTGGTGGGAGGAATCCCTGTTGGTTTATTATTTCTCTTCACTATTACAAATAGCATGCCCTCCTTTCTCTGACACATCTGTAGCCCTTTTTTAAAAATATATAAATCCCAAGCTGTCTAAGAACTGATCAAAGGAAAAACAACCTTAATGACATGTCATGACAACAACACTATGGATCCTACAGGCCACATTGCCCCCCTTTGCTTTCATTTGTATACAGGTGATCTATAGACTGTTAAATAGGAATAATCATGGTGGGGGTCGGTGGGCATTATTTAATAGCAAAAATCTGCTGGGTACCTGCTGAAGGGCAATCTCAAAGGTGTACAATGAATGTACTAGAAGAGAAATTAGATTGCGGAAGACTATCCTTGGTAGACAAGTCTGAAATACTTGACTTTCCACTTCAGTGTAAAGTTCTAACAAAAAATATGTTATGCAAAATGTTAGCAGCACTCTAACAAAGTAATGCATATTCCATGATGAAAAACATTGCAGAGTGACATTCCTGAGGACAGGCCTATAGATAAGGCAAAACAATAATCTTCTTGCATTATCCACCTAACATTCTGTCACATTAGTTTTTACATAGTAGGTGTCCATATGTCATTGGTTGTTGGCTTTTAATCTCAAGAAAGTGGGTATTAGCTCGTATGACTCGATCAGAGGGTAGATACCAGAAAAGTGAGAGTAGAGAAAGAGGAGTGAAGCAAAACTGTAACCCTTTTTACATATTTTGGGTTATGGTCTGTGTATTTGTGAGCCTCAACCAACTGAAACCAAGTGAGATCAGTGCACAGTTGTTGAAACAAGATGAGGACTGCTGAGTGGCCCACCAGTCAAGTAAGCAACACTGCTTTGAACAAGTGGAGTGACAGTGTAAAGAAAGCTATGTGCATTATGTCTAGGTTAGATCTGCAGCCTTTTCTTGGTAAGCTTAAACCAAGGCATTGGTTTAAACTCAGTAGCTGGACAGTCTAAAGGCCTTTTGGTAACTTATTCCCTTGACCAAACATCAAAACACTACTACTAGTACTACTAGTACTATCTACACCATGACGCAGTAGTTGCAGCGCTCAAGTGCTGCATATTCCCACATCTTCCAACAAGTTACAACTGGGGCACTGCAAAACAATTGTAGCTCAAGGAAGGTCTCATAATATCCCTGCAGTTCATTCAGTGTGTAAAACACTATTAAAAATTGTTTATTATTTGCTCCTTACTGATGTGAATAAAGGTTGTCAACAACACACTGATGTGTTTCTGTCTTCTTATCAGACAAAATGTGATCATATCTATGTTGAATTTTACATTTTATCACAGAGTTATCAGTAAATCTTTAAAGCTAAATCCAATTAGATTTGATAAGGGATTAAAAACAAAACTCAGATGTGATAAGTAGATATAATACTGGATTTAGATTTGATACAATGCATTATCACCATCAGAAACTTATGAAGTATTTTTCTTTTACTCTATTTTTCAGCAACAAGGTCTGTCATCAAAAGATTGTGTGCACTAAATACTATCACTGAAGTTGTGATAAGTAATTAAACTAATTAGATCTGACCAGACAAAGCAGATTCATTCATCTAATAAAGCTTTTTATATGGTAACTCTATCATTATTCATTATTCATTATTCATCACTTCTTATCAGCTCTTATTTTAACAGATAAAACACTCTCAATGTTCAGAGGCATCAGATCACAGGAGAGAACAGCTGATTCAGAATTATGCACTAAATAGAATGCCATATGTATGTACTGCACATGTTGAATGAATCATTCATCTTGCCTAAAGCATGGTCGCTCTCCTTAACCAGCCATGAGCCGACCGTGCTGTGTGATCAAATGTGTACATGCCAAAGTGAATAAAGAACACATTTGGAATGATAAAAACAGGTGCTTGAATGATGTTGAGTGAGCATATGTAAATTACACACACTCAGAGCTCCTGATGCAACAAACAACACTGATAAAGAGGAAATTGCTTTAAAAAATCACTGTTGCTGTAGTGTTAATACATGAATTTTACAAGTTTGGGTGTTTATAATTTACTATCCAGTCATTAAGTAAATGGCCTAAACTTTCACAAATGTAAATGACACAATGACACATTCTGTGGCTTCGTATGTCTGGGTTGATAACTTAACCCAATGAGTTATTGGAATGTTTTTGAATTGTTACCCTTCGTGTGTGGTTAAATCACAGCTCATTGGCAGTTGCCTGCCACTGTGCCACAACACATATCATTGTCTGATTTACATCTACTGTAATTCAACAGACAAGGGTTAGCGCAAGTTTTTTCTGTGATTAACTGAATCAAAAGATTGCATTTAAAAACTCTTGTTTTAATTACTCATTGAAACAAATTTCTGAGGTGATGAATTAGATGGGAGATCCATAAAACCTGTAAGTGTTATTTTGGATAGGTCTGTGTACATGTGCTATTGCCCATTAAAGCCAAGAAGCCAAAACGATAATCTTCTTGCATTATCCACCTAACATTCTGTCACATTAGTTTTTACATAGTAGGTTTCCATATGTCATTGGTTGTTGGCTTTTAATCTCAACCTTCAGTTGGTTTTTAATCTCAACCTCTGTCAGCCGCATTACACTGAAACTTGGATTGAGCTAGTGGAGATGTAATCATGATTTAACCTCAAAGATTACACCAAAGTTTTGTACATGAGTGCAGCTTCAGAGTTCATGTTGGGCCACAAATGGAGCAACTTTAATGCATAAAAACAATCAACGCACTGTGCAAACTGCAAATGTGCTTGAATCTGTGCTTACACTTACAGCTTTACAGCTGTACAAAATAGGGTTCTAAAGCCTATGGCATAATAAAAATCTTTGAACCTCAAATACTGCACAGAATAAATGCTATCTGCTAATATTTTGCAGTTAGAGGACATCAGAGCTTCTGTAGTAAAAAGGTTATATGTCACTCATATATCATGTTTTTTCTGTAAATTCTTCTTCAGTAAGGATTTGGGTTAGGGAGGATTCAGCTTTGATGTGACAATCAGACCTATCACATCCACAGCAATGAGATTTGAATGTAAGTCTGTAAGTCTGTGTGTTCAAATGTTTGTCTGCAGGAGAAATGGAAGCAATGGAAGCAGAATTATAGCTCTGATCTTCTAATCTAATCTCTGAGTCATGGCAGACTACCTCCTATTAGCACTCTGCTGCTCGGTCTCGTGAACAGCTTTAAGTAGCTTTTGGACAGAAAGCTGCCTATGGTCTTTTGAAGGCTGCAGAGTCTACAAGATGTTACACTGAGTTTGCACTTAAGTGGATAAATGCAGAGTGCAAAGCTTTAGAGATGGGTAGTGTTAGCTTGAGATGTATGACATTTGAAGAGGAGCTGTAGTTAAGGTGGCTGCAGGCCATGGTTCAGAGAAGAGACTTGACACAAAAAGGGTACAGGTTTGCTGCATTTGTGGAGCCCTTTGTGCTATAAGAATAACAGCTGGGCAACATCTGCTAAGTTCAAAAGATAAAACAAAGTTAAATAAAATGTATTATGAAAAACATTTACAAACACTGTTGTAGAGATGTTTTTTGCATCACCAGTAACTGGGATTAATTCCTACTTTAATATTCAGAGTAATCATAAAAAAGCTAATAAACAACAATATAAAACGGTAGAGTAATGCAGAAAAAACCACAATGCTTCTTTAGGATATTATATGATAATTTTGAACTGCTGACACACACCTGGCCAAGGACAATTGACCAAAACTAACTTTTGGGCTATTTCTGGCATACATATAGTTAAATCTCTAAATGTGCTGTTCCTGAGAAATAAACTATTAAAATAGGTAAGTAAATAACAATTCTATTTCTGGCAAGAACAAGGAAATCCATTGGCCATTCACAGTATAAGAATAACAACAACAATAGACAAAATGATATGCCCTGCAAATCAATGCCAGCAAGACAAAGGAGATGGTCATAGACTTCAGGAGGAAGTCACCCCCTGTCACACCAATGAGAATCCAGGGAAAAGAAATATAGAGTCTAACTGCCAGTGACTAACAGAGTTCTAAAGGGTTTAGATGGATGTAAAACTCTCCAAGCTGAATCATTAAAAAAAAACTACGGAAACCCTCTGGTAGCATGAGCCTGTAGATGAGTTGCAGTCCTTTTACCATATACCAATAATTGCATGGCTGTGTGTATTTTCTGTTTACACTTACCTCATTTATCAAAAGTGACAAAGGGGTGTTACTGTAAGAGCCACTCAGGGAAAAGATGAACTTATTTAAATTATAAATGGGAAGAACAAAAAAAACAACCTGGCAGACATTCTATAACCCCTCAGCTGGTAAAGTAGTGGCTCAGCGTCTGCCCAGCTCTCCACAGCCTACCTCTCTTGCTCTCTCTCTGTAAGGCAGGTCTTAACACTGTTTCAGGAGGCTCTGTTCAAAAGATTAATAATTTTAGTTGGAGGCAGAAGCGACATTAGGAAATTGCTTTTCTATTGTCTGGCTAATTAACCTTCTTGCTCAGTGCTGTGAACAGTCTTTTAGAGCCCTCTTTGGTGTGACAGCTGCACTATGTAGCTGCTTCGCTTGCAAAGAACACCAGCTTTTCAACAAAGACACTCTACCTTCGACAAAACAGAGGGGCTGTGAACTGCCAGTCAGTGAGGTAATTCTTCCAGATATAAAGTGACAAAGGATGCTTTGTAATGCCTTTTTACATTTTAGATTTTGTGACACGAGTCACATAGAGAAACTTCAACAATATGTCTGTAAGGACAATATTAAAGTTCCTCCTCAAACATGTTTAAGTATGTAAATTAATCTGCTAAAATCAGTATACTATTAGATATGCTTTTCCTGCAGAAAAAGTAAAAAAAAGAAACAGCATCTATTCTTTTTCCTTCACTAATAAACTCTGAATCTATAAATTAAAGGTCTTGTTCCCCACCCACCACCACTGCCTGTGCTTGGCTGATAAAGTGTGATAAAGTGTGTAAATCATGAAGGCTAAAGTTAGAGGAAACATTAGGGAGATTCATAAACCAGCATAAGACTTATTTCCTCAGTCAGACCAAGGGCCCTATCGAACACTTTGTACTGTGCGCCAGTGGCGCATTGGGTGGAGAAAGTTAAAAATTAATTCATGGGAGTTTCCAGGTCAGCCTTTGCCGCCTTGTTCCAGGAGCAGCAGAGGAATCCTGCTCTGTCCCGCCCAATGCGCCACTGGCGCACAG
>JAPZDZ010000010.1:50811-61544 GCA_029783805.1 Acanthurus tennentii
TAAAATATAAATGTATTTATAGAGTGTGGTCTAGACCTGCTCCATATGTAAAGTGTCTCGAGACAACTTGGTTGTGATTTGACGCTATATAAATAAAATTGAATTGAATTGAACCGCACATGCAGAGGAGGTAGAGGTGGAGGCTGATTCAGTGAATGACCAGAAAAAAGACATGATGAGCAGAGGTGTCAGAGAGGCAGGAACAAAATGAGAATGCTGCTCAGCAGGATGTCGGTGGAGAGTGAGGTGTGTCATAGTCAGCGTCCAGGCCTCAGTCAAGACTGAGATTGCAGCTCTCTGCTGGTCCCTATGGAGCTCAGAATGAGGCTTAGAATACGTCAGCCAAGAGCATGGTGACATATGTGCCATTATTTATAGCCAGCAGATCCGCTGAAAGGCCCAGGGGCTGCTTAGAGAAGATATTATTTGAGAACCCAAAGACCAACCTGGTCGCCTAAAGCTTGCATGACATATACAGTTAAAGTAAAACATAACACACCTCTTCTCAGGAGAAGCACTGTACCTGGCTTCAGAGTTGAAATAGAGCTAAGACCACTGAGTGTGAGCTGTGACCAATATTTACTAGATCCCTGAGATGAAACAATAGCAGAAATAAAAGACAGCAAGGAACAAGTTACTCGTCATGACATGACACTCCTTGCAACACTGAAATATGATAAAATAAAAATAACTCAGGTCCCTCGGGACATATTTCATGCTTTGCAGTGAAGCATTTTCATTCATATTTCATTTAGTGCACCAGTGAGGTAAAGCATGTCATAGCTCTGATGGATTTAAGCTATGACTACCAAGGGATTAGCAGTTTCACTGTGGCGCCCAGCCTGGGAACTCAGTGATGGTCGACAGGGTAGATAAAGTCCCCACCCACCCCACCCCATCCCCCAACAATCAGGGCACAGTGCTGCCTTAGCTCCTTCAGCTTGGCCACCTCTAGCATGACGCCAAAATATGTGTTGAAAGGGTTAATGGTAAGTCAATTAGAGTATAGCTCTAATCCCGGGGCAAAGGTCATCTCTTAGTAGACAGTAGGATTAGGACCAGAGGTTCCCTTCCTTTGGCGTGCTACTTCACCTGAATCCACACCACATGCTTATACATCCCCAATCCTCTGCAAGAAAGCTGAAGCCCAATAAACAACTTCCAGCTACCAGTCCCCATCTGGCCACCTCATCGCTGACAGAGATGAAGCCTCCGAGGCCATGCATTATTCAGTTCCTACCTCCCACCCCCACCCCACATGCTTACCTGATCAAACAGCATGGGAAAAGTCAAGGTCACAAACCGTGAAGTTTCCCAACACAAGCCAAAAAACATTCACAATTCTTGGTCCTTATGACCACAACAAGAGAGTATAAGAGCATGTTAATCCAATTATGCAAAATGTGAAATAATAATGCTGCACATATGGTCATGCAGGTCACCGTCCTCAGGCTGATTCACCTGCTGCATTAGGCTGCCTTTGCTGATTTTTAATCATCTGATTTGATATCTGTAGGGGCATGCTGAACAAGTTTTAAGTGTTTTTTCAATACATTAGGGACTGCATACTGCTACAGTGTATGTTAAATGCATTTGTTAGCCTCTGAAAATACAAGAATACTCAGAGGTTGCATAAGTATTGACATATGATGTTAACCAAATAATCCAGCTGTATCATTTATCTGAATACACTGAGCTGAATGAAAAGGCAGCTGGGAGCTGTTGAAGAGCAGAGACGCACTGTGTATCTTCACTAGAGAACCTCTTAAATTACAGAGCATTATCATCAGCCTGAGATCATACAAGAGGGAAATAATGGAACATCGAGCAGATTGCCGGGTCCATCTGAGCTAAATAGGGCACTGTGATGAATGCGAAGCAGACATGGTGAACAGATAAAATGGCACAACACTGTGATCCAGTTAACACATAAAGGAACATATTACATTCCCTGCTGCGACATGTCTTATCAAGCTACATGCATAGAAAACACAGCAATGTGTCCGGCAGTTAAAAATGTGTAGTTGAGTTACATCGTCCATATCCCAGCAAGTTACCGATTATCAACGGAGTCACAGTGCGACTTACCTTGTGTCAGGCGTTTCCAAACGGTGTCTCTACCTTGAAGATGCTGTCGATAATCAAGGCATTGTATTTTTTACTTTCGCATCAATTCCAAGAGCGTTTGTAATTTCCGTACCGTGTCTTGGATTCCCGTTATTGCCCAGTCACTTTTTCCCCTTGCGCGTGAAAACCGAGCGAGGCGAACGCCGCCGCTCACAGCCCGTTATGAGCACGCCGCCGGCGAGCAAACAACTCCTCTTATCGATCAGCTCCAGATTCGTGCTATTGCAAGTTTGACAACATGAAAAGGCATGGACAAAAGGATACGGAGTACCGTTCTCATACGCGTTTGCACAAGTGTCCAGTTAGGCTGCGTTGATGGGAGGAGAGGAGGTAATATCCTTGCAGAGCGAAGTGAATATCTCGGCGCTGTGCGCTGTAGTCTGCGTTTTGATCTGACTGCAAATACCTGCAGTCTGAAGGCTAGTTGTTTCCATGCACTGACTGCACCCTGTGTTGACGCCAAAGAGACGGCAGATGGACTCGAAATTCAAAGCCATCTGACACATTTAAAATGCAAACACTGGCCGTTTAATTTCCCTCTCAGATCGCCCATCCGCAGCAGCACTTGGAAAGAGATGGTAGTGATAATCATGCTGAATATTCTCAGCAGCGAACAAACGGCTGAGACCTTGAAGCAGTTGCAACAGGGATTAAACCTGGTTGGACTACAACTTTGTCAAAACACAGTTTTTGTTGGGTTAGGGTCTAAATTGTGACATCCCTTATTGTCTATCAATCAGTGCTGTATAATGCAGCAGAAGACCCAACTGAAGATATTAATATTGAATAATCTAGGTTAAAATAAAAAAACTGTATTTAGAAAATTAAAATAGGTCTATTTCACTCATTGTATGTGGTTGGATCAAAAATCTGTAAAAAAAAAAAATGTAAAAGATAAACTTTAAAATTTGCTAATCTGTTTAACCATTAGGTCCGTGGCTACAAATGCTGGGACTACATCAAACCTTGTAACATGCCCAGTTCACTCTGGTGACCATTGTTGCATGTCATACCGTTTTCTCTTTTTAATTTCCATGCCACTGTCTCTGATGTCAAAGGCAATGGAATGCCAAAAAAGGGTGATCAATCATTAATTATACAGTTAAACATGTTTAAATAATGACATATTAATCAAAATCATAATGTCTAAAGCACATATTAATCTACTTTCTTCAAACATTTAGATATTTTGCAAGGAAAAAGTATAAAACACTCAAAGTGATCCAAAGCTGTGAAGATTCTGAAGAATAGCTTTTATCCTCAAGCTGAAAGACTTGTGAGAGTATAAAACATCAGAAATGTTTTTTTCACATGCTCATTAATTCTTTCACATTTATGTGAATGTAGATGTATATTCACATTTACATTCACAAAAATTTCTGATTAAGAACTACTATAATAGTCCAACAACTGCTGTCATTATACAATTTTTTGTTGTGAAATGGCATGTCAAAGATTTTGAATCTTGAATTTAAAAAAATTAAAAGGTGTTTTAGAGAAATACAGAGTAATGATTTTAGGCTCTTTCACACTTGAGCAAAACTGCACATATATGTATATTTTTGTTATATGTTTGAAAGCATAATGAATGTTAATATTTACTAACCTTTTTATTATGAAAAGAGTAGGTGTTGTAGGCTATAGCTTTTTTTTTTACACTTTTTTGTCATTACCTTAATCTCTCCTGGGCTGATTCATTGTTTTGGGGCTCTTTGAGAGTATGATGTTATTATTTATTTTTACTTGGAGGTTCAATAGGAAATGGGAGGGGCCTATCAGCAGAATATGGTATTATTACCTAATACTATGATTCATTATGTTTTCATTACCTTAGAGATTTTTATAACCTGAGATTGAGTACGTCCTCTATCATGTTTCTGCATCAGTCAAACTCAAAAGCAGCACCACAGAGGGCCTTTTGCATCCATCACAGTCTTTCCACTCATTTGGAAGGAGAGGTTGAGACCAGAGATGTTCGGGGTTATCAGCACCCAGAACTTATTGATATTCAGTTGGTTGCAGTCTGCAACCTCGCTACCAGCTCCCACTTAGTCCTACACATGGACCCTTAAGTATAAAGAAAGGAAACCTCTGGTTAGTACAGTCAGCTTTACACATGACGGGTAAATTGCTGCAGATGGATGGAAGTGCAGTCTGGTTTGGATTACTCCCAACAGATAAATGTTGAGTATTGTTAAATTTTTGTGTAGCATTACTATTTTCACCCAAACAGTTTTTTAGGCTTTATATCACTGATTTAGTGGACTGAAAAAAAAATTCTGAGATGAAATAAGAAGATCTGCAGGCAGCAGCTTCACAGTCAGGAAGCAGGATGATCTGTTGTATGGAATTCCTACAGGAGATGAGAGAGGAATTTTACCAGTTTTATTAGTTCTAATCACATGACACTGCTGCCAGAATTCCTAATGTTACACAAGCACTTCTAGCACCATAATTTCTCCTGACTCACTGTATAGTGTCTCAGCTACTCAGCTTTACAGTGATAATCTGAATTCTACAGTCACAGTTTTTCTTTGTTTCAATCTGTGGAGCGGCTGCAACCTCACGTATTTATAAAGCATAAAGTCGTGCTTCTCATTCCAGGAAAGATTACTTTTTTACCCCCAATGCTGAACCGTACAGGGTAGCTAACATGAAGATATTACCAATGACCATCCCCATCCCTAACCCATGGAATGACTATGGGATATAGGAAATAGGCTAACCTCTAAACAGTGGCAGTTTAATGCCTCTCTCTTCAATGACAAAGAAATGATTTCCTTTATTACAACAGAGCTCACATTTTGTCTGAATACAAACAATACTTCAGACATTTCACCCCTCGTATTATTGGGATTACAGGTAGGATTATCTCCTTTACAACTAATAAGGAGAAAAAAGGGGGGCAAGACAACTAGAACTAGAACAAATAATTCAAAACTTGGAACTACAATATAAGCAAACCCAAAGCTCAACTTTACTAAATGATTCAAAAGATGCCAGAGGAGAATTTAATTGTTTAATTGGTGAAAAGATGAAGGCAGATTTCTTAGACAAAAATACTATGATCACAGGGGCAAGTCAACTTTTGGCAATAAGATAAAGAAAGCAATGATCCTCAAACATTGTACAGAAAATAGACCTGATAATTCTACTAAACTACTTACTAAATCTAATGAAATTGCAGAATCCTTTGAAGAATTTTGTAAATCCCTCTTTAAAGTTCAGATACCTGCATGAATAATACGTTCTTCGTCCTATTTAAGAAATATAAAATTGACTGAAGTAACAGACTGGATGAACCAATAAGAGAGCATGAGATAAAGAAAAAAAATCACAATTTTAAAAACATAAAATGAGCCCAAAACTAGACAATACATCAGTTTCTGTTACATTAAACTAATGAAACAGCTAATGTTGCAGTCTATTGTTAAAGATTGCTTCTCTGATTTGCCTACACAGATGCAAAAATACATTTGCTGGTGATTTTCATCAGTGCTTTTTAGTGCAGTAAATAAATAAATCAATGTCATGACCACTGCAAGTTTGAAGCTAAATATTACAGTAAAAAAATGCAGAATTTCTAACCCTTTGACGCACAGGATTTATTGAATTCATGTGTCGCAGTAATCCTTTGAAATATAAGGTCCAGTGTTCTCTGATCAGTTTTCTTGCAGGTACTGTCTTTAGATACTGCAATTATTATAATACAGATCTGACATCAAAATTAGGTGACAACAGTTAGATGATTTAATAAAATATGGAAAGATTAATGGGGCGCATTTATTTTGTGAAATATGCCTGTGAGGTTCTGATATCAGATACTCAGTTTTTTAGGCTAATTTGGCTATTGAATCCAACTTTATAATATGCTTGGACCAAATGGCATCCAAAAAGGTGAACACTGGAACCTATTTTACAACAAGTCAAAGAATCAGGCAGATAAAGAAAGTTTTCTCTTAATTGTTTATGGTAATAAATTACTTTATAAAGCTATAAATGAATTCCTTTCTGTTATGGCATCCATCCTCGTTATTTTGTCAGGTGACCCAGAAAGCACGGCTGCTTAGCAGCTTAGAGTGATGAGGAAAAGAAGGTGGAGAGTTAGGGTCTCAGGGGAGGTGGAATAATGACTTGGTAATATGACAGTGAGATTTGGTGATTTAACAAATCTAAGGCGTATGGTGTACATGAAAATTGTCCTTGAATACATGTTTGAAAGGAAAGGTGTAAATAGGCACGTGTTGTCTCAGTGTTCATTTGGCACTCCTCAATATGTTGTGTTCTTAGTTGAAAGAAGCACAAGGGTTTTTTGTGGTTTACATACTCAAAATTATATGACTAGTTTTTTTTTAGCATTGTATCAACAGGTCTTTAAATGGTAAATTGACTGCATCTATATAGAACTTTTTCAGTCTTTTGATATCCGAAGAGCTCACACACACTCTTGGCACGTGGCTTCTCTACAAGGTGCAACCTGCTTATCAGAAACACAGACACAGATTCACACACCTGTGTATATCTAACATCTCAATACAGACTTAAGATGACATGAAATTGCAGTCATAAGTCTATCAGAAATTCAAAAAAAGCTACTTGGAGGCCCCTTTGGACTTTATTTGATCCCAAACACTGTCAAAATCAAACATACACCTCTGGGACTTATGGTCTTTTAAAGAGGTCTACTTGATGAACTAAAGAGCTAAAAAGAGAAAGCAAGTGTTCTGCTGGAAGGATGTACACATCATTTACAGAAATTTTTCACAGCAAAGCAAACCCTAAATTTGCATCCTGTGTTAACACGAGACCGTCTTTGTATATGCCCTATAAGACACATATTTCAGTTATTTAATACAATAAACCTGGGTTTACCAGTTGACTAATGGCTTGAACTAATAGATACTAGTCAATTTGCAAAGTCTTTAGAAGGGGCAAGCCCTAGTGGATGTCTTACTTTAAATACAGGAGACTCTGGTGTGTGTACTCAGCAAATCACATTTGTCTTGTCAGGTTGTGTTCCCTCCCTAACCTCACCTCTCCCTGGTTTGGCTTCGTAGATCTAAAGGTATCTTAGCAAAAGCCATTATTTGTTTTTGCATACATCAGTACATACAGTGACAGACAATATTTTCAAATATTTTCTGTTTTCACATTTTGAGCTCCCATTATTTCTTGAAGCGGACTCAGAAGTCTTTGAATGTGTGCCACAAGAATGGTCCAAGCAACCCTGTGGCAGCCAGGAGGGAATTAAACCCTTCGAGTCAGCTCAGGCTACTCCTGCTGCGTGAGCAAGACTTGATTTGAGTGCAAATGTCAGTTTGCTACTGTAAAACCTCCTACATTTGCTGATATCTGATGGTCTATATTATCTGTGCTTACTTCCAAGTGGATAAGAGGGCAACATAAAATATCATATGTCCTGAAATTCAAAATAAGATAGTTCTTCTTGTGGAAGTTACCTGTATGTACCATGATACAAATATGTGTGTTTGTTTGTGTATTTGTCATCAATAGCAATTTCTTATATTTCCCATTGACCTAAATTATACTTAAAAAAGACAGCAACAGTGGAGTTTCTGCTAATGCAAGTAATGTATGTCTCAGAGAAAAATGCTTCATCAGGATGCATTCTGCATGTTACAGCTTTTTCACATAACAGTAAAATATATATATATATATATATATATATATATATATGTGTGTGCGTATGTATTTATATAAATATATAACATATATTATGTTAGAAGACTTTTCCTTGATAGCTAGGGCTGAAGACAGAAATACAGCAACTGACTTATTTATAAACATTTTATAATAATGTTATAATTCAGATTCTGTAAATTTTCAGGAGCTTTTTATGTAGGAATGCCCCAGTGAATCTTTTTTTTTTTTTTCTTACCTTCTGGCGTAAACATTAGATATCTGATTACAATTTTAGAAAAAACTAAAAAACAACAGCATAAACTTACACATTCAAATCTTATATGAATGCCCTAAGAAAACCTAGACTATTTGAAATACCCTTACCATCTATTCACAAAATCGTGGCCTCCATAACATTTGGCATAGGGCCCCACATGGACAATGTGATTGGCTTAAAGAAATAAAAACAAACCAGAGAATTTTTCCTGAATGATAATGGGTTCAACTAAACCCTTCTACAGCAGTGGCAAAGTGCTAAAAGAAAGTGAGCTTTGACTTTGCAAGACACTGGATACTGAGTGCATTTAATTCTCTCTGCTTATCCTCTGAAGATTCTTCTTGGGAGCCATATGCAAAACACAAAGATGTCCGCAGATGGCATGTGGGACTCATACCTCCCCGTTTTGCATAAGCAGTCAACAGTGCTCTCATTTCTAGCCAAGGAGCATCAAAGACCAAAGACGAAAGAGTGCAGTGTTCATAGGAGGCTGTCATTCCTAGCACCTGCCACAAATAAAAGCCATGATAACACGGAGGACCAGAGAGGACCAATGGTTAAAGAGATGCCTCGGCCTTTTAGAGCTAAGAAATAATCAGAGGTCATGTTAGAGCGCATGATTTTTTGCTCCCTGTACAGCTCAGAGGTCAGGTTGACACACTATCCAGCTATGCATTTGGCTGGTTTATGCAATATCCGGATCACCAATCTCCTCTCCCTGTGCATTAGAACATAAGCCCTCTCTGTAGCCTTAACAATACACTGCTGCATCAAGTCTTACTAGGATAAATCCACCATCTGTTTTGTGTAATACCACAGAGCTGAGGACCAGATCAGCTCTCTGATCCATTAGCAAGACAAAAAATAGTTAAAAGATAGATGATAATGTGAGAACATACTACACTGGCTCCGGGTAGTAAATAAAAAAACAAGTAAAAATGAAATTACATTTTACAATGCATCACATTGGCAAGCAAAAAAAAATGTGATTTTGAACCATTTATATGTCTTTCAAAGTCTTGTCTTACCTTTCATATGATGTATTGAACTTCAAATTTGCTCAACTGATGTAGTTAGTGTTTAGGCAGTAAATAGTTTCAAAGAAAACTGTTCTTAACTGCAAACAAGACATTCTCATGGATATTGCCTAACCCTTTGCCAAAACAAAGGGTTCAGTTACTGTGGGGGCAACAGTCACCAATCATATTAAAGTTGTTATATATAATATTTTCGCACCCTGCTAATGCTTGACTAACCCTTATTTAAATACTCAGCTGGAACATACCCATCTTTATTATGAAACTGCTGCACCATGCCACCATGGGGTTAGTGTAACTTTGACAGAACATGAACTCCATTTATAGGAGACAAAAGAAAGTTAACCTGTATGGGGACTGAGGGGGATACTAGGAGTTACTGTAAGCTATATGAAGCCAGTAATATATTTGTTGTGCTACTTGGAATGAGACAGCATGTTTGCAAAAAACGGTTGGGAACTCTAGCCAGTGCACTGATTACAAACTTCTTGAGTTAGATTGGCACTACAAAGCCCAGCAGAGTACACAGGATACAGGCTCTTTAATCACTGTGCTAAAACCCTTGGTGGAGAGGTATAAAATGCTCATAACATTAGCACTGCCAAATTCTTTTCATGGTAGTTTGTTTTGTTATGATGCTGTCCTTGGTGCTGACCATTGACCCATTAGTTTCTGCCTGAGCCAAAGTGAAGCCTCAGAAATCTCATCCTGGGCGCTGCCATTTGCCAGCGCCTGACTCCGCCCAAAGCCAGCCCAAACAACGAAAAAAACAAATATGGGAAAAGAAGTGGGGCTAGGCGAGGTCTAAGGATGGACACCACACCCACTCAGCTAGCCTGGCAGTATGCTAATTTAGCGTCTCACCTTCACCTAGCCGACTAAGCATTTCCGAACAGCGGTAAGGCTAACGGCGTCAAGCCAGACTTCAGGTGAGGATTGTGAGCATCGGTCTGGTGATCATCATTTGAAGTAAGTCCACATGAAATGGGAATGAAAGTATTGTCAAAGACAACGATGCAACCAATCATAAAATAAGAACTTGTTAATGACTGAGAGCTGACATATTTATGTTACTAAAAGACTAAATCGTGTCGTTTGCTTTGTTCATATTACGAGCTGCGGTAACCTTACAACGTGAAGACTTGCAGCATTATTTTATGAATGTACGAATAATGTTAAACATTTCAGTTAACTTAAAATACATGTTAAGTTTAACCTTATCTTTTCATTAAGAGTCGCATAATTAATCATGTTATTTAACATCAGATTTGTTGGCAGTTTGGCGGGTAATTAATTAGATTGTGCTGAACATGGCAGAGTGAAGAGAATCCACCGAAACACTCTCCATGGTGACGAAATACACAGGAACAGACTGAATTTTAATAGGTAGATTTCCATTTAATGTTGTTGGGATTTGGTAAGGATGAATAGTTTGGTTATTGACAATTACTTAATTACTGATAGTCATAATTATAAAAAAAAAAAAAATATTAATGTCACTTAATAATTTCGGGGCACCACCCTGCGAACAGGGATCAATGACCAAACAATAACCAATGTCTCAATTTAAAATAAAGCCTACGTTGTAATGTATTAAACAGAATTTAATACTACAGAATTTGAATTGAAGGGTGAGATCGAGCACTGAC
>JAPZDZ010000010.1:64755-79724 GCA_029783805.1 Acanthurus tennentii
AAACTGCCTTTTAACAGGCAGAAACCTCGGACAGATCCAGACTCAGAGGTGGGCGGGATCTGACGGCACCGGTTGGGGGGGGAGGGGCAAGAGGGGAAGGAGGAGAGATAGATAGAAAGGGTAAAGAAAGCAAGGCCAACAGCTAAGATAAATCTATATGATAAACTATATGTACAATCTTTAGCAAAAGCTAATGCGGTTCCTTTAATGCCAACTGAATGCTCCAATCTGTGCAGAAGAATATGGTTGTCAATCATGTCAAATGCAGCACTAAGATCTAACAGAACAAGTACAGAGACAAGTCCCCTATCTGGTGCCAACAAAAGATCATTAGTTACTTTTACCAGTGCTGTCTCAGTGCTGTGATGTACTCTGAAGCCTGATTGAAGTTCCTTGAATAGGCCACTGCTATGCAAGAAATCACACAATTGATTGGTCTGTTTTCTCAAGAATCTTAGAGAGAATCTTGTCTTCCACCTCCCTCCAGTCATACTTTTAGTGTAATCCCTGCGCCAAAAAAGAGACTTTAAACCCAAAAACTGTTGTTTGCAGGAATTGTGAGTTGTCAGTTATTTGAAAATGCGCTTGCTGTCACCACAAGTGACTACAGGCATTAAAAAATTCATTAGGATGGAAATTTTAAAATGTACACTTTTAAATCAATAGGAACAGGAATCTTGATATAAAGCTTGTTTTTCTTAAATAATAATATCACTTTCTTTATGAAAGATCTGTAATAGTGAATGCATGCATTTATGCTGCAAGGGGAGGCTTAGTTACACATTTGTATAAAATCAGATCAGGCCATTTTGCTGCTACTTCATGCAATCAGTTTGCTTGTAAACCACAATTATTCCTCAGTTTCTGTAAGTGTTTCTGGAGCTCCTTACAGGTGAGACCAATCAAAAAGAATCGCTGCCTGTGATCTTTTGTTCAGTTGGCTACAAGGCCGCAGTCCTCTGGCTCAGCATCAGGTGTGGTTAGCTAGTTAAGTGACTCATAGGGTTTTGTGGTAGCCTTGCTCCACCCTGGGTAAACCCTGTGGGTTTGTTGTGGTGACCGTGTTTATCCCTCCTCAGTTGATAAACTGGCTAAGCTAACAGGCTAAAGTTTGTCCAAGTCTAGTCACAGCAGGACCACAAGTGTGTCTATGTGTGTGTCTGTGACCCAGTTTTTAGGATGTTAAATCATATTCAAGACAGGTAATTTTTCCTACCACCATGTACCAGATAAGGCTTTTGAATGAATATGAGGTGATATTCTCTCTCATCCAGTGATGTAGATTGGATGGTGCTCCCCTGCTTTCTGTGGCTGACTGCTACAGGGTGATTAATGTGTTCATTTCCCATTATTAAAGACTAGAGCAGTGCTGCAGGCTACAGATAGGGCCTCATCATAAATCTTAGCCAAATGAACAGTCAAATAATCGCTCATCGGAAATGAAATCTGGGCTCATTAATACTGACGCCCAGACTGGGGGAAGAGTACACACACACGCACACACACACACACACACATACCCACGCACGCACACAAACACACACACAAGTCTGGGCATCTCATTCGCATGCAGCCACATACTCGCATGAATACACACACATACTCAGAATGAGGACTTTAGGGGGCTCTGATCTGGTCTGCCACCTTGGCATACTGCTCAACAGTGACAGGCTAATCATTAGAGGAGAACACTTATATGCTCATTGAGGGTCTTCTCTCATGTCTCAGGTCCCACACATTGAGCAGTGACCCACGGGTGCAGGGCAAAGCAATCACAGATGCTAACGTGAGCAGTAAATAATAACCTCTGACACTGTTTAACTTCTCTCCTCCTTGGACCTGTTTTACTTGTTTTGTCTTGGATTCTACTGATACTGATCTATTTATTGCTTGTAATGTACTAATATGAGATTGTTGTTTTGCTTGTTTTTTTTCCATTTTAAAAAGAGTAATGGGTTTTGACATTCACACTTAATTGCATGCAAACTCACCTACCAGCCTTAAACATATAGGTTTAACAGCTTTATGGAAATTTGAGAAATGTACTTCAAGTTGGAAACATAAAATGAGAAAGACAATGTAAAGGTGCTCTAATTTACTGGCAATTTATCAGATGATATTCAGTTTAAATTTCTAAGTTAGTCACTGGTCTCTATGAGGACCAATAAGCAGAGGAACATTTTGTCAACACATTGCTGTTGGGACCTCACCATGTAAGTAGGGTAAAGGGGGGTCTTGCAAATTGCATCTCAGTGTGAAATCTGGCCTGTCTGAGTCCAAGATGAGACCCTAGGGAACTCAGATAAACAGTAAACTCAATCTCCCAGAGTACTCCAGGTTTCACACCTGGATGGGAACTCTGTCATTGAACTTTCGCACCGTGGACAAATGCATCGACCATCTGTTCTTATTTTTGCTGTGTTCTAGATTTTTGGTGTAACAGTCCGGCCAAAATCCACCAACTAATAGGAGGCCAGGTGTGATGTTGACCAATGAAATTATCCCTACCACCTTACGGGCGTATTCATTTTACTTCTGGCAGTATTCTGTACAGGTAGAGATTCTTTCCACGGGTTCATCCACTCTTGCTCCCCAGGCCTTTATTCAGTGTGACCTTACCTGCCAAGATTTCTTGATGGCTTCTGGAATAAGAGGACAGTTATTCCTGGCGCTGTGATCTTTTGTGCGAATTATGGGCATGACTTCCGCCTGTTGTATAACGATAGGCATTTTCCATGGTAACAGCCAACAAAAATCCTCTTTTCTGAAGCAATTGAAAGATAAAACATGTGGGAACACCACATATTACAGCTCAAACAGAGTGATGTTATGATACAGTTGCCTTCTACTATCTAGGGATGGGAAGACAAGCTGAAGAATGGCCGCAGATGATGTACACAAGCATTTTTGGCTACTTTGTCTGCATTGCTACTGACGATGCACACAACAGCAACAACAACACAACAGGCAAGAAATGTGTGAAATGGTAATGAATAAAGCTATTTAATTAAGACCAGATAAACTGCATATTATACATGCTTATGTCATCATCACAAATGATGAACATACAATGGTTTATCAACTGCTTTTTTCATCCTGAAGCAGTAGATTTGAATCCAATAGAGCAAAACCAACATAAAATCTAGTGTAATGTTCAGTGTCCAAAAAATCGTTGTCCAGACACATTAACATGTTGAACATGCCAATCTCAAACATAATCCTGAACTATATACAGTACTTTGACCTCCTCTTATAGCATTGTAATGCTATGCTATTAACCAGTTAATTTTAAACTGATTGTCACTGACTTTCTTGTGTATAGCATAAGTAAAAGTCACTCTCAATTTTAATATTAATTTATTAATAAATAATATCTTTCATTTAAAAGTCTAAAAGAGCACTATGGCAACAAAATTGTTTCTGTCATTATAAATATATTAAACATCAAATTTATGTATGTAGGATTAACATAAGTAATATTGGCTATAAGTACAATTTTACCCACAGTTTGTATAACTTATTTTATTTTGCATGTAAAGGTTAGAGGAGGAATTTTTAGTAGTAAAGATCTTACTTAGGATTAGACGTTCAGCTTTGAAAATAAATGTATATAAAAAGTACTTGTTTCCTTAAAAAATAGATTTTTATTTTTGTGTTATTTCCATTGAGTTACTACCCAACCCTGCTTGCTGATAGTGCTGGTAAAGACATCAACAACACGTTCCCATGTCTTGAGAAAGCGGATCATATATCCAAGGATGCCTATGCAGGTGCTGCTCAGCAGAGGTGCTGCACAGCAGAGGTGCTGTTCTAGGCATTTCCAAAGTGTTGATTTGAAAAAAACAACAACAACAATATTTGCACTGTCTTCAAAATTGGGTGCCAAATAGGACTAAATGGCATTAGTCTGGAGCCTGTTTAATCAAAGATTTGTTTAATAACAAAAGAAAAACACATGCCAGACACACAGGCTAGACACATGGAGAATATGGAAAGTGTTTAGGGGTGTAGACAGCATGTAGTTTAATGAATAATTGTGTGCCTGGGACTGATTATATGAGAGATTAATAGTAGGTAGAGGCCGCATTAGGTGAGAGATTAATAATAGGTTTGATTTATGGTCTATGTAAATGATGAAGGGTACCTTCCTTCAGAACACAACAATTATTGCCTTGAACTCTTGTTAGGTTACTTCAACCTAGAGACTGTACTGCCCACCAGAAACCTTAATGATTCAACCTCACTGTCTGACATAGTTATTTCTTTGTTAACTAGCTCCAATGAAACAAGAATGCAAAAAAAAATTGAGGTAGGTTACAGGCTGGGGCCTGATTTTTTGTGGAACTCTATACTGCAGTACAAGCTCAGCTTGTGATAATTTTGTTTTTATGTGAAATCCAGCTCTGGTTTACTCCCTGTGAATGCCCAAATTTGTGTGGCTGCTGTAAGTTAAAGGTCATATGGACAACAATTGCATGAAAACAAATATTAAAAAAAATAATAATAATTCACCCACAAAATTACTAGAAAGATGCAAAATGAATTAATATTTTCAGCATATCTACACCAACTATACAACAACTAACAGCAGTCAAAGTCCTTACAGTCTAAACTTAAGTGTTGTTGCTGGTTTGAGAAAAAAAATAGAGAAATCAGTTTCAATCCCTGACTTTCTATGTTGGCATCGGTGACAATATGCTAGGTATAAATGTTTTCCATATCACCTTTAATTAACTTGTTACTGACACAGCAACATGCAAAAGAAAAAGTTGAACTGCAGGACCTCATTTGCTTGACAGGGCTGTGAATCTAAGCTCCCAACAAGAAGCTTGCTCAAAGCCTACAGTGTTAAAAAGACAAAACATTAGTGGCCCGCTGGGCAGTAGAGATTCAACTTACACAAATGCATGGTGGTGAAATTCTTGATTTAGAAGCAGATGTTGTGGTTATATTTACGTTAGAAATGCAGTTGCACTCATTTCTGGCTGCAAAATCAGGTGTGCTGCGAGCCTCAGGCCTGCGGTAGTTGACACAAGGGTTAAAAAAAAACAAAAACAGGAACTTAAAGAAAGTATTTCAGACAGACAGTGAACAAACAGAGCTGTGGCAATGTACAGTTTGAGAAAAACAATTTGGTTTTTGCATATCAAAGCTCGTACATCTACACTTGTAGACATCCAAAATAGCAGAATTAAACAGAAATTTTCATTATGGCCTTTTGAAAAAAGGACGGGGCAATGGGTAAACCAATCTAACTAATTAATTCTAATTGGTACTAAATGGATTGTCATTACATCTAACGGGAGTCTGACTTTTATAGTGTGAGGCAGCTGTGGATAATGCTGTGTTCATGAAACAGCAAGAGTCCTAAACAAGACACACACACACACACACAAAAACACATCAACTATCCACATCAAGACCATACTAAATATTCTTGCAGAATCTACTGAATGAAAAATATCTAATGTGCGGCACTATCAGTAAGTACATGTAGACATTTAGTGGATCCGTCCAGCTGGACACAGAGAGTGCAGCAGAAGAGAGACAGTGGAAGTGAAGTTAAGATGATATGAAGATAATGTTATTGATAACATACTAAGTTATGTTACAATTACTCTGTTATCCTGTACATCATGAAGAGTGGGCGCTGCATCTGACTCCATTTAAAAACAGCTCTTTGAATGAAACACTGCCTTTTGGTAACTGCTCAAATGAAAACTTGAAGACACCAGTCACTAGTCATGCTGGCATTTGCCTCCAGGTTTTTTTCACCACTGTTTATGAAGAAGGAAATAACAAAAGTAAAAGACTAACCAGCTTTAAAAGTGACTTTTTTCTAAATAAGTACTCTGCTAATATAAAGAGTGGATCATGTGAATTTGGAATGGTCACTGGTAAATAAATTTTGGCAAGACTACAATGGCATATTTTATTCCTGTCATATTTTATTGCTTTCACTGCAGTGTACAAATCATTTGCATAATCTGTAAATTTGTTCAAATGTTATTGCAATCAAGTTGCTTTTAAAAAATGAAATGCTATTAAATAAGCTATATAAATTAGCATTAAAACATGCAAATTAAAATAAAGTGATACAATAGAAGACAATAGATATTTTACTTTCCTGTCCATCAAAATGACTGTCAACAAGACAGCCTATAGTGCAACCTCTGCCCACACCTTTCATCCCAGACTTCATTTCCTGCATGTCCTGGGGACACTGGCACTAGACATAAATCACAGGTTACAGAATTGTCCAATATATGCATAATTCCTTGTATATTACTAGACACGCCATCTTGTGTATGACAGTATGAGCTCTTACTCAGCTGTTCAGATTGATGTTAGTTGGGTCAAGCTAAGCTTGGATCTCAGGTTAGGTCTTGGTTATTAAAAGCCTGGAAGGACCTTTGCTTGATATGCTCTGGTAGTTAAAGTTGTCAGAACTGATGTAAATAATGACAAAAACTACTTCTAAAGAAAACAAAAATATACATTGGTAAAAAAAAAAAAAGGAACTGGCCTTAAAATGCAGGAGAGCAACACAATCGTACTGATCAGTCTAACCTTGACTTAAACCTCCATAAGTTGTATGAGATTTTACACCATGTCTGTCAATACAGCTCAGCTCACAGGAGGTTAGACCTGCCAAATACACACTGGGGATCGCTGAATTGCTGCTTTCACCAAGCCTTCCTCTATCTGTGTACACCTTGCTGGTACTGTTCTTCATCACACATACCCACATATCCATCCACACACACAAACATGCACACACTCACTCCTCACTGACATACAAACCAAAAAAGAAATACATGAAAAAATTCAGACCAGGGCAGAAAATTCAGAGCGGCACCTGCATGCAAATACACATTTATGCATTCTTGCATGCTACCACCCACACACATCCCCAAATCCCCCCTCCTCCACCCAGGTCTTGGCTGGCCTCTTTTCTGAGCCAGTTCTGACAATGCTAATAATTCTCACTGGGGCATGGGATGACGAGTGACAGAGCTAGCCAGAACAGAGCTTGCTGACGACGGAGGGGAAGGGTGTGTAGATGAGCAATTGAAGAGTGAGAAATGAGTGTGTAAGGGGTGAGGGGTAGAAGAAGAGGTCAAGGATGGTGGTGCACAGGCCCCTTCTATGTTGATGTGTCGGGAGGGATGCACCATTCCCCAGCTCCATGGTAATTTATTACATCTAAGACAGGGCCTGACACCCCGAATCAGCCTCCATTCAGATCACATTGGCTGGCTCGGGTGGTGGGAGGGTGTGTGTGTGTGTAAGTGTGTGTGGGATAATAGTGGTGGTGGTGGTGGTGGCAGGGGGCTCTAAACACAAAGGAGGAAAGAACAGGGAGAGGAAGAAACAGAGAGAGACTACATGGAAATAATATGCAATGAGAAAAAAAGTAGCCCGGGGCATGGTGCATGTTTTGCCTGTTTCCTTATAGTTAGTGTTTTTATAATTCAAATATATGCTTTTAATAATTCACTGGTGGAACATATCAAAGGAAAGTGTGTAAGATAGTTAGGACTTAAAAAAATATATTGTGCTGTAAATATTTAACTTTTGTGTGACTGCCTCTGTAGTGTGAATGAGAAAAAAATGAGACAGCTGATTAAGACAGTAAACTATGACTAGAATGAAAAAAAAATATTAGTTTAAATTTTGTATAATTGAAGGTTTTTATTCTAAGTAATTCTATATTTTTTTCTTTTAACTAATTTCAACAATTCAAAAATACTGAATATAAATTGTCAGAATTATTCCTCAAATAGTGAAGTCATATAAATGAATAACCCAATAATTGTTTCTGCAATATTTCTTCAAATATTCATGTAATTTATTTTTTTTACGCGGGCCGTCACCTATTTTGACTACAGCATTAGTGTAGCATAAAGAATTTTTATAAAAATATTCTTCAATATTTACAGAAATTTTGAGCAAAAAGTTGTCTATCAAATTTTCTGTAACTTGTTTACTGTGTGTTCTGTCTCTTTTTGGCAAATTAATTAAGTTAAAAATACAAATGTAGATAGATGGGTTAAAAGTGTGTTACTATACCTGTCAATTCCATCCTAAAAGAAGAATTAAACTGAAATTTTGAGTCAACTGCAAACTAAGGGATAAGATGATTTATCGCCACCTACTTTGACCAGTGAGAGAAAAAGATATATAGAAGGCACTCTACTACATGATGTTATGTGTATTTACACACCAACCAGTTATTAAACTGTTTCTAATCAGCAGCATTTTGTTTTTGGGTTGATGGGATTACATATCGTACCTGCACTTTCTTTCATCAAAGGATCTGGTCTTCTTACATCTTTGAAGTCTGGTATTGTCCTATATTTTTATAACTCTTAAGTAAACCCCCATAAGAGCTGAGAGGAAAGAGGTAAGCAAATGTAACAGTGGTTATAAATCTGGATGGACCAAATTATTTACACTTGCCATTTTTTGTGAGATTTCTACCTCCTTTGTCTATAATGACCACAGCATTAAAAATAAATATTTTAAAACACAGACAAAAATGCAATCAAAGATCAATCAAAAGAGTTGTTTAGTATTCATATCTAAGTGCCAATTTTGAAAGTTTTTTTACAGTTAAAGTTAAATTTATAGTTAAATTTATATAAAAGGACATGCCCAGAGCAATTTGGTTGTCAATCATATGATGACAAAACAGTGGTTTTCCTTTGCAGCACCTGGAGCCATGGTGATCTAATAACCATAATTATGCCATGGTCTGGGTAAATAGTCTTTTCTGATTGGTCAACAAGGTTCGGCTCAAGTTCAATCACCATACAAAATTAATGAAAGCGCACAGTTGTAAAAGCCTGTAGTTGTTGTCATTTTTTCCAATTGTTTAATTGAAAAAGAAACCAACAAATGACATTGATGGATTTACAGAGAGATAAATGAGCAACTGTTTTACTGTGTCCCACTTAACCAATAAAAGGATAATCAAGCAAAGGATCGTCAAGTTACTATTTGTTGTCATGACAATATCAAACTCTTACTTGATAATCTTTAGATTTTGAGCACAAAACTTTAACTAAAACCTTCAATGCTTATATTTTATATTGTACATTTGCAAATGACCATAGCATAAGCGCAATAATCAACTCGTAGGTGTGCGTGAAAAAGTTTTAAGGCACTCCGCAGAGGTAAGTGCCTCCTCTGCGTTGCATCGAGTGGTTCTTCACCTCAACATCTTGCCTTAAAACCATTAAACATACACCTACAGTTGATTATCCCTTACATATAGGGTTTAGAGATATGTTCTCTATCAATGCAGTGATAATCTGGCCCCCAGCGCTAGAAAAGCCAAAGAGCTCATTATCTTTTTATGCATCTGTTTCAATGGGTTTGCATAACATGTCTCCAGCTTCATGTTTCTGGTTGTCCACATCATCAAGGAACTTTCTTGGACCCTTAACACTAAGGTTTACCAGCTTCTTTTCTTCTTGTGGACAATCAAGCAGGTCTGCTTTTTTCCTCGATTTTGGTAAACTTTACTGGTGTAGCATTAAGAGCATCTTGACAACTGCATGACAGTATGGTACGGCAGTTGAAGAGTGTAAAGCGTTGGTGGTGAAAACTCATCTAAGTGTGTTGCTGATTCACTACTCCTCATCACTGAGACTGTCCAGCACAAGTGGCTTCTGCAGAGGAGTATTCAGCACTATCAAGTACACCTTTCTGTCTGGTCACAGACTTTATGCTCCACTCCCCTCTGGGAGGTGCTGCAGAACAATCTGTTTCAGAACTCACAAGATAATAAACATTTTTTACCTTAAGCTTGCTAAAATCTGTACTACAATCCCTGCCCTCAGTGAGACCCATCCTTACTGTGACCATTTATGCACTCTCATACCAGAAGAACACACAGTATATCACCTCTGGCAGTGCATTTGTCTTTGCACTAAAGCATATTCATATTTATACTGCTTTTAACATGCACTAGGGGCAATGCTAGGATCAGATCTTTGGGGGGCTCGGTGCCTATGGAAAATTTTATTTCAAAAAGAAGTGGGTTTTTTTTTCTTCACAAACAGTTATTGATTTGGCATTATGACATGGAGTGCACTGCAATAAATGTGGTCAGACCTGGAACTGTAAAATATAAGTTTTGTCTATCTCGCCACTTTCCTTGAATCAGGAGTTGGGAAACTGCAAATGTGCACAGTTCAGTGGTTATAAAAACTACAGAGCAGTGGGCACTTAGTATCTCTACTAAGTGCCCACTGACTCATCAGGAACTCCAGATCTTGCCCAAAGTTAAGAAGTTGAACTGCTGACTCTCTGATAAAGCAACAGCTGACACTCCTGAGCCACACTGGCCCATAAATTATGTTCATTCTGAGCATATTGTATTTATCCAATCTATAGAGTGACAATAAACTTTAATCTGCCTGATGCAATTATCATAAAAACAAATACTATTTAAGCATCTCATGGCATCTTTAAAATGTTAAATGAACAAACAAAGAAAACACTTAAAACACAAAATAAAAACAAGTTGAAGGCCAATAACTAAATGCCTACAACTTAAGGAGATTTAAAAAAAACTTAACAGCCATAAAACAAATAAAATCACTGAAAAACAACATAAAACACACCAGAAAAAAACATCACCAAAGAAGACGACACAGAGATGTGAGTATCCAACCACAAATACATTAAAGCAAAGAGGCATTGCCATTTTCTTTAAAATGTGTGGTGCGCACAGTGTTGCTTGCAAGGCAACAGCTTTGTGTTGGTCCCTCTCTGTAGTGGCAGCAGATAGCGGATGGATCAGCAGGGTTGCCTAGAAAGAAAGTCCTGGGTTTTCTTCTGTGCTAGGGCAGAATGAAAATTAAATTTAATTAAATTAAATTAAATCAAAATTTTCATTTAAGTGAACAATTAAATTTAAAAAAACTTCCATATTAGGTAGTCCATGCTTAGGTTACATATATATATATATATATATACACACACGCACACATTGTGTGTGTATACGTAGGTAGGTAGGTAGAAAGGGTTAGAGAGAGAGTGAAGTTTGAGTGCCGTCCACACCAAGAACTATTGCTATAACAATACTTTTAACATCTTTCTATCTCATGTACTCTGCAACCGTTTTGTTTTCAGTCCCACTTCTAATGCTGAAACGACCAACGGGATCAACACAGCTGTATGCATCCGGATTTATTTTGAAGGTACTGACCGGAAGACAACGTTTAAAAACATTGTAACTTGTCGGGAGGCAGAGACTGGTTGCACCCACCCTTCCTCACCACGTTCCGTCATCAGCGTGTCCTGCAGATTACAAAGAGGTCCTATAAGTGGCTTCTCAGACGACATGCGGGCAGTGAGCGTGTCAGTGCCCAGAGACACGGACATGAAGACACACTGAGAGCAGAGGCCTGAGCCGCAGACCGTCAAACATTCCTGTGAAAAGGGCATCTCTTCACTAGGCTTTATCAAACACTCTGATCTAAGACCTCACTCATCCCCGTTGAAGAACCACAGGAAACCTCTTCGCCAGTTACTAGTGCGCTTTTTGGCACACTTGGTGAAGTGAGGACAGGTGTTTTACATCATTAGTGACTTGGTCTAAACCAAAGAAAAGGCCAGGATTATAATTTCAACTTGGATATAAAATTAGGCTAATCGATTCACTCATCAACAACAAACTTTTCCTTATACCTCTGGAAATTGCGCACGAAGATGGCGCAAAGGGTACGTATATTTTGACTTTCTTTTTAAAATTTTAATTAATAATGCTTTAGATTAGATTTTTTTAAGAACGCTACGGATCATTTTGCATACACAAAGTGTTTAAAGTGTTTAACGTTAATGCATGCAATAAAAATGTGGAAGCTTTCATTTTAAAAGTTCTGTGGTGCCACACTATAATTATAATCTTTACATAATAGAATGTCTTTACAACAAATCCATATTTTTAATTGTATATGGGGTTTCTCTAATCAGTTCGGTTAAAACGGTCTGGGGGAGACATGTTCATGCTCTAATGTCAACTTTAACTTCTAACCTCAGTACGATGAATTGGCTCATTACGGGGGCGCGATGGACGCAGTCCCCACTTCCATGTACGGAGATCCGCACGCCCCCCGGCCCCTGCCTCAGGTCCACCACTTGAACCACGGGCCGCCTCCGCATCCGACGCAGCACTATGGAGCTCATGCGCCGCACAACATCATGCCCAGCAGCATGGGGAGCGCCGTCAACGACGCGTTGAAGAGAGACAAGGACCAGATCTATGGGTGCGGATTTAGTAGCAACAATACTGTATAGATTTTTTTATTGAGAGGCAAAAGAATCAATTAGAGGCTAAATAAAATGTCTTCTGGTTTAAATTTAATTGGCGCAAATTTTATTACGGATGCCAAAGTGGAATAACATGTAACATAAATTCCGTAAAAAAGTTGTTTTAAAACTCTAACTAATTCGAATCATGACATGAAGTAGAATAATTATAATAATTTTCAATGCATTGACTATCGTATCTCTTTCTTGCTGCTTGCAACAAAACGAAATAATGTAGCACTACAGCAGCAGGCTTCGAGCCTCTGAACAACTTGTCTGCACAGGAAACTGATGATATTATCTCACTGCATCAAGAAGTAATACAAGAAATATTTGTTGCATTTCCCTAAGTGCTTTTCTTTTGTGAGGCAAGGTTAGTGTTAGCTCAATGTTATCTGCCGCTGCTTTGATGTAGGTTGTAGTTCATACAGGCCTAACAATGGATACACAAGTCAAATGGCCCCGTTTTCGCCTGTGTTACAGCCACCCTTTATTCCCTCTGCTGGCACTGGTGTTCGAGAAGTGTGAGCTGGCGACATGCACGCCAAGAGAGCCCGGGGTGGCAGGGGGGGACGTCTGCTCCTCCGACTCATTTAATGAAGACATAGCCGTGTTTGCAAAACAGGTAGGATCACACACAGGTGATCGAATATGCTTGAAGTGAGAGATTTAGATTAAAAGGAAGAAAAAACAAAGTAACATGTGCAGCCTAAATAGAATCCTGCAGCCGAGAAACAAAAGGCACACAGGGTCGACTTAATTTGGAGAGACAAGTTAAGTTTAAGGAGCGAATGAATTATACCATAGTCAGTATGATGAATCATTTGTCGCCCCGATTTATGCCTACTTTCAGTATTCTAAATTTAAAAATGAATCCGCTTGAAAACACCAACTGATGGCTTTCATTTCCTTTTCTCTCCAGATCCGCGCAGAAAAACCTTTATTTTCCTCCAACCCAGAGCTGGATAATTTGGTGAGAACTGCCTTCTCTTTCTGAACAGTGGTCTCTCTTTGCGCAGCGCGTCCTCACAGACTCGCCCGTGGTAACGGCGCAGCCAGCCTCCTCAGGGCGCTTGCCTTTTTTTGTATTTAAAAACATATTTGAATAATGTTGGTCATTAACGAATGCACACAGTTACAATTTTGGCACCCTGGCGTCTCTAAAGTCATCCCCATATTCTGTTACAATGTAATTGTTTTGGGAATGATATATTTTTTTTTTTCAGATGATACAAGCGATTCAAGTCCTACGATTTCATCTCCTCGAATTAGAGAAGGTAATTATCCACTCTCATTCATTTCATGATGAATGAGTGCCAGATACAATTCACATCTTTACAGCAGGCCTTTTCTAGCGCTCCTAAAACTCAGAGAATCTAAATGAAAGACTGGATTTCCCAGGTTCACGAGCTCTGTGACAACTTCTGCCACCGATATATCAGCTGTCTGAAAGGTAAAATGCCAATCGACCTGGTCATAGAGGAGAGAGACGTTTGTAAGTCGGACTTCGACGACCTCTCAGGATCTTCCACCAACCTCGCAGATCATGTAAGTCAACACGCCTACTCTAAATTCATTAAAAGGGTCATGTCATTGCGCTATTTCTTCCTGCAAATATAGAGGAGCAGCGACTTGACGCGATCTAATATTTTTTAAACATAAATTGCGTGGTCTTTACGTAGGCCTTCCTCTACATTCTAATGCCTGATATTCTCATTATTGAAAAGCTATTATGGTTGCTGTTTACAAGTGGTTACCAAACTGGGAGTTGGGGTCCATCCAAAGTTCTACAATAAATATGAGGGACCTCAAGACTATAAAAATAAAAGGGAAATAAATAGATTGATTGTGACTTTGTACATATATTTTACAGCGAAGTAGACACAATGACGATGATGTTCAAAGCTCAACATACAGCTGCTAGGTATTGTTTCAGTTTTGGGCTTAGTTCCTTTCAGCCTCCTGTTACAGACTGCTACAAAAATTCATAAGGAGTTCATTGTTGTTGCAGATGGGGTCAGGGAGGACTTCTACATTAGACTAATTGATATTTCAGTTAATATTGGTCATAGATGAAGAATTAAGAAGTAGTAGAAAATAAATTAGAATTTCTGTATAATTATTTATGCTTGGGGGGGTTTCATCAAACAAATATGCATGGCAACTCATGGAAAATAAGAATTGTGTCATCTGATGGGATCATTTGGGAAAAAACAGCTGAATTTTTTACTACACAATGTGTAAATTCTTAATCTGGTATGTCAGAAGAGGATTTAGAATGTCCCAGAATACAGTATGTCAAATGCAGTGTGCCAAAAAGTATTAGAATGTTCCGCTGCATGTGGGTGCAGTTTTCACCATGTAAGCCAGCAGGCTTTTCTGGATGTCTGACACTTAGTTGTCTGCATAGGGGAAGATACATCACATCAACTGAGTCACAAAGAGCAAGGTTCATACTTTTCCTACTTCAACTTTCATGCTCCAGATATAAGAGGGATGTATGTAAAGGAGGGTCATAGTTCAAGGCACAATGTCATGACGTCCCAGGTGTATGAATGCAGCAAGCAAGTAGGTACTATATGTACAATATGCAGTATGTACTGAAACAAACAAGTACTCAGTGTGGAACACAGGCATTGCCTCAT
>JAPZDZ010000010.1:79762-106970 GCA_029783805.1 Acanthurus tennentii
ACACCTCAGCTCACTCTAACCAGATCACTTTTTCCCAGAGGAATGAAATGAGTCTTGGGAACAGCTTTAATTGAGCCAGCAGCCCAGAGGCAGTGATGACGATGACCCCCCCCCCCCCAGTTAAAACAAAAATTTAGACCTGACTTCAGTGTCTAAACAAACAAATACTCTCTGTGTGATTGAGAGTGCAGTTCTTATGCCTCCCTCTGCATCAAGGGGCAAAACACATTTTGCATGTGTTTGAGGCCACCGGCTGATGTGACAAGACACTCCACTGTTGTAATGCCTTCCTGCTAGCGGCTGCTGCATAATGGATGTACTGCTCTCCTGTGGGTGCAAAGACATGCAGAGCTGTGTAACGAACATGCATTCTAACCACTGAGCATACCGCAATCTATTCATCATTCACAAGGCCTAAATACACTGTTTATGAGTTTACAGGTATGTTAGTGTGAAAAACAGTCTTGATTTTTCCATTTGATTCCTTTTTTTGTCGGACTGGTTGTATTTTTGCAGAAATCACCTCTAGGCCTCCTCACACACTATAGGCCTCTACTGATTTTATAGACTATTTTTTGTTCAGAGAAGTCTGCCAGTATTATTTTATTTCATCAGGTATCAGTTTTCATCATTAATATTTTTTTTAAGAATTTTAATTTATATTTCATTTTCTTTAAACCTTGTGCAATGACTTACATGGGATTGTTTTGTGAAAAATAGATGTGAGGGGAAACTGTAATGTGAAAAAATAGCCCTATCTATTTATAGTTGCTTAATTTTTTAAAAAGTGAACTACACTTTTACAATTCAGCTCAAAGTCCTCTGCAAAGGGCTGAAAAGACAAAACTTACATTAAGACCATCTCAGACTAATCACTTCTTTTTTTAACCCTTCAATTGATAACTGATATAATATTCTTTTGACAACTTCCTTATGTCTGTTTTTTTTACTTGACTTTATTTTCTCTAAACCATAAAAAAGAATAATAGCATTAAGATAATCTTGTCATGGTTGCTCTGCTTGTATGTTATATAGACATTACTCACACCAATTGAGTGAAATACTTGTTTAATCTTCGCTATCAGCATCAGTCAATAAACTATGAATTTTATGCCCTTCATGGACTGGAGATTGACAGAAGATGGAGAGAAATGATTTACAACAAAGAACCACCTGCTACTTTAAGTGGTTAGCATCTAAAATGTCAAGTCAGGTTTAGTGTTAGATCTCTTTAACCATAAAAATAAACTATTGCAAAACACAGTCTTTTTTGTAGAATTTTCTCCTTTACTATCAGTATGACATTTTTGTCTAGTTTTAAGACCAATGTGGTCTCATTGAAGTTAGAATAGCATGTGCCTTAACAATTAAAAAAAAACCCTGTTTATCCATAGTATGGTATCCTTTATCCTCCGTGGAACAAACTGCAGTTTAAATGCCATAATTGAAAGTATTAGATTTTCCTGATAACATAGAGGCACTCAGCCTTGATCTGGTCCTTCATGATCTATATGTGAACTGAAACCCAAACCTCTTGGTGTCTCTTGAGTCTTTCAAAAATTGGCTTATTCTTTCGACTGGCAGATTAATAATGGTGTAAAACTTACCCAGTTTGACCGACTGCTTGCTCAGCAAACACCAATCATTTTAACTGTATGCTTTGTTTGAAAAAATAAAGCATAAAGCTTGTGTACATATGGTCAGCTGTTTTTATCTTATGTTGCTGCCACTGGTCAATTGGTGTAAGAATTTAACCTACCCCGACAATAATACATCTGGATACCACAAGTCAAAGAGTTAATTTAAAGAGGTAAACATAAGCATTTATGCAGAGTTGTCTACATCTGTTTATGAATCTTATATGCAGATGCAGACTGTACACTATCTGCCAGTCTTCATAATTGGGTTTTAACAGATGGGGTGTTAGGAAATAAAACCTTCATTAGCGTAATAAACCTGGAAACACATGGCACCTCTTTGAGTTGCTGTGTGCACTGAGGAGTTTTAATTATTGTCTGGCTGGATAAGAAAAGTGGGGCCATCATTGAAAAGCCTCATTCACACTGCGCCATTGTCCTCACACGTCTTGTTGTCATCTGTTGAGCTCTTCATCTGATGACCATCCGGCAAACAGCTGACGCAGAGAGGCTGAAGAGGGAGATCTGTTGTTTAGCTTGGGCTTTTGGCTGTCTGAGTGGCAAGGCCAATCAGCCCAATAAATACAGGGTCTCTTCCCAACATTGGCCACACAAACAGCCGGAACACAGGACAGTCGCATGCTGCAGGGTTACCGAACTGTTCTACAATCTCTTGCTCCTGTTATTTTTGTACATAGATTTAAACCTGCCACTTGTACAGAATGGTAATGTTGTTCTTGTCTCACATTTTTGGCAGCTTAGTTGCTGCCTTAGTATGCTAATCATGCCACACAGCTGTCTTTTGGAAACTGCATGATGGACCTCATACTGGACTTCTTGGATCTTCTTCATCTATTTTTCCACTCTCCTCTCTTTTTCTTCTCTATATCCTTATCTCCTGTCCCCTGGTGTGTGGACCTCTCCCTGACCTCTCAGAACCCAGCGTCCTGGAGAGACATGGATGACGCCCACTCCACACCCTCTGTGGGCACCCCAGGACCATCCAGTGGGGGACACGTCTCCCAGAGTGGAGACAACACCAGTGAACTCGGTAAGAGCGTTTGCAGGCCTTTTGCGTGTCTTTCATATCAAAGCTCCGACTTTCCTGTGACCTTTTTCTGAATCATACTTGCTGCTGCCTGGTGACCTGGGGGATTCTTTTGAGAAAGATCAGGCACTTAGCTCAATCATTTTATCTTATTTGCATAGTTAAAAACTGATACTTCTTAGTTTAAGTTAAGTAAAAACTGCTCTTGCAGGTTTTTATTATCACCTTCATATATATATATATATATATATATATCAGTTTGCCAATAAAAATAGTACCCAACAATTTTTTTTCAGATTTAAGTTACAATTCCAGAAAAACTACCATTTGCTTTAGGAAATTAATTACTCTTTCCCATTTTCAGTGGAAGTAAATTTGTGAGCAGTTATTTAAGATGTGTACCTTTAGCATGAACCAGGGAGCTTTACAACCATAACAGGAAAGTCAGCAAGTATTGAGAGACAGACTGTAGCTACCATGGAAGATAGTCAGGTCATGTTCTCTTTATAATCTCTTTATTATTTTCTTGGAATTTAGGTGTTTTAACAACTGGCCAGTGAACAATGTTAAAAATTTTAATTTCACCTAATAAATAAATAATAAATAGAATGAAGAGATAGAAGATGGACTACTGCCTAACCAGGATTTAGTCTTGGTACTGTAGTGAAAATTTTTATTAAACAGCATTTAGATATTTGTGGTGACGAAGTCTGTCTATAGAAAAAAGAAATGATTGGGATGTGATTTATGACCTGGTGATTTTAAAGTCCTGACTAAAGGCTTTAAGAAACAAAATTACACACCATTGAATTTGGTAATTTATGGAATCTGTTGACAGTGTGAAAAATACACAAAATATAAGGCTCTACAGTGTTTCCCTTAAAAAGCAATTTCAAGTGATGAGTCTTCACAAAATATTAGTGCTTTTTAGCATATTGATGCCTTTGTATTTTTAAGATCACAGTAGTGTTTTAAAGTGATGAAGGATCTTAACTTTGACTACAAGTGAGAAAACTAAAAGGGGAATAAATGTGGATTGTTATGTAATTGTGGCTGCCTTCTTTTACAGTCAGTGAAGGTTCTCAATTTTAAGTCAGTTAGCACTGATAAAGGGATCTTTGCATTTTGTTGTCTCCCTTTTAAAGTCGTCCACCCCTGGTCCTTCTTGAGTTGCCTTGGTGCTCCTGTACTTCATGCAATTTCTGACGTGCTAATTGGAGGCTATAAGGGTTTTATGGCTTGTTTTTGTTTTTCTCCCCTTTGGGCACAGTAAAAATAGAATGGACTTTAAAGCAACTTTCCACCCTCTGCCCATCAGGCATCAAGGAGTGGAGCATTGACAAGAACAATAGGAGGATGCTTTGCAAGACAAAACAAACTCATAGGATTAAGAGACATCGGAAACAGATCACTCTTCCTTTGACTTTACACCTGACACTTTCAAAAATAATCTTAGCCTCTTCGCTTCACTTAAGTTGCACTGACAGTTTGACACGTTTGTTTTAGTAATTTTTTTTTCCAGCTATTTATTATCCAGAAGTTGTGAGTTACACAATCTGAGTTAGGCTGCTGTGTGAAAAGACTCTTTCCTTCAGGCTTTTTTTAAACAGTGGGGGAAAAACCCAAGGTCCATGCCCTTTTGACCTGGGAGAGAATGCATAGAGGATGGGGGTGCAGAAAGCCCCCCATAGGGATGTAAGGACAGAGCACTTTATGTATGAGGAACAAAGGAAAAGAAGAGGGCAGCATGATCAGAGCTATGGTTGCCACTGCAGGATCTACTGCATGCTACCTGCGGATTCTCCCTGGGTCTCTCTCCCTTTTTCCAGGGAAGAGTCAAACACACAGGACAGAAAGACAATTAAAGGCATACAATTCTGATCTCTTTTGGAGTAGGTAGGTGGTTGTCTTAGAGTTGCTTAGGCTGTAGAGTGGGTCATTCAGTCTATATGTCAAAGTGTCTTCAGGCAAGACGCTGAACCACAAATTGCTTCCATTGGCTCTTCTACCAGTGTTCAAGTGTTTGACTGCTGCATGACTCCTGATGAGTAGGTGGCATGTTGTATAGTAACCTCTGCTTCCAGTGTGTGAATGTGTGTAAAAGGCTTGTGCCCTTTGACTGATGCAGTCCTTTTACCATTTGTCATACATAACAGGTGTGTACTTTACCTCTACCTTATTCGTGAGGTAGACTGATGTGTGTGGTATACAGGGAAAACCAACTCACTGCTTTCATCTTTAAATCTCAAAACTTATATTCATAATGTTCTTATGCATGTATTTTATATAGATGCAGAATAAAGAGTGAATTGATAGAATGTGTGTTTGATTTCAACAGCAGTTTGCTTGGTTTTAGTCTTTTCTTATCATTATTCCTTCTTATTCCTGTAGTAATTATTATATATTTTTGTGGCAAATCTAGATTTAATGCTTAGGACCAGAACTTTTATCCCATCTTAGACCTGTCAACTTTTCTGGATCATAGCAACTCTTCCCTAACCTTTTTTTCATTTTATTTGCCATTAGAATAGATACTGTAGGAAAAAAATCATTATTGAAAAGTAGGTACTGAATGTATCCCAAGGCTTTGCGAAATCATCAAATATGTACTTTCCCCTCATTTGCTTTGAGCTAAACATAACTATATATAATAGGAATACTGGGAAAATGTCTCCAAAAATATTGAGGAACACACTCCTTCACACAACTTGAAATAAAATTGATGCAATGATACAATTATACATTAATACTATATATTACCATGTCACCTTAAATAACAATGAAGGGATTTTCACAGACACAAAGCTTTTTAGCATTCTATTTGACTTTTTAAGCAAAAGAGAGTATTTATAGCTTTTGTCAAGTTATATTAAGCAATATAACAATTCCATTTGAAATCTTTAAAGAATTCTTAGTTGGGGCTATAAGAAGAAGTGTATTCAAAGACTGCAACATTGTTGTTAAGCAAAAAACAAAGTTTAGCTTAAATGTAGCTCAAAAGATTCAGATTTTCAATAACAACACGGGCTCTCAAAATATTTCTTTGTCAGAGTGATTATTATTAATGAGATGTCAACAAAAGACAGGAAGTAATTGTGTTATCCTCATGTAGTGGGCTGTCATTAGTCATGCCTTCTTGCTTGGATGAAACCTTTTAAAATCCAGTGTCATTTGGAAATACTAAAGTGGTGGCAATGTGGCTTCCAGCTCTGGTTAACCACAGGTAGATGATCCAACCACAGTATGCCTAGTGGTTTAACTCATGGCTACATGCTTCTCTGTAGCCTCCAAGGTTTTGGTGGTTGCCTTGTAAGCTGTGTGATATGCAGAGAGGGCTGTCTTTGATAGCTCCACCCCATGGTGACTGCTGTTTACCACAGCTGAAGGGGCTTAGCTCTTCGCGGAATGTCAGAAAGGGGTCTGGGGGAGGGCAAGAAAGAGGTTTGAAATGTACATCACAAAGACCCAAATAAAAGAAAAGATGGTGGGGGTGACACTGAAAGGTCCTGCACACTTGTGCTGATAAATGGAATGTGAGGAACAGGATGTGTTGCATCTTTTTGTCACATCCAGACCCTGGAGTCAAGAGGAAGGAATGTGGTGAGGTGGAGGTGCTGACATGCCAATGACATCACAGCTTCACTCAGACCACAGGCTAATGTCCCTTTAGCATCTGTCATGCTGCAGATCCCAGACATGTTTTCAAATGGAAAGAAAAGAAAGAGGAGAATTAGAGACAATGAGATGGACACTGGATGTAAAGCGAAAGGAAAGTGCACATTGTCTGTCTGCTGTCATAGAAATATGTCATTGTTTACTTTACAAATGACCAAACATGTTATGAACTACTATTTGTAAAACATTTATTATAATTTTTATCATTAAAAAAATATATTTTCTCACCTAAAGACAGGTAGATAGTTTTGTTTTAGAGATCTGTTTCCACTGTAGTACATTGGAGGGTAATGGGGTTCACCTGTGCTGCACCTGAAACAAAACTAGATTGAAACCTTTTACATGACAAGAGCATGTGTGAGGAGCGCTAGTGTTTATAACATGAATTCCTGTTTTAAAGTGTTCATCTGCAATTTAATGTAGTGGTCCCAATAGTATTTGTTGAAGAGTATTAAAATAGCAGCAAGCAGGCATGACTAATTACAGCCCCAGTACTGGAGGTTAACACAATCGTTTCTTGTCTTTTGTTATCATTGATAATAATAATAATAATAATAATAATAATAATAATAATAATAATAACTCTGGAAAAGGAATGCTTTAAGAGCCTTTTTCTTATTTGAAAATCTGAATCTTTTGATCTAGGTTTAAGCAAAATTTTGTTTTTGTGCTGAGCATTAATGTTGCAATATATTACAAGGTTAACATTGATTTGAGTCAAAAAAAGTGACACATTATACATGCAACAATGAGACTCAATTATAAGGAATAGAATTATCCATTAACACCCCCTGTTCTGTTATTGTGTTCTGTATGTGCAATGCGTCTTATTTTTTGTGACTCACATTGGGTTCAGTGTAAAATATTTTCAACTTAGAGGCTTGAAAAAAATAATTTTGAAACATCAATAGCCCAAATGGAAACTCAGCACTTTAACATTATCATTCAACTATGTCATGGATAACAAGAGTTGCTGGGTTGTCCCTGCTTTTGCCATCCAGTAAAAAATGGCTTTAATCTTATTATGAACCGTTTTCTTTGTTTTAATGCATCCCTTGCACTCTTGCATTATTGAAATTAGGCAGCTGGACCACTGACTCTGCCTCCCAAAATTTTAAACAGCCTGTAGTTTATCAAGAGGCTCCATTTCTGATTATCACCTCTTGCTTTACGTGACCAATAATTGTGTTTAGCTAGTGGTTAACCATGTGGGGAACACAATCTTAATATATTTTATCTGCTCCAACGGTTATCCGTTTGTAGATCTGCTATAGCTAATGTGTCAAACAAAGGACAAAAAATCTTTGACCTGCAATGTGATGAATCACAATTAAATGAATATGGCTACCACACTGCAATCAAAAAGTGTTCATGCAACCCCAGAAATCTTATTTATTCCACGCACACTTACATATGCAAGTTATTAATGGATTTCTGGTCACTAAAGTACAATTTAGAACAGTACCTCTCACTGCCATTTGGTGCTGGCAGCATGTACCAGCTTGGCTTTACATAGCTTTGAACACTTTCATATCCCCATCTACAGCTTCTTATCTCCATGTTCACATTCTCATATAGAGGATTCCCCAGATCTTGGAACCCTTCCAGACTACTACATTTAGAGCTGTGTATCATGTCTAATAAGGGGAGGGGCTGCAAGGTGTCACTGATGATGGATCAGGGCCCCGCTGAGCTCATTAGACAGACCACACTGGCTTCGCATCATTGATGCAGCTGGGAGTGCTGCAATCAGTTCTGCCCATGGCTTCACACTTTGTCTTATGGACACGTCATCCTCCTTTCCCCTCGCCCAACATTAATGGCCCCTTAGCTACAAAGAGTAAAGATTGTGGAGGAGGAGATGAGGAAATAAGGCTCAATTAACAAAATATACATTTTCAAATATCAAAAATATATGAAAAATAGAAGGACGCTGTCATCTGTTCCAAGGATAGAAATATCATGTAAAAATGTCACACTAATTAGGGAGATAAAGCAATCATAATATGCAGTATCTGGCCAAGTAATTCTGTTCGTTTTTTATTAAGTCTTGATTTCTAGAAAAGAAACTGTCACTCTGAAAAAGGGCTTTTTAGTTTTTATTTATTTATTTATAATACAAATTTTACTACCAATATACTGAATTTAAATTAAACAGGCAGATTTTTTATGAGGGAGTTTTAGGGTTCATGAACACAGCTTTCATCATACTGTAATTATAACAAACATACTTACCCTTTCTCCAAACCATCTGACAAAAGCCTTCACCTCAAGTAAAGACAAAGAAAGAAATACAGAATTGAATGTAATTACCACCTTTAATAATCACCACGTATATACAGCATACTTATGGAACACGTATATGTTGTATTTCCAGATAAAATGAGAATTAGAATGATAAAAGATTATATACATCAGTAGGTTGATAGGGAAACACAGAAGAATACTAAAGCAGTAGAGGGTCTGGCAACATGATCGGCCATGTGGCAAAGCTTAGAATGAGCACGATATTTGAGTTTGATATTGAGACAGTGTCGATATACCTTTTGGTCCAGTTCAAAATTTCATACTGCCAAACTTAATTTGCCTAAGTTACAGCAACATGGTGAAAAAAGAGGAGAGTATGTAAGAGCAGAAGAAAAGGGGTAAGGAAGACTTCTCTTCATATCCGAGGGTGCTGTTTTTATGTGTTTTTCTTCTTTGCCCTGGGGCACTACTCCAGCCATCCCTGCGGTAATGCCCATCCCTCTATCTACGCCCCCCTCACCTAAGCCCTCTGGGGTCACGCGTGCAGACACTGTCAGGCATGGTGGAGGGGGGTGATAGTGCAAGAAGAGAGTGCGGGGGGGGGGCATGGGAGACTTGCACGGGTGTGTGACTTTGAGACTTCATCGTCACACACTGGTTAGATTGGCCAAGTTGCTGGGGAACAGTCAGAAGCGATTAGTGTAGCAGAGTTTCTGCCCTCCGGCTTTCCCCTCTCTGGAGCAGAAGAAAGAGGGATGAGGAGAAGAGAGGAGGTAGACCAGGATGGGGTGTTGGGAGTGGGTGGAGGGAAGATGAGCGTGCCATCGTTAGATATAATTAGGTTTAGAAAGTCCTGTTCCTTTTTTTGTTCTTTTTTTCTTTCTTTCTTTCTTTCTTTCTTTCAAACTTATCAGAGTAATGTTGTTATCACATACAGACTTGGGAGCTTTGTGATCTGATGATCAAAAAATATTACAGTACCACTCAAAAATATAATTCAAGTCACAGCTATCCCACTGTTTGTTACTGAGGCCTCTCTTTGATCTATATAATTATAAATATTAGGGCTGTCAAAGTTAACGCGTTAAAAACACGTTAACTCAAACTCCTTTTAATAGCACTAATTTTTCTAACGCGCAATTAACGCACGCACAGTCTGTTCCTTGCCAGCTTCTGTAGTTTCAGGAAGTGGCGCTAAAATAACATTGCAAACGGTTACAAAGCAGAAATGGATACAGAAAAGGGACTTTTAAACGGAAAGTTTAAGTTTTGCCTGATGGTTCTCTGGGCAAAACAAAAGTAATTTGTATTTGTTGTAAATGTAAAAGGGCAGGGAAAAAAATTTGCGTCAATAACGCGTTAATAACACGTTAACTCAAGACACTAATGCGATTGATTGCGATTAAAAAAATCGACTGACAGCCCTAATAAAAATATATATATATATATATATATATATATATATATATAATTGTCTTGCCATTTCCCTCAACAAATTAAGATGCACCAGCCTCAGAATCAAGAATGTCTTTCAAAGATAGATTTGGTCAAATTAATATGTAGTTCTCTTTAAAATAGTTTGTGTGAATTTGGCACCCTGATAACCAGACTGAGTTGCAAATTTTGTCTTTGGATGTTTCAAACTGATATTGTGTTCATCAGATTTCCTAAATAAAGTTGAAAATGGGTTCTTTTGTTTTGCCCTAACACACCAGTAGCAGTTCACTTGAGGTCATGTCTTTTGTTACTGTCGTGTAAGTGTGGTGATTTAAGAGTTGCTAAGTTTTTTGCAATGCCTGTATGCATTTTGTTGACATTAATCTAGCCCCCTCACTTATTTTGAAGAAGTCACTTGAGTGACAGGCTGTAGGAGATTCGAAGGAGAAAACAAATCAGAGAGTAGAGGACAGGGTCATTGTGAACTCTGTACCCTGTCGATTACTCAGAGCTGGACACCATCCGTCAAAACTCCCACAAACCCCGAGCCCCCAGCCCTAGAACAGTTCCTTTTTAATGTCTATATTCATTAGATGAAATATTTATGCATAAGTATGGCTTATATAGGCCCGTTTGATTGATGCATTTCTAAAAACAAAAAGACATGCCAGGGCAAATCTTAAGAAAAGTAGGGTTCCTGCCCCGCCTCGGGGGAGGAGTCTCTCAGATGCATTATTCACATGCCCTCCAGGCAGGCTTTCAAGGCTTCTCTGCCCTGAGGGCAAGAAAAATAACCACCACTGTTAAAAGTAAATCATCTCGGCTGATGCACAATTAATGGGTAAAAGAAAGAGGGAGCGAAGTGCCCCTTGTGTTGCAAGATGGAGTGAGTTAGCTAGCAGCAGCGGAAATCTCAGCTTAAAGGAAGCCTCCTGCCTCGATCCATGCCAGCTTCCTACTGAAATCAAACAGGGATGCTGCTAATGGCAGGATCCAGAGCCCAGCAAGATGTTGTGCTGCAGACAGTCCGACACAGACGATGTCGGTGGGAGGGGGTAGAGGTGGGAGTCAGTGAACACATGGGAACGCAAGCATGATGCCTTCTTGCTCTATCCCACCCATCCACACCCACCTCATTCTGCCTCACTACCTGAAATGAACAACTCACTTCCGACGGCAAAGGGTATGATGTTATTGGGTTCCTACTTTTTACAGGCGAGACTTTGTTTTTGTTTTATTTTTATTTTTTTCTTCTTAGGAAATCATTAGTCTTATTTCAAACAGAGGTCACATATAAATAAGAGTACATAGCACGGAGTCTGACTGCAGTTTGAGCATTCATTATGTCATGTTAGTCGGACAGCCCCTCCAGTCATTACCTCATGTCAAACGCGTGGCTCAGATTGAATTAATAGCTCTTGGTTTTATTGAGCTCCCACACTACAAACTCTTCTTCGTTATCCAGTGGGCAAGGAGTCAAGCAGAGGTGAGAGGAAGAATCTTGGAGGAGCATAATCTTCCTCTATCTGCCCTTTCATGGAACGTTTTTACAGAGGAGGATGAAGGTGACAAGGCCACATTAAAGCTTTCTCATAACATGACTCTTCTTGTCTCTGATCTTAGGAGACGGCCTTGACAACAGTCTGGCATCACCGGGTACAGGAGACGAGGATGATCAGGACAAGAAGAGGCAGAAAAAACGCGGCATTTTCCCCAAAGTGGCAACAAATATAATGAGAGCATGGCTCTTTCAGCACCTTACGGTAAGGATATTTGAGTTGGTTCTAGTTAAATTTCTTTTGATATACAAGCTATGTCTTGCTGTGACTTTATACGGGTTCGGATACAATACTTTTTCTTCTTCTCTTTTTTAAACTTTGCTTACTTTCAACCAGCCTTTTATAATTACTCCGTAAGTAGTATGAGCAAGTGAACTATGCCTAGCTTCCTTCCATGTGTCCTGCATCATTCTTGCAGTCCACCAGATGATGGATTTCTTGGACGTTTGCATGTCTCCATGGACAGTCGGATTGAGAGGGGCACAATATTTTCATCTTGGGATGAAAAATGAATCATCCTGTCATAGTGAACATATGATTGGATGAACAAACATGACTTTACCTCACCATCTTAGCAAAAAGAATTGCGAGGGGGGATCTCACAAAACTGAACTCAAACTGTCAGATGCTGATCAATTAAATAAGATTGTGTTGCTGAATTGTCCACTCTTTACCTTTACTGTTTTCAATAACATATTTTAGAGTAGTTTTCAGCTGTAAAACAAGATTTTTGTGACCAGTCTATCCTTGTTTCCTGTTTAAAAAAAGGGGGACCAAACTAATCACTGCCCAACTCACAGGTTTTGCACCTTCTGAGCAAAAGAGAAAACCATAAGCCCCTTTTCTCGGTTTTCTCTCATCCTTTTGCAAGATTTCACTGATATTTGTGTCTTTTCAGTAATCTTTTTAGAAATACCTCTTTAAGTAAAGAAATCAGTGTTGTCTAGCCTAAGCCTCTTCATCTGGCAACAGTTGTTTGAAATGATGCCTCTTCAACCAGGAATGAGCCTGGGCTAGATTTCCCAAAGGCATCCAGAAACTAATCATTGTAGTAAGAAAACAGAGCAAAGACATACACAAAAATAAAAAGGTCTTTTTTTAAATATCTGTCCAGTTTTTAAAGTAATTAACATTAGAAGCTTCTATTCAGAGCTCTGCAAGAAGGGGTGAACAAGTCTCCATGAGGAGAGCTTTATCATTTATCAAAGGTCTCAGAGATACCACTGCTGTTGCCTTCTCTGTTTTTCTGCCTCTTTCACTCTTAGATGTGTTATAACCCCTCAGTTGTTTAGTTTGTAATAGGCCCATGCAAGTCTTTTATTCAAAGTAATTCCTTCCTTTCCAAAAACCACCTTTAGATTTACCAGTTTAAAAAAGAGGATAATTGAATTATCCCCTCTCTGTTCCCTATCCCTTTTTAGGCCTAATTTGTTAAGCACAAGTGTTTGTCATGGCAGGATGTGCCTATGAAAAGTGTGCAAGGGACTTTGGTCTCTGAAAGGCCTATTGCAACACCCAAGCGATCAAGCATTCATCAGTCATTGAGGGTGTGAAAGGAGCAGGATTATGTTTTGTCAAATGTTGTAGTGTGAGGCCCGCGGTTGGAAGGCCGTTGGAGGGAATATGGGGGAGGGGGGTTCTGTCCACAACAAGCCGTAGCCTCCTGCTTTTGTCATCCATTCTGGAGACCCTTAAAGATCCCAGTCTGAGAAGGCTATAGAGAAAGCAGCTGTGAAAGGTTTTGATTCATTATATTATTCATTATTGGCTCATTAGCCTGACCATAACTGTTGGTTTCTATACAACCCTGCATTTATCCACATTCAAAGATTGATACCAAAGTCTGAGTTTGGGCAGCAAACCTAAATTATCTGAAGGTCACAAGTGTTGTGTCAGAGTCAACTGAAATTAGTTGTATTTTCAGTTAAGATACATTATTTCTGTACATGTTATGCAACTATGATTACTTATTTAAAAATTACTTAATGTCCTACAGTATATAGATTCAGGGGGCACCTAATTACTGTAGGGAAAAAAATCTTATCCTTAAACTTAACAAGGTTTCAGGCTTAGTTTCTAGTTTTGCGTCTTTTGTTCGTTTTTTTTTTTTTTCATTTTTCCAAAATAAGGCGAGCTGCATTGTCCACTCCAGATGAATGTCTCTTTAACATAAGCGCTGGTCAGTGCTGCTGATATGCAGTTCTGGGAAATGAGCATGAGCAAGTTATCCAAATAATAAATAACCTACATTTTTAACAGTGAAAAGGTGCAAAGTGTGCTACTACCTTTTTTAAATACCTTAAATATTGCTACTCTCCTTTATCTAATCATAATAACAACCAGTTATTTGTCTTAAAAAAACACACAACTCACATAAAACTTTAAATAAATAAATAAATTGCATTAATTTTTCTTAGTTACTACCAGCTAGCAAAAAAGCTAGCAAGTAAGCTTATAGATACATTTCAGGAATAGAGTAGCTTAATGACAGGCACAGCCTGTTCAAGGTCAACATTGGCAACTTAAATGCTAACATAAATAATGTTTTACTTAAAGGTAATTAGAAAGATAGGCATAGCAAAAAGATTTTAATATGATATGATTTTGTATTAAGTTTTATAATAGTACACATGATGATTGAAAATCATCAAATTTTTCTTGATATTTTGAATATTTTGCTCATCTAAACATCAATTTAATGAAGTCCCTTTTGGTGAAACCTTAAGCTCCTAAGAGTCAATTATGAGCAGAATATAATAGAAGATACATGATTGAGATAAAGCAAAAGGTCACTGGCTTTTAAGACAGCAGAAGGACGGACTCATGAGGATTTTTTTTCTCTTTGTTCTGGAGCGCTAATTTGAGGGCAGAGCTTAAAGTTATCTCACTTTCCTATTAACCAACACTTTAAGGAAGGCTTGCTGGTGCCACAAAATACACCCCTTTTATATATGTTTGTATCCATATCAGCATTTGGGAGTATGCAGTTTTTGCACTCCTTTTTAAAATTGTTATTGTTCATTTTATCTGTTAATGTGTTACATTTAAATGTGTGCATGTGTGTGCATGTGTGTGCGTGTGTTTATGAGTTTTTTTGTACTTTAAGTAGTGGTCCACGAGCCAAAATTCTAGGAGGGGACACAGAAATTAGAACAGAGTGCATAACAAACAAAAACAGTCAGAAAGAAAATATTTTTTTTTACTGTCACATGCAGTCTTAATCTGGACGGTTTAGTGAGATTTGTTCCCTGCATTCAACCCATTATTGCATGGAGTAATGGGCAGAGACTGTGCAGCTCGTGGTGGTAACTTACTACAGCACTAAGAAAACTTCATGATGGTAAAGCAGTTCCCTGCCCCAGGGAACAGAACCACAGATCATCATACCTGTGGTAGCAGTGGTTACTGCTGAGGCACTATACATGTTGTGAATGTCCTAATAAGCAATTCCTTTCATGCTGCATCACGCAGCAAAGCACAATTTACCTGTGTGTGTGTGCGCATGTGCCTGTGTGTGTGTGCGCATGTGTGTGTGTGCCCGTGTGTTGGTGTGCATGAGTGTGTTTGTGTGTGTGTGTTTGTGTGTATGTGTGTGTGTTTGCGTGTTTGTGTATTTGTGTGTTGGGGGGGGTTGCGTATGTGTATGCGTGTGTGTGTGTTTGTGTGTGTGTGTGTGTGTGCACAGCCTGAAAGGAAGTCTGAAGATGAAGTGCTTGGAAGCTCATCCTTCACTGAGGAACATAGGAGGGGGCTGCTGGCCTGACAGCAGCAGAATGGGGACTGGCCCGCAACCCTGCTTTCAGTACATGGGTCACCTCTGTCTACCATCTGCCGCCCTCCACCCACCGATGCTCAAACACACACAGAGCAGGCAGAGGGACTAGAGCTTAAGGACAGTGGGATGAAGAAAAGTGGGGAGGGGTTGGGCGTCATGGGGGTCCTTGCCTTATTAAGGCCCCAACCAAAGCCACCATTGCGCCTGTTTATATCCCACCTGATCATTTGTCAAGTGTTGTCAAATAATGTTAAATACTGTCACACACTGGCAAGGGCTTTTAGCCCAAGTGTTTGGGGGGCAAACTGTGGTCATACTCTATTTTTCCAGAGTTGACTTGTGCACTTGCTTCCAGGAATGACTGTGCATTGGAGAGACTAGCATAGAATGATTGGGGGTTTCGCCTGGAAGTACAAGATCCTGCACTTAAAATTAACAATACACACAGAGGACCCTAAATGAATTCAAGCTGGTTTTAATGAAGTCTTGACAATTATTGTTTTGTGGATTTTTTTTTCCTCTTGTCACACACAGCACCCGTACCCCTCAGAGGAACAGAAAAAGCAGCTGGCACAGGACACAGGCCTCACTATCCTTCAAGTAAACAACTGGTAAGTCACTCTGGACTAAGATTTGTCCATTGCATGGTTATGCAACTGACTGCTTACATATCTACTCATACATGTGACCACAATCTGTGTCCTTAGAAATGCATTTATGAACAGATCTGGCTTGATTTTAGAGTATAAATGTATATATTCTTCTATAATTTAGTCAAAGTTGTAAATGCAGATGTCATACACATAAGTGGATTTAGTGTGACTTACTCTTTCTAGCTATAGGGGTATCTCTTCTACAGATACGCTTAACTGAAGATTTGAGTTCATAATTTTCCCCTTTCTTCATTATAAAAATAATTCATTTGGTGCTATCTGGGTGATATTTACTTTAAAAACTTTTTTGAATCTACTTTATTCTAAGTAGCTGTGGATATATTAGGCTGCTGTAACTTAGGAAGTTGTCTTTAGAGCAGGTTGTCTATTTATCATAAGATTGGTGGTATGATACCCTACTCCTGACTCCACTCTGTATGTTGAAGTGTCTGTGAGTGTTTGAGCTCCTGAGAAGCATGTAAGCACTGTATAGAGAAGCCAACCGCTATTATCATATGAATGTGGGGGTGTGAGTTGGTAATACCTGTCTTGTGTTGTAAAGCACTTTAGGTAGCTGAAAGACCAGAAATGCACTATTATGATTCCAGTCTTTTTACCATAATGAAAAAATATATATACTCAATTTTTTTGAACTTTTGGTAACTTTTACAGGGGTTTTTTATATGTTTTAGTGCTGGTAAGAGAGAGCACAGCCTTTCATAACATGTAGTTTAACTAGAGTTTATTGATGTTATAAAAGTATTCAGCATGGAAAGTATTCATTCATTATTCAGTTTTTAAAACTTAACTCTTTATTTATATTGAATTGTGCTCATCTATAGACAAGGGTTCAAGGGATTAAAGATGAGATATCTCTGTTTTTTTATAATACATATTCCGTTTTTTTCAATAGTTACTGACTTTTTATGTTTACCTCACAGATCAAATAATGTTGTTCTTTCGCAGGTTCATTAATGCAAGGAGGCGAATAGTTCAACCTATGATTGACCAGTCCAACAGAGCAGGTAAAGCTGCAGTGCATTTAGTGTCCAGTGTACTAAATACTTCCATTCGGTAGACTGATCCACCAATTCCAAATGCATACTAAGATGTCTTATCAATATCACTGATCAAATCCACTGTAGCAGTGTAGAAAGCTAGACAGATTACATTTCAGAATGACTGCATGAAAAATATGTAGAATGCGGATGTTCAGGTAGTGTGTGCAGCATGTTAGGATTTGAAGCAGAGTGTAGAACTTTGGGTTGATCTCTGATAGTCTTGTCTCTCCTCTCCTTATATAGTGAGTCAGGGTACAGCTTACAGTCCTGATGGCCAGCCAATGGGAGGCTTTGTTCTTGATGGGCAGCAGCACATGGGACTCAGGCCTGGAGGTAAGCAATCTTCCATACATTTGTCAATGAGAAAATTCAGTACTGTATGTTCATTTTCTGCTCATGTTCAATTGAGTTTCTAACAATTAAAAAGGAGAAAAGCTACAGAGCTCCCTACCATAAGATGCCATATACATTTCATGTCTGTTTTTTCTTAAGCACCATTTCAGAAATTACACTTGAATAGTATAAGCTAAAGGCAGCAGTCTGTGAATATTCATTTTAAAAGTTGATTATAATCCTTTTGTTCAAATTTAAAAGAAATCTAAGGCAAGTTGATGACTGTAACAATGCCATAATGATGATGGGGACAGCCATGCCTCTCATTTGTTGTGGTTTACTGATAATGCTCAGTGCCAAGCAAAGATATTAAGGTGGAATCAGTTAGTGGGGCAACAGCAGCATGTCCGGAGTTTGCCTCCTGTTAAAGACCAGCAAGTAATATTTGCAGCAGTAAAAGACACTGAACTCAGGAAGACCCACACAATCAGTTTTGTGCAAGACTTTGTGCCTACATTTTAAAGAAGACAGAATCTTTATGACATAATGATGAAAATCCTTTGCAATGTGATAATATGGCATGCTATATGCAAGCTAATGGGATTTTTCTCATTTCACTTAGATCAGAATACATTGTACAAGTTGTTCCTATAGTAGTTTCCAGTTTGACATGAACACATGCACACACAAATTGCAGTTCTGCTTTCTAGAAATCATGTTCATTTGTTATGTTCAGAGATATCGGTCATCTGTTGGTCTTGTTTTTATTCCTTATTTCAGGGCCAATAGGCGGAATGGGTATGAACATGGGCATGGACGGGCAGTGGCACTACATGTAAATCAACTCCACTGTGACAAGCATGAAAAACTGGGTGAAGTAAGTAGTGCAGTCGATATCACTCTTCATTTACAAAAAAAAGAAAAACTCCCCCAAACACCTCTTCCCACTACATTAAACTAGTTGTACTCCACTCTTCCCTTTCCCTTATTGATCTTATTAGGCAAAGTGAAGACTTTGCAACCTTTTAATGTTTGCTGAAGTGATTTTCATGTTGATGCAAGAAGCATATTCACAGCAGCCTTTTCAGGATAACAATATTTTCTATGGCTTACTGGTTTGTTTTTTTTAAGTAAAGGTGGTAAAGCCCATGAGCAACCTACTCATTAGCATTTGAAATAGTAACAATTGCGCTGTAAAATGTTATTCACATAATTGGTCAATTTTCAGCTACTTTCCCCTTGTAGAAACAGTTTGGATAGTAAGCAAGTTGTTATTGTAGCTGATGGAAAGTGTGCAAAACAAAACAAAAACCAACTTGTGATAAACTGCAATATTCTCACAAGTCTTGCATGAATGAGACTTAGATTAAGACATGACTAAGATTATAGTCATATAAAAGATTTACATAATTAAGGACACTTTGTATTGAAAAATACAAAATTAAACATAGGTAGGAATAAAATACCTTGCCCAAAAATACAAATTTTACTTATTAAAAGGATAATGAATAGAGTAATGTAAAGAATTCTTTGGGAGGTGGGGGCATTAGAAATCTGTGTATGGGTGGGCTAAATAAAATCTGTCTGTGAGAAAGACATTCCTCTGCATTGCTCTCCACATAACTTCCTCTGTTCATCCCCATTGCCCCATTCTCTATCCCTGTTTTTTTTCCCTTCATCTCTTCACCGCCAGCAATCTGATTAAGAATCTGGGTAATACACCCCCTCCTTCACCTCTTTCTCCTCCATCAGCTCCCACCGTTGCTGACAGTTCTCAAATCAAGACGTATTGCCTGCCAGAGGCACCCTAGCACAGAGATTTTTATTTAACACCCACTCTCCACTGCTCAGTGAGCCACGCTGTAATGACACTTACCTTGATTAATAGAGCTCTTTATATGTAAATAGGAGCCACATTTGCTTCATTTTTTCACCATCGCCAATTTTTACCAACACAGCCCCCTCTTTCCTATCTTATCATTTCCCTGACTTTTGCTAATGAAGTACAAAGAGTAGATAGTGATGCTTCATCAAAATAAATACATCGTGATCTGCATATGGCTCTCAACCTGAATAAATGCTGCCTAAATATTTTGAGTATTTAATCTAATTATTTCTTATTGAATGATCATGGACTAGTTTCGGTAATAGCTTAGTATAGCAGAAGGGTGTTTTTGCTTCCCCTAATTTGATGTGTGGTGAGAGCGTATGCTGACTGTGGCAGTAAATCTCCCTGGGACTGTAGGAGGGGAAAGAGCCATGTTTGGAGTAGTATTAGGGTTTATTCATGGACAATAAAGCCTAAACCATAACATTTAACCATTATAAAATGCATGACTAAATGTGCACTACTTTACTCAAACTCAAATGGTTCCACACATGCTTTATGATATACTGCACATCCTAAATTTACAGGTTTGTGATCTTGAAAAGTTCATTTCAAATGCAGTATTATAGAAGAGGAATCTCTTTTCTTTTTTTATGAGATCAATCATAAAGAGGAAAAAGGAATTCTGAGTTTGGCTTATAAACAAAAGATTTAGAAAATTTAACTAGTGTTTTCCCTGACAACTGAACAAACTCCATTCACCAAGTAAGACCATACATTCATCTGAAAACTTCAGTAAAAGTTTGTAAATGGACCTTTAGCTAGAAAAAAATTGTGAAACTGTTAGTAAAATGTTTGTTGATCAGGGTATATTTTTTATTTATATTATTTACATATCACAAATCATCACGTTCCTTCATAACATACACCGTATCAACCGTAAAAAACTTGCAAATAGAATAATAACCCCATTAAATTATGAATAAATGAGACAGGAGAAAAAGGAAAAACATGAGTTAGGTTTGTTTTCTTGCATATTTTACAGAAACGTCAGTGTTGTCGTCAGGTAGCATGGTCATCAGGGAGGTAATGCTATGAATTTTTACGTCTTCTTTCAGTTTTGTATAGCGGCTGGCAAATGGTTTTGGTCCACTATCGCTAATAACCTGAATAGACTATGATGGGGGTTGCGCCCGCATGAAACACCAGACCAATGGAGAAACTGTATAAGCCTATTAAGTGAAGCGCAACTGCCCGCGAAAGCGCAATGCAAAAAGGATGTCAAAGCCTATAAGACATTTTCATGACATGGCTACACAAAACCCTGGATATCAAACATTCAAATGGTTGTTTAGTTTGATTCTAGCAACTGTGCTGTTAGTGCAGAAAATTCCAGATAAGTGCTCAATTTTGCCGCTGAGTTTTTGTTTTAAATTAAAGACTTGTCTTTACAGGCATTTTACCCCCTAAGATCGGTACATTTTTAAATAAAACATGCGACCAAATATTAATCATAAAACAAGAAAGAGTGAAACTTGTCAGGATTTTGAAAAAAAACTCAATTGAGGTCCATCTCTATCTTATGAGGTCTTGCCAAAATGCACCCTGATACTGTAGGCTCATGGTTCACCGGGTGTGATGGCCGCCTCGGACAAGGCCAAGACTCCTGCGTCCCCTAATCTGTCACTTCTGTTTATTCAGGCTTCCAAAGTTGGCTCAGGGATATTCTTCCATCTGGCTGTGGATCAGTACTGGAGCTGCCTCTGCGGCCACCGCCTCAAACCCACCTGATCATACACCCACCTGACCACTCCCACCTCACCATGCCTGAACCCGCACGATGAGCGTGTACACAGGATCACCATGGAAACTCCTGACTCCCGCACCTGAAGCAGCCCGCGAACTTCGACTCTCGACCGAAACAGAGACGTACTTTGAGCTGCGGAGTTTAACGGCTGGACGAAAAATAAGAGGACCTAGGACTTCTTTAGAGAAGCATTTCAAAACATCTCTTTCATTCCGCTTTAAATTATTTATTTATTTTTCTACCACGAAGGATCACGAGTAAAACATTTTTTCCCTTTTTCTTAGGCTTTTACTAAAGCTTCCCCCAAAATCCCTGAATCCCTCTCCCCTCCTAACGGCAACAACAACACACACGTCCTCTGCTCTGCGGGACACAACGTAAAACACTGTGGAATATATTTTAAAAATGTAAGGACTCGGTGAGAGTTTGAATTATTGTGCTGTATGTGTGCTCCTTGTTTGGCTGTTTCTATCCATGTTGCGCTTGTGATCACTAGATGTTTTAGAGTGGGCGTTTACTACTGATATGTTTTGGGGCTTTTTTTGTTGTTGTTTTTGTTTGTTCGTTTTTTAAATCCAACTAAAACCAGATTTTTAAGAAAATCTTCTGTGATTTTTTGTTTCTGTTCTTCATGCACTGCCTCTTTCTTCTATTTCTGTTGTGTTCTTATAAAGTGGAACGTATATGACTTGCTGAGAGAACGTGACTTGATTACGGATAACTTCTATTGTTTGACAATGTTTGAAAATATTTTATTGCACCAAACACAGAACAGAAGTCTGCACTGAAACCAAAATAAAGACTTAATCGAGGAAGAAGAAACAGTAATGAAGCAGAGCGTTTTAATGTGAAAAGTGAAAAGCAGATCGGCTGAAAAAATGTTCCTCTGTGATATTTTCCTGCGGGCTTATTTTAAGAATCCCAAAGAGAAAGGTCAGTGTTGGTAGTATCCTTTAAGCAACAGCATTAGTTGGTGGAGCAGGTCACGTAGTCTGCTCTGGTTCGATATGAGACAGGATTGTTGTTGTCTCGCGTTATTCGATTGATGGTGACAGCGATGATGGATGGCCCGGCTGCGAAATTCGAGAAAACCAGAACGAAGTCAGAGGCTGCAGAGACGGGCAGCTTTTACCAAGTGTTGTTGCTGCTGTCTGTAGAGCCTTTTCTATTAAGAAGGCTGGACGTGCTGCCGTGCGTGCGTGTGTGTTAGACACAGAGAGAAAAGGATTAATAAAATAAATTAAAATAGTTTCTTGATTAATTATCCAAAAAAAATTCTGCATCTGAACAGGGAAAAAATAAATGAAATAAACACAGAAATTAAAAATATCTTGATAAATAAATAAAGAGACCGAAGCACCGTGTTGCTCATTTGTCACTGTCACACTGTAACGATCCTCTCTTGTTTGTATTGACGAGAAAAGGAGCAGCCAGAGCAGACAGTGAGACAGCTGGAACAGGCCCAAACACGCCTCCATAATTACTAATAAATATTTCTTTAACCGGGCAACAGTACACCGAATTATCGTTTAATTATCGCTATAAGACCTTATAAAATATAAACTATTTTACATAAAAGAATCAAACTAAATTATTATTATTATTATTATTAAAATTATTATTATTATTATTATTATTATTATTATTATTATTATTATTATTAGACCTATGATGCTACTGACCGTTATTTTTTTCCTATACGAAAATTAACTTTTACAGATGATAGCATTCTTTCTAAAGGCGCACTGTCCTCTAAAAAAACCTCACTCCATTTTTTTAGTCATTAAACCTTTCCCATTTTCAGTTTGAGCAAATAAAATATTACTGCCATAAATATACTTATTCCTGAAAGAAGACAGTGTTTCGGGTAGGATTAGTCAAAGCTGCCGGCCTGGTGTGTATCAGGTTTCTATGTTTAAATAAACAGTATTAAATGTAATTTTTTACTGAATGGATTGGACTGGCACAGCTCTATTTCATAGAAGATGACAGAACAGAACAACTCTGCAGCTTCTTCAGAATTTTTTACATTAGGAGGCTATCATGCTGCGAATTTTCAGCGCACAGGTCCATGTCTCTTAACAAGACGACAACAGAACAGTTCTTATTCAAATTGGCTAACCTTTTCGCCTATATTTTTCCATTGAAACACAGAGGTGATCTGTAGAATAGACCGCAGGCTAGCTCAAAAGAAAAATAGGCAGTAAATGAGTGGAATGATTTTCTGGATATAGTCTTGCGGCGCATATGAGCTCAGCTGTATCGGGCCTAATTCACTCAGCTCTAGCGACTGTGCTGAAGATAAATACGTTTTGAAGGCTGCCGGAAACGAGCGTGTATCTGTCTGAAATATGGGTCAGAGCTCCCGCAGAAAGATGCATCACATGATGCAAAAAACTCTGCTTTTTATTCCCTTCCAACAACAGAGAACGCAGGCTATCGAAGAGTACAGTTTTAAATAGTTCAGCAAGAATTATCAAGCTATGCTGTAGGAAGGCCAGAGTATTCAAAAAGCCTATATTTGACTTTTATTGACATCTAAAACATCTAAAATTATTAGGGTATTCCATTAGAAATACTCTACAGCAATGTCATTGACTTCTTAAATATTGTAGAAATATTATAGAAGCAGGCTAACCACATGAAATTAAATATGTTTAAGAACACAATCACTAAAAATAATATGCCACAAAACAATAAAGTTATAAGGGCCACAGACACATAAATTACCATTTTATTCAAAATATTTTTGGTTTTGGCTCTATTAGATCAAAACATTTTAAATAAATGTATGATTTGCATTTCCTAATTTTGCAAAATGTATAATTTATTGCAGAGATGAAATCACTCCAGGTGACATATTGGAAATATTATGGGTTTACCATTAGGAGAAAAGCAGGGTTGTATAATGTCAATTCTGAGTTGTGTAAATCTCAGAATACGTTCAGGTTCTTCATATTGTTCATGATGGCTCACTTTTTAATGTTACAACCAACAGTAAATCAAAAATGTCTGTTAAAAAAAACCTATGGGAAGTACTCCCTGTAAACAGACCCACAATGTAATTCATATTTTTAAGATTTAAAAGACCATTGTGCAAATGCTATCCCCCAAATTATTTCTGAATGTTTGAAATCTCTCTTAACTGATTACTGGTGAGTCATTGAGTGTTTGTTTAACAGAAAATTGTAAAAGAGTAATTTAGGGGGTGATTTTCGGCACAGTCTAAAGATACTACAGTTCTCCTATAAAATAGCCTACACACTTCGTGTAGACGGGTGTCTAAGGCCTATTTCTTTTTCTATGTCACCATGTTACAAGTTCTCAACTATTAACACTGCTGAGAAAAATGTTGGAACAATATTAAGACCGTAGGCCAGAACTATATGAATAAGATCCATGCAGTAATGAACAGGAATCAACTTCAAGTGTATGCAGACTCCTATGAAACTGATAATTCTCTTTTAAAAATGTAACTATCACTTTTAATATGCAACCTTTGTTTGTTCACAATCACAAAAACCAAATAAAGAAATACAATCATCAAACAAACTGGAAAAGTACACCTGAATGTGTAGTTCGATCCTTTTCCAAACACTCATCTTAGCAAGATGACAAGCCTAAGAGTCGGTCAAGGCAAGTTTCCCTCATTTCTTTTGCTTAAAAGTAGCAATACTATGTAAAAATAATGTGTTGCCAGTTAAAGACCCTCATTCAATGTTTTAAATAAGTAAAAGCAGGAAAGTATTTTAAGTAAAATTATTTGAAATATTATAAGTGAGTAAAAATAAGTCCTTGCTCATTAGGCGCTACTAACTAGTATGATGTAATATGCAGGGTGATTTATAAATTTGTGGCTGATGGTAGAAGAAGTCATTTTTAGAGACGAACACATTTATTTTTCAGCACATAGTCCACTACAAATTTACATACTTAGTCTAGTGGTCATGAAGCTTCTCTGTAGATGTCAGGGTCTTGGACCTGACCATCATCACAGTCAAAACTGCCCACTTCTTTGCCATGCTAAAAGAACACTGTGATGATGCCTCCATGTCTTGATTGACCTCCTTGGGCACCTTGAGACTGAGATAGCATACTACTCCTTAAAAACCAAAGTTGTCCATTTTCTGAAACAGTATTGATGATTTTGAACAATTTAAATCAGAAATACCTCACAAGTTATCATCTGCAAAGCTTCTGCTTTAACACACACAGAGCTGAACTTCCATACACATGTAATAAAAGCTGCAAACCTCACATCCTTTTATATTGAGCCTACACTTATCAATTACTCCTTTAGTTTAATCTAACTCTGCATCATGTTTAATGAAGGCCCCTTTTTTGTTATTTGTGAATTAAAAATCTGCAATGTGACTAATAGAAACTATATGCACTTAATAAATGTGGTGAGTTGAAAAACATTATTTGTCTAAAAATAGAATGGAGCATAATGTGGCATATATTTAAAATACCAAAGTAAAAATGCCTTAAAAACTGCAATTAAGTGAAGAAGTTAAGTAAACGTACCTGGTTACTTTTCATTCTTGAGACACAGTCACTGTTCCAGAAATTGACTGCTGTTGTTCTCATTTTTTCTTTCTTTTTTTTCTTTCTTTTTTCATCTTTTATGAACTATGGCCTCCATCTAAATTCATAGGAGAACTTTTTGCCATTTAACAGAACAAACTTCCTCTCTCAGTGGAAAAAAAGAAGTAATCCATTTTGGTTTCAGCAGTGATTTAAATTTTCCTAATTTCAACAGCTTTTGTATACTAATGGTAGCAAATGTTCAAGTAGAAAGTGTTGATACACATGTACTCCCTAATCACTTTGCTATTCATATGGTGGCAGGTAGAATGAATGTGGGTAACAGGGTAAATTAGACATAACCAAACCTCTGGGTCAGATGTGTCAAACACCATATGACATCTGTTTTTTCCTTCTGAATCATCTGGCCAACCCTTAACTGCCAGAATGTATTACAGGGTGAGAATGCTGTTGAAATTTGGAAAATGGAAAATAAGGTGCGGAGCAAGGTTTTTATTTCCAATTCATTTGTAGCATTACATGCAAAAAGCCAAATGTCAAAGTTGAGAGAGTGACCAGTGTTTAGGCTTTTTGGGAAACTGATAGTTTCAGTTTCTTTATTATAAACATTCTGCTAACAACTTTGAAATAACCCATATAATCAGGTCAAATAATTGAATTATATCAATACCAAATCAAATCAAACTTAACAACTTGAAGAAATGTCTCCAGTTTGGGATGAAAAAAAATTTCTAAGCACATGTAAACAGTATCTTACAAGCCAAATAAGTGTTATGGTGAAGTCAGCAACTTTGAATAAACTTTTAAAACTACTAAGTTAGGAGTAAACATAGCTTCCCAATATTGTGTTTATTTGCTCACTAGCCTGGTTATAAAGGCAAAAAAGCTGGTGACTGAAAACTCTCAAGGCCAGTTTTAGTTAGAAAGTATTTTACACTACATCACGTGATCACCATTACCACCTAAGATACATATTTGTGAATTCCTGACTCCCAAATATCGATAGCTTTACGTGTGTGTGAGGATCTTTGCAGTGGTGACTCCCCAGTCTTTAAGACAAGAGGTGTACCAGATCAAGAGTACACCCAAGAGCATATCAGTGGTTTTCTCTGACATTTGCAGAGTTGTTTGAAGTCGTCTCCAAAGGTCAGACTGGTAACACAAAGTACTAATGTGACACTCTGTGGTTTCTGAGGTCTCTGAGGGAGAACATTTAGTTCAAATGACCTGAACTGGACCACAGCACCAACTGACACAGGAGTTGCTTCCCACTGCCACAAGCCTGAATTATCTCCTTGCAACTTTTTCTGTTTCCCAATATGATGTATGTCTCTAGGTTGTAGCAGTAGGCCCAAGTCTCAGGTCCATGATGAAATCAAAAAGGGGCGCGCGCACTCACACACCACACACACCACTCACACGCACACGAATTCACACTCACAGACCCATACACACACAAATGGTCACAAAAACACAAGTAATTTAAATTCAATTCAATTTTATTTATATAGTGTCAAATCACGACCAAGTTGTCTCAAGACACTTTACATATGGAGCAGGTCTAGACCACACTCTATAAATACATTTATATTTTAGATTT
>JAPZDZ010000010.1:145457-164109 GCA_029783805.1 Acanthurus tennentii
GACGGCTTATACAAGGTCAAGGAAGTGTACTTACTGACTCTCCGAACACAAAGGCTTTGTTATTGGACAAGCATAATGCCACACCTTACCAGTGCAATGCTGTACTTGCTATAAAGAGTATAAAAAAATACTGTGTCTCAATGATCACCTGAGACTAACGTTAGATAACTAACTAACTAACTAACATTAGCTATATTCCACTTTCCATATCTGTGGGACGTCTTCTTTTCAGCTTCCAAATGCTTTGGTCTGCATGAGCAAACTGCTTGTACACTTCACAAACCAATCAGATAGCAGTATTCCCCCACCTTCCCAGAGAAAAAAACTGGTGATGCAAGGCCCTTCGCGCTAATATTTTCATGCTCTCTTTCAGGCTCCCTTCAGGCGTGCACAAATGTTTGCAGTTCACTGATAATCTCTGGTATATATCTCTGGTATACCTCCATGTCCCGTCCATACCTGCCCACCGCCGCAAAAAATATTTTCTCATTGGATCTACACGATTTATGTAGGTCACCTATTTTGGTTTCAAAACGGTGAATTTCCCCTAAAGGTGAGTGATTTTCATGCCTGCATAAAAAGATGGCCTTAACTAAAGGATGCTCACCTAGAGCAGAAGGTTCACTGTTGATTGGTGCAAACATCCCAAAAGCAAAAGAGCCTCTCAAGGTCATCAATAGTCAAACCAGGGGTCCTATGCAGTTCTGACATGCTTAGGTTGGATTATAAATGGACCGCTTGTCAGTACTGCACCTGTAGATGAGCACAGCCAAGCACATATCACAGCCAACCGTATTTTTGTGGCCAGATTAGAGGAACCGCTAGTTAAACAATACATTCAGAACTTCTCAGAGTTAACCTTGTTCGTGAAAAAGGAAGGTCACTTTGAAATACAACTCCCTTTTCATCAGGATAACAAAGAACATTAAGTCTTATCAAAATTTTCATCAAAGACAAGGAATTTCAGAAAGATAATTTGGCAATGTCCTGAAGAAAGGATAAGAAGAAAGTACCGGAAGAACAGCTTCTCTGAAATGATGGAAGACTGTATTCCTCAACACAGGGCCTACCATTAAAGAAAAAACACAGTCTTTGACTGTTCCTCTTCATTCCAAGATACTTCCCTGAACTCAGAGCTGCTCCAAGATCCTAATCCTATGAACACCATGCTGGGTATACTCCTCAGATTCTGACAGAACCAAGGACCATTAAAGGAGTGTTCCATCAATTTAGGATGCACAAAAGGCCATGTAGACTTTCTCAGATTTCTGTAGTGGCCTAGGTCTGACACTGGTCAACCACAGGTAGAATACCAAATGAAGTACATCTATTTGGTCGGTCGCATCTCCAAGCTGTGCCAATTTTGCACTGAAAAGGACTGCTGACAATAATAAAGGGTAAATGTGGCACTGAAACTCTCAACACCATCTGCTGCAATTTTTTATGTGGATGACTGTCTAAAGTTAGTTTCCACTGAAAAACAAGCAGTCTCTAGTACAAGAATTAAATCGATATGTACCACAGCTGCCTTCTAAATTTATGGCTTCTTATATGATTAAAGCAGACATCAAGTGCTATATAATGGTCAATTAGGGGCTGGATGTTTTCTTATATTAATGTTCATATTGAGCCATTTTGCATTTGTCTTATGACTTATTTAAGTGGATAAAATATGCATATGTATAGGTTTAGAAAATTGTTTATTTTTATGATCATTAACATGATTGTCTTATGCCTGAGTATTGTAATATGTAGGTGTGGTGGAGCCCTTTAATTTAGCTCAGGTGAGTGTAGATGAGAATGTGAGTGTGGATGAGCAAACTGTTTGTCATTGCACGGATACACACAGTTTCAAAGCCTTTTTGTTTCAAGTATAAGTTAAAGATTTCATTGTTTTACCTTGACTATTGTGACTATTGGCTTATTGTGATCAACTTCAGAGTTTATATTGTTTTACTGAGCGCTCTTAAAGGTTGTTGTAGCAGCTGCATATAAGTTTATTTTTATTTACTAGATTTATCGTTTCTTATTTTGTATTATTAAGTGTGCGCCCTCCTCCCTCCTCAGGTGGGGAGGACGCTAGTCTTTAAACGGTGTTGTGACGTATGACGGAAAAAGGCACTGAAACCATCACTGACCCCAGCTTGAGCACCAGCAGCAGTATTGGGCCTGCTGACAACAACAATCATCTCAAAGACTCTAATTTCTTGATCTAAAGTTTTGTTGATTTTGACAATAAACAATAAGTATCAGTGAACCACAACACTCTTGGGACTTATTCAAAGAAAATGCTGCGAGTCTGACACACTGCACCTCTCCATGTGGTAAAACCAATAAGACAAAACAAACTAATTGTGTTAAAAGAAATACAGATAATCTTTGCCACTACAGGTGTATTATTTGTGTGTGTGTGTGTGTGTGTGTGTGTGTGCGAGTGCGTGTGTGTGTGCGTGTGCGTGTTTGTTAGATGCGCAGTGGTACTGAAGAGCGTCTTTTTTGCCCTGAGAGCGCTAACCTGTGGTTAAACACTGAACTGACCCCTTGAAGAGAAAAAGAGGGCACAGCTTGACAAACCTAAGCTTATTTATTATTTCAATGACAGTAATGAGCATTGTCACTAAGTTATCATTTCAGTGAATTTTAGGGCCAGGAGCCATTAAAAAACACAAAATACTCCAATTCAAAACTGGGATGAACTAATACAAACATATGCTTCATTCTCCTTATAAATCAGTCTTACATCAAATTATTCATTTTTATTTTTTTATATACATTTACATACATCTAAGGTCAGTCTGACTTTTCTGCAGAGATCAGTTTTAGTGGCCTTTTAGTGACTAACTACCACACTCCTCTCCATGAAAAAATTCTCCAATGTACCCAATCCCCCTTCACTTATTTCTCAAAAGATAAGACCTCTAAAGCAAACTTAAAAATTGTAATGACAATTAAAGAACATAAGACAGTACAGTAAAGTACAAACAGTACAGCAAACAATGTAATGTGACATTTTGATGACTCTTAGGACAAAGACAAGAACAACAAAGGTTTGACAACATGACTCTGCACTATAACCTACAAAGACACAAACATCAGGAACATAAAAGGATGACAACAAGAAATAAAAAAAAGTGCAGACTTATGTTAAAAAAAAACATACATTTTATTCTAATTGAGTACAAACTTTGAAAAAAAATACATTATGAAAAATGGATACATAAAACAATCAACAAAAAAAATACTGTGAACAGTACTACATCTGTCACACAAATCTTAGATTAGGCAGGTACATTTTTAGCCAATGTATTAAGTTTTAGGCAAAAACAATGTATAGTAAAATGACTCTTAGCTGGAGTGTTTACAGCTACTTATACAAAAAAAAAAAAACCCAATGTTAAAATTATACCAAGAGCAGCAGGTTTCAGGCTTCACAAATGTAAACAAAATATTTTTAGCTAATTTAATCCTGTTTAACAAAAAGTGAAACCAACCAGGCATTTGCTCATGATCACACAGGCTGTAGTATCTCAATAACTGTGCACTTATTTACGTATACATTTAGCCCAGAAATTTTGATACTCAAAAGTTCTGAAGTCTGAGGTTTATGATATTGTTTACCAAAGCGACAGGGTTTCAAACACTGTAGCAAAAATAGGCGGTGAATGATGAGGCATATGCCATTAACAGTGGGCCAGAGTAGCTCATATATGACAAAAAATACTTATCTCAGTTCCACAATTTTGTGTATTCTTTTTAATGTTGTTTAAGTCAATATCCACAATTTTTTTTTGTATGTGGACTGATCTATGGAAAATCAATTGTTTCACATATGAAAGCTGATTCATAAGACACAAGCAAAACACTCAAACTGAACAAGACAATGAGATAGAGGTGTAAAACTAGAGACAATCTTACAGTGGGATCAAACCTGCTGGGATGCCTTGAACTTGTTGACGTTGTTGCCCATTAATACACAGTAGTCACTACTACATTATTACTATCACCCGTCCCTTTATAACCCACCACTTAATCTCAAACAAACTACCTTTCACTGCGATTTTAACTACACACCTGCAGTTTAGTAACTACATTGTAAAAGGTTCTGACATTACTGTGTTGCCAATATCTGTGTAAAGATACATCATTACCTCAAAAAGTACATATTATGCAGTAGTTCCTGCTACAATAGGTGTGTCCTTGACCACATTGTGCCATAATATCCCATTAAATAAATGCACAATATCACAAAATGAAACAAAACATAAAGACAGAGTACTTAATTATCTTTGAAGCAGTTATGAAAGAAGTAGTGTAGTCAATTTAGTTTCGAGACGCTCCTCTCCAGTTGTTTATTTAAAAAGGCTTTCACAAGGAGTTAGCTGCATCTGCTGAGTCCAGACCACATCAGACGGTGTTAGCATCCTTGTTAGAGAATTTATCTTTGACATCCTTATGAACTCCCTTTATCCTCCAACAGACTTCACTTTGAATATTTCAGGGCCAGCTGCATTGGAAATGAAATGTTACATATATTTATTGTTTGAAAACCAATTTAAAGACACACATCTGACTTATCACCTTATCACATGTCACCTTGTGAGCAGTGTCTGCAAACTGCTGAGCTTTGTGCATTAGCTCCACAGTCCTGTCCTCAGCACGAGTCAGTTTGTTTCCACGCTCCCCCAGAGAAACATTTACCCTCTTAACTATATTGCCCATAGTGCTCCCTGTGACACGCTGTCCAGGCTGATCTGTTTATACACACAGAAAAAGAGAAAGCATGAAAAGAGAAATGTATTCATGTGAGTGGTCTGTGCATTAAAGGTACAGAATCTATAATATACTGTAAAGAACAAAAGAACACCCATGTAAAGTTTTCACTTGTCATATTAAGGGGAACTTTGTCCAAAAAGTGGTCACAGAAGAAAAATTCAAGGTGTCTGCCAATGCAATAGCATTTTTTCTTTGGAGACCATCAGTACTCTCGCTAGGGGTTAAGACCTTATGATTGTGCTTCTGTCCCTTGAGTCATCCGGGGGCAATGAATGTCTATAACGAATGTATGTTCCAGGAAAAGATATCTCATCAACTACTAGTCAATGTTTAATGGACAGATAGTGACCAGCTGTGATAAAGAATACCATGACAGTCTGGCCAGGTTGGTTTGTGAGCACACAGTCTGACATCTTTTGATTAGCTGTATTTATTTATGCATTGTGTGTTTGGTACTTTCAACACAGTTTCAACACAAGCACAGTCTTAACCTGGTACCATTGTAACCAAACTACAAAGACCCCTGATAAAGAACAAGCTTTTCAAAGTCGGAATGGAGCACAAATTCAACACCTGAAAAGATACAACACACTAGACTTCAAGAGGGAAATCCAGAGTCATGTTGTTAGTAAAAACCCAAAGTCTCACAGGAACACAAGCTCTGTTCATTTGACAAACCAGAGGAAACTGTTATTCAAAATGTGTTTGTATTACTAATTTAGGGCCCTCGCGCCCTGAGCTCGGGCCCTATTTGTTTTTGTAAGTTTCTTTTTTTTTTATTATTATTATTAGGGCCCGAGCCCTACCGGTAAAGGGCCCAATTGTTATTGTACTGTTTCTTTTTGCTTCTTCTTCTACTTCTTATTAGAGCCCGAGCAATATTTGACTTTGAACAAAAATGATCTCCTCTGAGGGCATAGATGGTATTGCCTTCAAAAGCTAATAGATGACTAAGGACACAGTGCTGATCAAAATGATAGCATAACTTTGTTTTTTCTCTGATCGTTTGGATTTTATAAGCCCTCAAAGTTGGAGTTGTCCTCTGTGTCCTCCTATTCAAGTGAAAGGGAACAAAAGGCACATGTGTCAAACTGAGGCCCCAACAGTCTAAAGTATAAGTCTGACAGCTTTAAAACATATGTCAATGGAAAGAGAATGAAAAATCCTTCTAGAAAATGATAATTTGTGTAAGATTTGATAGAGTTTGTAGTACTTTTTAGAAGGTTTTCTAAAATGTTTTCCTTCTTTCTGTCCTCTGCCCCACTCTTATCCACTCTGCTGGTCATGTGATTCATCCTTTCACTAAAGCTTAAAAGTGGTGCTCTACTGCCACCTTGTGGCCAAACTAGGATTATGTTTTCTTGGAAGGAAGCAAGTATATAAAGCTTTTGATCAGTGCTGTCGGTCCTACTTTGGCCACAGGGTGGTAGTAGGGCACCACTCTCTGAGCTCCAAGCACTGTTTAGGAGTGACATATTACTCTCATAACTATCTTTATTTTCCCTTTGGTTGCTGTGCAGTCCATGTGGATGTTAGAGAGACAGATCTGAAGTTGATAAAAAGTTCAGAAATTGAACACTGACTTTATGTTGAGTGATGCTGTGTTTAAAGTACTTTGAACATCGTTTAAAACTGTGATTTGCTTAAATGTTTTTGACGTATAAATGTATGTTGTTTAATGGCTTTTCTTTGGTCTATGTATGTCAGTTTTTACAGTCATCTTTAATTGGGAGTGACAAATAAACAGCTGAAAGCAAGAACACTTTGCCTCTCACTTGGGGAAGCTATCTGCCAAACTTAACACTACACGTTCAGGGAGGGCAGAATACCGCGACTTTGAGTAGAACTGCGTTGAACTGCTTAGAAATGTGAGCGATTCATATTGGCCATGTCTGGGACAAGTTTTTGCCGGCTCCGACAGGCGCCAGGGTACGAGGGCCTGTCTGTCTGTTAGTGGAACTAATAAAAGAATATCTTGTCTTTTACAGAACCAGCATCAAAATACATTGATTAATTGAATTAACCACTGGTCAGAAAAAATTCAATCCATTCTGTCTACTCTTCCATAGGTCTCCAAAGTTTCTTAAACACTACTTCAATAACCGAAGTTTCATCAGCACATCCTGATATCTTTCTTTCTGTGACACTGAGAAAAATGACATAATACAACCACTTGACACATAATCAGCACCAACTCATAGGCCTGTCCAATATTAACAATAACTCTATATCATTATTTTGTTGCTCAAAAGACTAAGAATTGCTTTAATTTGTCACTTTTTGAACAAAGGTAACTTTGGTTTTTCACTCAAATTGACAGGTTGGGTCATTGTTTATGGATTTTATATATAAACCATACCATACCATACCACCTTTATTTATATAGCACATTTAAATACAACAAAGTTGCGCCAAAGTGATCACAATAGATAAAAAAGCATAGATAATTTAAAATCCAATCATACAACATACAGTGCCACATATATCTATAAAATATCAGGGTTCTCATGGGCTCAGGTTACTCTCAAACTAATGCATGTATATTCTTGGGTTTGTGGAAAAAAGAACATTTTTTAAATCCTATTGCCCCTTTTTATAATTGTATTATCTGGTTTGGTTGCTATATGGATGAGGTGTTAACCATTCTGAATTCACTTTTAAGAGTTCTGATCATTGTGATTGACTCTTTGCCTCAGGTTCTATTTATCCATGTTGCTCTTTTGCTTGACTGGTTGTTTCTTTGTTTACATGTCTTCCAAAAGAAACCTGACATGTTTGTTTTATATTAGATTTCATAGAGTAGGACATATTTTTTCACATGAAACAAAATGTATAAAAATAAATAAATAAATTTTACACTGGCTGCTTCAACTGAGCTGTTTACTAGGTTTGTTTTGTATCCAGGGCCCTGTTATTTAAAAGGAATAATCCAGAAAAAAATTATACGGATCTGGTAATCCATTTTTTTCTTCCAAGGATCACATAATGCAGCTCACTTTTATCCTGGTTGTTCAAAAAAGAACTGAATAGGATCACTCTGATCCACGTACAGACTTTTTAGGTTTACCAAATCCAGATTACTGGTACTTTAAATAGGTTGCAGGGGGCACTATTTTGTAGAATTTTTCATTAACAATAAAATCTTTATTTTAACCACAACCATATTAACCTCACCTCACCTACTATGTCATGATAGGGATGCAGTAATTTAAGTTGAAAATATCAAAACATTTTTCAAGTATTCAGGGTGAACGGCAGGTAGAATAGTAAGCATGCAGTAAAATCAAGTGTTTTTATTTTAAAACTGGAAAAAAAGGCACTGCAAAAAAAACCTCTGATAGTCAGTTTCTATTTTACATTCAGTCTATGTACCTGACAACCAACTTGTAACTAAGAAAGAAAACTAGAAAGAAAAAACTAAAAAAATGGCAAACAGGAAGTTTTTAATGATAGAAATTTTAGTGATTTAACTTTTATCAACTGTGATCACCTTTTACATTCTTAACTGATAACCTTTTTTAAAAAAAATGATGTCCTGACTTTACCACACAGCTATTGTATTTTTTATTTCTTTATGATTTCAATGAATAAAAAACCCAAGCCTTAAATATACATTTTGCATTTTGAAATACAAACCCTTCTAAAGAAATTTATGAAATAAGTGTATGAAAATGTATTATACTAATTGTAAAAATAGTGGTGTTAAACAAAGTTACAAAAATGACAAACTGTATTTAATCAGTTCAAGTTTTCTTGTTTGACTACTTCACAAGTTTTTATTTAATTTTTCCCTTGTAATCCAGTCTGAATCCAGCCCTGTGCTTGGATAAGGGTAATCCTGATACTTTGGATCAAAGTAATCCTTATCCTACTCTAGTGTTATGAACAACACAAACTGAAGGTTGGATCAAGATAAAAAAACGGATTGTATTACCTAAACTTATCCGCTCACATAATCCTATTTTTCCTATGAACAACTGGATTTCAGGATTCGATCCTATATGATTGGATTAATCCTGCTGGATTACTTTTTAGCAACGGGGCCCAGAGTTTTATGATGTAATCACAGTTTTGAGTGTCAGTACCTTGTCAGCAAAGTGTCAGCAAATATTACCCTGCTAAAGTGCCTGTGAGCAAGACTCAGACCCTCCATCTCTTCAAACATCTCATTTACAATGACATCATTGTGCAAAGTAATTGTAAATAGCACCAAATGTTACAGGTCGACCAAGATGAAGCATGAAGTGCTGTTGATATGTAACTTGGTTCTTTGCTGCAGCCTGGCACATCTCCCACCCATTACACTGCTCCTGTCAGTGGGTTCAATAGCCTGCAGCTCTCCCTGTCAGGCTTGTAGCCCCAGTCTTCCTAAAGACCAGCTATTGTACAGATGTCCCCGAAAATAGACAAAGTCTCCTCTCATCTGACCGCAACATTACAGAGAGGCCTTTCTGCTTGAAGCAGAGAGGTGCACCACAATAAGGACAATAGATGACTAAAATTACAGCACCGCATTTGTATGCAACTGCTAGCCATTCAAGTCTCACTTCATCCGTGTGAGTCCATACACATACTGTATATAGGAAATACTTTGCATTAATTTAATAAAAAGGTGATAAATAAATATCAGATTATCAATGTGTTGAAATTTAAGATTCCAATGAATAATTTCTAGTGAAAAACCTTTTATCTTCACTTATCTTAACTCACTTCTTATCCATTTTACAAAGTACAGAGGAGTGATACAGAGCTTGGTCATATGGTGCACATAGTTCCCCAAAGCTAAGATTTTGGTAGAGCCAATGAGCTTCTGATGGACTGGAAAGGGAGGTGGCCCTTATCCCTGGATGTCATTCAGGGTCAGTAAGCTGGGTGTGCAGACAGCAACAAGCATCTTGGTGTAAGAAAAAACAAAACAAACAAAACAAAAAAGTGGATTCAAAACACTGAAACACATCTAAGGCATGCTCTCTTTTGCATTTTTTATTTGCTTTTTTCAACTGCTAAAAAAGGGAATCGTCTCCTCCTTCCATTGCCAGCATTATTAGTTGAGTTTGCCTATCTGTGTTTTCATTTGTTTTTCTTTTGTTTTTTTTTGGTTTTTTTCTTTTGCATTTGTTTTTTCCAGTGCACCAGAGAGCCAAGTTTTTACTCGTCTGTGAAGTCATTATGTTGAGCTTAGTACTTGTGAAGCTCCTAACAAGTTCAGAGTTTGATGGATCTTCTTTATTTTACTGTCTTATCTTTGCTTTCAAATAGGTGGGAATTGAGTCAAGTTAGGTGACGAAAACCAAAAACACATCAGGAAAGCACTGAAAACTGAGGATGTGGCCGATATAATAATCAGTGTTAGTATCAGGTTGATAGTCAATTCAAATCAAATCACATCACATCAAATTTGATTTATATTGCACCAAATCACAAACAAGGTTGTCTCAAGACACCTCACATATAGAGTAGGTCTAGGAACAGTCATGTGTCAGAGCAGCAGGTACACAGCAACAAATCATTTGAGCACAATATCTGCAGGTATGGGGTTAAGGCCCTGGTGCAATTCATGCAATCTGTGTTTTGCATACCCAGAGTGTATCAGAGTGACCAGGGATTAAATGAGTCTTTCCATCTGTTCGCCTAAGTAAAAAAAAAAAATGTTTGAAAATAAAGAAAAATCAGTCATCAGCTTATCATGCATAGATGCTTTTGAGTGTCTTCACCAAATGCCCAAGTCCTTTCTGAGGGCTTCAAGTTTGAAAAAAAAAAAAAAATCAGGATAGCATGGAGCAGCTTCAGTTAGTTCTACCTTTGCGGCTGGTACAGTTTGGATGATTTTGGGTAAGTGTATTGACAGTGTTGTCCTTCAGCCTAATGAGGGGTTTTTCGGCTGGTTGACTGTAATATTCAATTTATAAGCTCATCGAATTCCACTTGCTGGAAGCCCAGACTGTGGCATTTGAGGAGCTTATTCTGAAATACCCAGTTTGTTTGGTGATGTACTCTTCAATGCTGATTGGATTGAGCATGGTATTGGAATGAGTAATGCTCTATCTATTTATCTGTATTTTAGCAGTCCTACGCTCTGTTCAGATTTTCTGCTGAAAGGTTACTGGCAGGTGCCTTGTCAAAAAGAGCACAGGAAATGGCAGCTGTAACGACTCTGCTTGGGCGGTATTCCTATAAAATAATATATTTGGGTTAGAATGCACAAGCCACATTTTAACATCTAATGAACTGTGTGGTAGCTGGGCTGGTAGGCTGTGCAATTAATTTAGATGATTTAGTGCTTTAGAGTGATTCTTGGCTTTCTCACATGCAGCCAAGGAATCATGTATTGACTCTGTTTAATCGTCACTAACCTAAGTAGGGTAGCTGGACAGGAGGGGATGGCCCCTGTGTGTGCCTTAGTGTTGGCAGTTGAGCAGTTTCTGCTTCCCGCTACCAAGAAGGAGCTCATGGGTTTTCTTGTGTGGTATGGTAGGTTATTATGATTTTTCTTATCATTGAACACTGAGCATCAAGAGCACTGGTTTATGTATACCCAAGGTTCTTGTATTGGTCAGACTCTTAAAATGATCAATTATATTTCTAATGATTTAGCCAACACCACATTTGTATGAAACCATTCATGCATGGTAAATACCAACATTTTCAATACTCGCCTCTAGTTAAGCACACAGACTATGCCTAATCTCCGAGCAAAATTTGTGATCATCCTACGACATCATACTCACCATCATCAGTGTTATTTTCTCAGACTCTGCAAAGCTCATCCAAAGCCACAGAAAACCTCATTTGTCTGTTTTTACAGACTAACATTAACTATGACTAATAAACTTACATGATCATCACTCAAATGCCTTTTTTTAACAGTGCCTTACCTCCACCAGGTAGTTTTTGGTTTGTAATCATCATATTCTTCACACGATTCAAGAATGCTTTGCAGCGGTAGATGACCAGATTCATGGTGCAGGCATCTGAAAGAAAAAACAAGCTACAGCTGGATTCATTCACATATGATTGATTTGAGAGTATTAAAAACCTGCACCTACCTCACAGTAGAGAAAAGGAGAAAAAGAAGGGAGAGGTGGTAAAATTATATATCCAGTGATTGCAATAGTTCATATGAGGGTAGAATTCAAAATAAAAAGAAAAAAGTCAAAAGAATTATCTACATCACACTACATCCACCACACTATTTCCATCCATCATTTATTTTCCTGAACATTAAAGATTTATTAAGCAATTACTTTGGGGTCGTTGGTATTTCTATTTAAAGGCCTGAAAAGGCCAGATTTAAAAAAAAAAAAAAGAAAGCTCTATGAGCTGCTAAAGCTAAAAGTGCTTCACCTAACAAAGTTTTAATTAAAACAGGCTTGCAGCTTGAGAGTGAAAGCAACATTACTGAGAAAGCGTCAAATGGAGATAATGACATAGGTAAGCTTGCAGTGCAGCGCAAGATCAAGATGCCAGATGTATAAAACAAAACACAACACATAACGCTGCCTTCAAACCGCTATCAGGTTTATAAATCAAGCAAATGAATTTTGCAGTGTTACATAGCCTAAAGTATACAATTTGAATAAAGTATGATGTGGCAACAGAAACTAAGTGTGAAACACTGCCTTTCAGCTCCTTAGCAGCAGCAGCGGCCCCTGAACCAGTTTGCTGCTGAATGAAAGTGAAGAAGAGTCAGTACTAAGCAGTAGCCATGAGCCCCTAACTCTATAGTGGGCAGGTAGGATTCAATCAGTGTTAAGGATTAAGGATCAGTGTGTTTCACATAGAGCAGGTCAGAGGACAGTCTTGACCTGCTCTATGTGAAACCTGCCTAGATATTACTTAATGATTTGACGCTGTATTACAAAAACTGACATTACTTAATGATGATCAAAAGAAAATTTTGAAAGGAGGCTCCGCTCATTACAGAAGGTTATTTGTATTGAAGCTTATCTCTGCCAGTTAAAGAAAAAAAAAATTAAGATGAGACCTAGTCTTGATAAAAAAAAGAAAAGAAAAAAAACCCACCAGCGAAGCTAAAATTATATATCTCCACTATAAAAGGTTGTGAATTAAAGTGGACTGGACTGAGCCATGAAACTCCTCGGCTGAAAATTAATCTCATTCCATCCCTGCGCGATGAGCCTTGGTTTAAGTCAAGTCAATGTTGTGCCATGCATGTCAGATTGGTTCTGGATTTTCAAGGTTTTAAACTTCAGACAGTTGCTGCGTCACCATCATCAGGACCGTAAGCCCACAGTGCCAGCTGAGGAAGTTTGGCATCGGACGAGACATAGGCCAAGGAAAGAAGATATCCTCTCAGGAAGAAAAAATGGGAAGAGCAATTAATGAACATTGACAAATAGAAGAGACCATGATTGTGAGACAGTACCTCCTGTGAGTTTGGACTGGCAGTTGATGAACTCTGCTTGTCTGGGAGGAACATAGCTTTTCCGTCGGGCCTGCAGGGTTCTGGATGCAGAACCATGTGGGGAGTCACTGGGACCAGCTCTGACCTCGTGGGAAGTACTCTGACTTACTTTCCCCCTCTGGCGGCCAACTTTGCCAAGCTTTCCTGCCTTTCCCAGACTCTCTGCTTTACCCTCCCAGTAGGTCTGGCAGGCATGGTACAGAATCTGGATAAAGATACACTTCTCTGCTGATGAGCTGGCCACCCACTGGTCCACAGAACTGTCAAAGACCAAGTCAAACTCTGGGCTGTCCTGAAAGAGCAGAGTACAGGAGAACAAAGCTGGCAAAAAGTTTTGTACTTTTACATTACAACACTCTCTTTTTGGCTGTGACTTATTCAAAAGGATTAAAATAAATGCATTCAGCTGTGTGGATATATCCCAAAATTTGCAAGCATGTCAAACTTCATCAAATATGCCAAACTGCTTCAAGTATTTCATTTAGAAACAATGTCACAGAGAGATAACGAAGTCTACAGCTGTCAATGAGGAGTTTGCTTCAATATGAAGGACCCATGGCAAGAAAACAGTTATGTTCTGTTGAGTGGTGGCTGGGCCCTCTGTGTACAACATAATAAGATATGTTAATACAGTGCCCCTCCACAATGTCTTAATGCTGACCTTGTTGGGGTTGATGCCATTGACCTGTCTTAGCTGCTCCACTGTCCACTGAGACCTCACTGTAAAGGAGGAGGAGCCACCAAACTGCTTTACTTTTGTGATGAGGAGCTGATGTGGCCTTGTGTTGGTCACTGAGTAAACAGATCATATACAAAAAATAAAGAACAGTCAACATTCATTAAAACAATATTACACACATTTTTTAAACTTGTTTTGTTTAAACAACAAACAGAATCAGAGGCAGAGGCAGAGGAATTGTCAGAGTTTTAATGGACAGAGCCAGAACCAGTTCACCAGGATTCTTTTTTAGGAACACAGACTGACTTATTTGACTGATTCATTTTACCCCGGGAATCCTTGATTTTTAAATCACTAACAGGTCAGAGACGGATGTATGGTCTAAAGTTAGCTGTAAGTTGCATCCAATAAGTTAGCTGACTCTCTCCAGTCTGTGTTAGCTGCATGTTTCTTTACTCTCCAAAGATTTTTTTTCCCTTCAAATTTAGTGTTTCTCTTTCCGGGTTTGCTCATTTTCTCTCCTTTGTAATCATGCACTGATTTCCTCACAAATCGTTAAACCTCAAAACCCCACTGTCGCTGCTCAGTAGTGACAAGGCCCATGGTGTCTGACCTGATTGCTCCTCCTGAACACTAGCTCTCAGCCAAGCTGCCCAAGAGCTCCACTCTATGCTCCCATTACCCCAAATGTTGGCCCCAAAGCCACGATCATGGTCTTGGGAGAGTGGAGGTAGGTTTAACATCAAATGAACTACAGGCCTGAGTATTTAATCATGCATTAATTACTATAGTTTACTTTAGTATTAGATTAGATTAAAACATAAATCAATTTATGTTAAGATTTATGGTAATAAAATGCTTATTTTAATTAGCAATAGTAGTTTGTGGCCTACCAATGTCTCTGACCGCCTCCCTATGCTAAGCGTTCTAGAACCGAGCCTGGTGTGTGGTGCTTGTGTGTGTCTGTCTGTGTGTCTGTGTGAGTGTGTGTGTGAAAGAGAGAAAGAAAGTGAGTGATGTGTTTACAAGAATACATTTATTATGTAAGATTAGAAAATTTATTTGAATTATGGACTTATGAGTGCCCCCTATATCAGCTTGCTTACAAAAAAAGTAGGCAATTTATATGTCAAAAAGTAATTTAAACCAATATAATGTAAAATGATATATTTATGCCTACTTGGTTTTATGGTTATGATAGTGTTAAATAAGTTTTTAAAATTTTGATCAATTTAATTTTGAAATATCAGATGTTATATCTTTTTTTCTTTGCATTTTTTCTAGTATAGGATAGGAATTACACCTAGTTACTCTGGTCACTGTGGCTAATGATTTGGGCTATTTACTGATTAGTTTGCTGTCTGTGGAATTTAAATCTGTATGATTTCTGCAACTATTTATCTTCCATTGTCAGTGATAGCTTGTACATCCCTACCAACTAAATGTACTCATTAAAATTGGTATCAGTGAGGCACAGTTCAAAACTGCATCCATTCAAAGTCACAACAAAATGTGCTTAATTTGTACAAATAATGTAGAAAAACAAAAAAGATTAGTATGTTAATGTGACTGCAGGCAAGAATCGATAGGATGGCTAATGGAGGGAAATGAACAAGTTGTTCCAATTTGATCACTGCCATTTAACTGCTCACGGGCAAAGCCTTGAAAGTGAAATGGCACAGAGATCAATAGCCAGCAGTAACTCTTTGTGGCTATCTTGACCCTTGATCCTCGTCTGTGTTCATCGCCATCCAAAAGTAGGGATGTGAGCTTAGCTTTAGCTTTTCAAAAAGAGTTTTGAATGTCTATTTTAATGTGTTATGACATACTGCTATTAAAAAAACATATTTTTTAATCTTGCTTTACTTCCTTTAGTTTGAAAGTGAAATTATTTCTGTTTCTTACATTTAGTGTGTGTATGTGTTTGTTTTAAGTTGAGAACTCGCTCACCAGACTCTAGTTCTTTCCAGTTAATTTCCTTTAAGTTCCTTTTCTAGTTCCCCACCTCTTTCTGTGTGTTCATTGAATATATTAGGTCTCCTTGAGTAAATAATGCAGTTAACAGATGGAAGCTAAGTAGCGCATGTGTTTCCATGTTGTTTATACCAAAAGTTAAAAAAAACCCAGAGTACTTTGGACCAGAGCAGAATCCAGTGTGCTACAGGTTTATTCCCAATGTTCATTCGTCTAAAGCTCTTAGCAGCTGTTTGATTCCATTAAGAAAGAACTGTTATATCTTGCTATACAAAATATCAAAATCTGAAAATTAATCATTTTACTATACTCTTCTCTCTTTAACTACAGTAAATTTAATTTATTTGTCTTCTGCTAGTTTTCCCATTGCTGCTTTGTTCATACTTTACATCCTTTTTAGCTCTGTAACTGAAAGACATGATGTCAGTGTACTGAATTAAACATTAAGCTGGACCTCCTTCTATTGTTAGTGCTGCAAGTCTTAAATTACAGACAGAATTTACAAGCTTTGAATGCTTAGCTAATTTTAATCAAATGAAAAGTCTTAAAGTCAGATATAACCTGAAATACAGATGAATGTAGCATAATCTCCTTTGGCTCCAGCAGACAGGAAGGACATCCTCTTCCTCTTCCTCCTCCGTACCTGCACTGCCACCAGCATTCGCTCATTCCGAGGGATGAAGACCTCTTTATTGATGGCAGACTGAATGTTCATTGTTGTCCTGAGATCTATTGGCAATGGACAGACATAAGAGTGCTTTTTAGCTGTTTAGATACTAAACTAACACACAGGAAGTGTAGATGAAAGAAGACTTAGAAAGACAGGTTCAAAATTCAGTTCACTAGTTTTCTGCACAAAAATCTCTTTGATGAAAATAACAGATCAGAACAACCAAAACAGATCATAGTCCGATAAAACTGAAAAGTCCATGAATAATGTTCTCAGCATTACAGCAGGTCGTGCATGAGGTGACCTGACAGTATGACCTCTAGGCTTTGTGGCAAACGTGAAAATTAGCTGTAGTGTTTTAGTTTAGTTTAAAAGAGTTCATCAGGTCAGATGTGTTTCTGTAAGTTGTCATATCTCGGTCTGTGTTAGAAATGAGCACTTCCATATAAAAAGTACGAGACAAAAATAATAACAAAGTAATCCGAACATCAACTCTATGAAAATCTCGAATGCGTCAGTTCATTATTTGAAAGAAGGTAATCAACAACAGTTCCGATCATTATTTTTAAGTTGCATTTCAAGTAAAAGCGCCAATCATCCAACAACTTCTCCTTTCCGAAACTTAATGATTCTCTCTGTCTCATAACTCAGTGAAGTAAATGTCATTTTGCTCCGTTGATTAGAAAAACGACCAAGTCTACTTGGTAACATTTGTATGACTACCACATGACATGCCTGCAATTAAACATTTCCTGCACTGATAATAAGGCTGCAATCACTAAATAGTGCACAGTGATGGATGAGTCTTCAGTGTACATTTATGAGTAAGTCAATGACTTCACGTCTGTGTCTTCATAAGGTTTGAGGACGGAGTCTACCTGTTTCTTTCCTTGTCTATCCAGGTCCGTTGCTTGACTTTCGAAGTGGTTTGTAGTAAATAGAGATTTCGCTTAAAGTTTAAATGTTAAATAAGCAGCATGTTAAATTGAATAAGTATTCCTCCGGGTTCCGTCGAAATTTTAAAGCCGCGCACACCAAACGGCGTGCCTTACTGTTAGGAAGCGCAAATAAATCTCAGTCCGTCCCATTTGAGGAGGCTGATAGGCACGTGGTTCAGAGAGAACAGTCAACAGCTGTCTTAGAAATCGAGACAGGGCAGACCAGCACCCTAACGCAGGGCCAGGGGAGGCTCCGGCTGTGGAGATGCATGTGAGCTGATTTTCCCTGCAAACCTCTAAGTTGGCTCGAATGACTGGACATCCAGTCACAACTGATCTGCTCTGTTGTGTCTTGATTGACAGAAACAAAAGAAAAACTCTTCTTGGCATCAAGCTAAGTTTGTGAGTATATTAGTAAGCAGTAATGTGTTTGTAGGCATTATTGCAATCATTTATTTTCTTTATTTGAAAAAAAATTAATGACTGCTACTTTATAGTGCATATGGCAGTGTGAAACAATGAAATTCAAGTCAATACTCAATGAAAATGAATGATTTCAAAATAAACACTTCACTACATTAAAAGAAACAATCTGATACGCCATTATTGATATAATTATTGAAAACCAAGATGACAACAACGAGAATTATGTAGATTTACAACACACCCAAGTTTCTGAGCTAAAGAAAACCACCAGCCATCTGTATGAGAGACTGTGTCTGTACAAGCTGAAATATAGACATCACTCAACATACACCAAGAGAAGGGACAGTGGGGTCAGTGGTGTGCTGAAGAAGAAGAAGCTCAGACAGCTATTGAAAAACATTTTTTTCCAACATACAGTAGAGTTTAATTTATTTTACTGTTGGAAATTCACTAAAAAAAATATGCATAAAATCTGCACTGGTATTATTATATCAATATTTTTTGCAAACCTAGAGAGAGTTGTGAAACTGTATCCCAAGTCATGTGTTATCAAAATGTTTTTTGATAAGGGGTTTGCATGTCCCAATGATCCTAGGAGCTCAGTTGTCAGGGGCTTTATGCCCTTGGTAGGGTCACCCATGGCAAACAGGTCCTAGGGGAGGGACCAGACAAAGTGAAGCTCACAAGACTTGTTTTCTCAAGAATCTTAGAGAGAAAGGGGAGGTTAGATATAGGTCTATAGTTGGCTAAGACCCCAGGATCAAGAG
>JAPZDZ010000010.1:164209-178480 GCA_029783805.1 Acanthurus tennentii
TCAGTTGTTGTCACATATTTTCCTTCTTTCTTTAGGGGACCAGAATAGTTGTTGTACAGTGAACGTGGTGTTTTAGACGTAAGTATCAAACAAATTACATCCACGTATTATTAACAACTTTTAGAGTGACAAAAAGAATTGGCTCAGTATCAGATCGGTATCGGTACCGATCCTCAAGGCTGCAGTATCGGTATCAGATGTGAAATGTGAAGAAGTGGTATCGAGCCATCCCTAGTCACAAGGACAATGTACTATATATACATTAAGAAGCTGGGTACAGTTACACCTAATGGTTTAAATGCCCTGTTTGATTTGAATTCTAACTGGGATGACCAGAGTCGAGTGCGTCCTGCCTTATTGTAGAGCTATATAACAGATTATGTACATGCCTGCTAAAACTGGAACTCGATTTGACATGCATGCCAGTCTATGTGACCTTTGTTTGACCTCTCCCTGTGCGACCTGTTTTTGGATTATGATCATTTTTATTCATTTGTAATTTGTTGATCTGAGTTTTTACATATTTAGTTTAAAGAGCATGTTTTTGAAGGGATCCAAATGTACTACTTGTTATTGATTGTTTGGGGAGAACTTCCTGGAGGTTTCTGGAACCATAAGCTTTCGGACCTCTCAGAGATAGACCTAATTGGTGTTAATGGTTTACTCCAACATATCTGATATAAATGACAGCCCAGGCCAGTACCAGCTGTGTCCCCTCAGGGATTGTATACGGCCTCTTGTCCCTAACCTAACCATCTACAAAAAACAGAACCACTTTACCCAGTTCCATATACTTGATGGATTAGCTGACTACTAAAAGGATCCTATTGCAATGCAATCAGTTACTGGTGTTAATTGATTTTAAAGCAGTTAGGGACAGCACAGTGACAACTCCTACAACTGCACCGTTTTGGTCTCTTACCTGTGGAGGAAGAACGTTACTTTGTGAGAGGGGTCAGTTTAGCACAGTGAAGTTTTGGGGCTGGGCTCCATGGAGAAATCCTGAAGTTACACATAGACTGCTTTACACATTTGTAAATATCAGAACTGTAGCAACTTCAGAGTTGTTGCTGCTCATCTGCATTCTTTAAATTCCAAAAATCCCAGCTTCCTTGGTGTCCACAGGTAAAAGCGGTTTTCAGAAACTGAAGTAGAGCTCCAACACTGATCCTGCTCCCTCACCTTGCTAGATCCACTTTTAAAATTGGCGATTTAGGACAGCACCTCTGATCCAAGGATTAGTGCCATCTTGTCTCAGACTTCAGTAAAAATGGCAGATTGCATCCCTACAAGTTTCTATCCAGAAATCTCTCCCCTGCAGAAAGAAATGGTAGGGTTTATGTCAGATAATGGCAGAATTTTGTAAGGCTTTCTACAACCTGTTTGTGGTCACAGTCAGTCTGCCCTCTGATCATCACTCTCAGACAAATAGACAAACACAGAGATTTAACCAGAAACTGGAGATAAGGATACCTTGTCTTACCTCCCAGAGCCCTACCTCTCCTGGAGCAAACATCTTATTTGGGTTGAGTATGCACATGATATGTTATCTTGTTCCTCCCCTTCTTTCTAGTGTCCCTGTGATATACACCCACAAAGCTGGCTACCTGCTTCATTGGTTCATTCTGTTTGTAATTTCAGATACTGTTTGAAGTGTGCAACCTACGAAAGGCAAGAGTGATTATGGTTGCTACCATCTTTTTGCATTTTGTAACTTCAAGTTTATAAAGTAATCACCTTGGTAACATGTTATATTAGGGTACACATACCCACCATAAACTATCTGCTTATTAGCATAGATATTGGTAGCATATTAGCTCTTTAGTCACTGTAAAGCACTTGTTAATGACTCATTCTACATGATCATTTTCTAAAGCTACTAGCCCATTAACTATGAGTTTTCCCTCAATAGGCTCCGAATTAGCAGTAATAGACCGTAAGTAAGGAAGTTGTTGTACATGAATTATGAACTTAATAAGCTTTGCTGAGAATAGTTCTTATAAGGTGGTAGTACCACAAGAGCAGTCATTGCTCCTTCATTAATGTTCAATAAATACGGTCTATTCTTGCATAACAAGACACTTAACTACAAGGATTACTTGTGTCAACTAACTCTAAATCTTTCTAACTCAAAAATTGTTCCTTATTCTAAAGTGAGTTTTTGCTCCTGACATTGTTTGAAACCTCCTGACCCCACAGGTTCCCTATTTTAAAGTTGCCTCCTCTTTGCACTTGGTAAATCTATTGTATAACACAACAACTGCTTTCCATAAGTTATGGGTTACATATTTAAAGAAAGAAGCTCGCACAAATAGAAACACCTGTTTTTATTGTAAGATGAACAGATTTATCACTGGGTGATATTTCATGGGGAAAATCTCACTTTTTTTACCTGTCTATTTCTCTCAATTTGTCCCTCAGCAACATTTATTTCACTCAACGTACACAATTTTTGGATCAAATTATAGAAAAACTCATGATGGTGACCCACATGTAATTATTGCTTCCTATGTTATCTCTGATTTCAAAACTCCCTCGTTCTTTCCCTTGCTCTTGTGACCACATTTTTAAAAACCACAACTTTTAAAGTACATGTATGCATTCAGCTTCATCCCCTTCATCCCAGACACGCACATAAATGAATTAGATTGGCTGAACTGTATGTAAAAACTACTTAAAGAGGTACTCCACCAAACATACACACTTATACACAGATATACATCGACACACATGGGCAAACACACACACACCCATGCACACACACCCAAACACACACACAAACACACTCAAAAACACATGCACAAACAATTCAACCATTGGTATAACTACTTTTACTATTTACATAGCAGTATGGTGAGGATGGTAGTTGTTAAGCATAAGGAACACTAAAGAACCTTAGCATATAATTAAAATGTTTCATGAGGCCAGCTTTGTGCTGATCAGGCAAAATGAATGACTTGAGACCAGAAAGGAGGTGTGGGTCCGTTTTATTTAAAAAGAAAAAGAAAAATACAATAAGGTAAACTCAACATCATCTGAGAAGGAAAAGTACAGTGAGTGTAGAAAGGATGAAAGTGTTTAATGTACAGCAGAAATCATTTCAATAATTCTTACTTAAATAACAAAATAGATCTTTCTTCAAAAATGTTTTAGTTAGACCTTCCACTACTGCACTCTACACCAATCAGCTACAATGTAATGTATAAAAGAAAAATATATGGCTCTTTATAAAATCTCTAACATTAGCAAGAAAAGGGAGAGAGGAAAAGAGAGGGAGGGAGAGAAAGTGGTTGCTCTAATTAAGCACTGGAATAGTTTAAGTGATTTTATAAGTCTTACGTTCACTGATTTTTAAATCATAGAATAGGGTCAGTCTGATTTTCATCAGTTTTTTTAAACTGATGTCCTGAAGTATTCATTAGGTAACCAACGTTGAGGTCACTTCTTATCAATATTATGATAACGAACTATTTAAATGCAAGTTTTTTATAAATAATAAAAATAAAAAAAGAATTGGCATCACATTACCTCTACAACATGACTGTTATTGTAACATTTTTTAAATTAACAGTATTTAAAGGAAGTATGGTTTTGTTAAATGTTTTTCTACTATCTACAAATATTAACTACGTTTTTTTCAAGTTCATTACACAGTAAGTGCAGTTGTGACCTGAGAGGAAAGAATTGAAATAAAGTATCATAAACTATTATTGGGGGCAAAGTTGCACCGTTAGAAATCATTTCACTGGCTGAATTTTACCTCACTATGCAAGGCCAAATAATTTTTTGCAACTAAATTTTTTCCTCTCTAAAACTGCCTTTGTTCAGATGTCCCAAATTTGTGTCCACAGGCACTATGGACAAGTTCAAATAATGTCTGTAGATATTAAATTGAAACCTCTCAGAGAAATAAGTGTTTACATCAAATATGGAGCAAGTCAAACAGAAAAACATTACTGTTAACATATTAGAAAAAATGAACATAAAAGTAAAAAAATAAATAAATACAATATTTATTTGTAACAGGTTTAAAAGTTTCTCAGTTCGTGAGTTAATTAATGTACACTTTGTAGGAACTGGTCCAACTGGTTCAACTGGTTCTGAATGTTGGCCTGCATGCTCAGTCTCAGCTAAATTAAAATCAATCAAAGCCCATAATTTATGTGTACTGAATGGCACATATACATATCATGCTTTGCTTAAACTCATATGTGGCTTTAATTCTTTGAAAAAACTAATTAATCAATAAAATGTAAAAAATATATTCTGTAACTTCTACTTTCTGGATATCAAGCCTGGGTCAAACATCTCAGTGTTAATAAACTACCAAACAACAGAAGCTAGATGTTGCATTGTTGAACTTTTGTTTTAGACTGATTCTGGTTTGAATAATTATTAGAATCTACTTAAGTGTTTCAGTACAAAGATTAAATCTGATATTTTAGTGTAGTAGCATTTTGTGCTTAAATTGGCATAAGATTACAGTCAGTTTTATACCATAATCTTGCAAAGAATAGGATGTGAAGCAGCTACAAGAAGAACTAGTCTGTTGGCAACACAGAAATATTTGGCAACCAATTTACTGTCACCTAAACCTCCGTCTTCTGCCCTTTGTTCCTGACAGAAACGACATATTAGTCAATGTAAACATATTATAACAAAAGGATTAAAATGAGAGTTACATAGCTCCACAGAGTGTTTTATATGTTAAGATAGCTTATGATTTTTCGCTATCATCATTCTTTCTGCCCATAATGACTGCGAAGTTATCCCCTCCAAAAGTGACTTTTTCTACAGTAACAGTCTGCAACAGTCTGGTGGCCTATATTGCTAATTCAGTGTGTAGGCAAATAGCATTCATTGAACAGGTTCCAGTGTATTGCAAAAAAATAAAAAATTCTCCGTGCCTATGTGCACATCAACTTGATGTTATAAATAATTATTCTACAGTCATTCACTGCAAATTGTAGACAGGTTGCGTGTTGCTGATAAATAAATCTGAGCTCTAAACAAGAAAACCTAATAAATGTAAACGTATTAATATTTTGAGAAATGTGGATTCGATCTAAAAAGACATCATGCTGTGTTGGCAGTATATTCAAAGGGGTGAAACTCTGTAGGTCCCACAGTACAATAACCCACAGACTTCACCAACTGTGAGTGCATTTTGAAGGGGACAGGGGTATGGAAGTGATACGATTGAGTATGACTATCACAGTCTTCTCATTCTTTCTGATTACACCCCTGTGTGATGTGTGAGTGTAATCTATGTGCTGGCCAGGTTTTGTTGGCAGATGGTGACCAGTGTTAGGGTGCATTACCACTATGACAAAGCAATGGAAAGAACAGACCTGATCTGAGAGATGCTGTATTATATATATCACAGTTAGTTAGTTTTTTAAATATCAGGGTAATTGACAACTCTGTTTAATGTGATAGCAATGGTGATGCCCCACCCTCTCTAATGCACCAGACAAGGAGCACTTGACTGAAAGCCATACGCTTCTGGGTTAAAAAAGAGCCCTTTTTGTTAGTTTCAGTTACAACAGACTTTTGATAAATTTATATTTTAACAGGAAATGTTAATTTTTAAATAGGATACTGTCTGAAGTAGGACTTATTCATGTATTGTAATGTAGTATTTATCATGATCTATCAGACTGGATTTGCTGTCACACCAGCACTGTTCCTGTTTCAAGCCTCTCTCATGCATATGTATACAAAGAAAATGACCAGGGCTACCATGTGAACTGGGCATATACCTGGCAGATCTCATTGTCTCAATTTTCTTAATGCCACTATAACTTGGATATTGACTGTTTCTGGCATGATACTATGTAAAGTTACTGAATGTGTCACTGGCACAATGTACCTTTCTGCTAAGCACTGCATTATCTACAGCAACAGTTTCAGTAGCACATCAGTGGGCATGGAAAAACTTTTTAGCATGATGAGTAATACCTTCTGCAAGACACCACAAATAAAGTCAAAAAATAGCAGTGTGCTTTGCATAGGGAGCAGCTGTTGTGGAGAAAAGTCCAGGATGCAGAGAACAGGCTTTGAGCATAAGCCCCTCTCTGAGGTTTGGGTCTGGGTAAAGTAAATGTCCACTCAGTTTGGGGTCATACTGACCTTAGTTCTCTTGTACCTATATGTATGTATTGATGTGAAATGTACTGTACACTGTAGACTGTCAGTGCATTTGTTTTTTGAATCAAATCCAAAATAGTGACAACTAAGTTGCACCAATAATCATGCAATAAAGCAAAATCTAACAGCTTCAAATACTTATGTGTTTTCCAATATTTGGCATTTCCAAAATGTATATTTAATAATATGCTAAATATTTTTTTTTTTTAATATTTTACAGTAAAAATGTGTGAAGCAAAAAAATGTTTCATCTAAATTAGGGAATAAAGAAAATTAAAAAATGAAGAACATTTCATTAAGTTCTATTAATTGGGCTTTTAGTCAATATTCAAAGGTTGAATTAGAGGTGAAGTGACCCGAGCCATGATGGCTCCTTTATTAAGTTTGCACTTAATGTTATGAGTTGTCTGGATTGTCTTCTGCAGGTCCAGGTCCAGTCATCTCTTGCTGTCTGTACATGAAGGTGAGGAGAAATAGAGCCACATCATAAGAGCACCAATAGGCTGTGTGTGAGGTCACTGCTGACCAATAGCGGCTCTCCACCAAACCCTCCCGCAGCTCAAAGTCGATGCGTCTCTCCAGTTCCACTGCAACAAAGAAAATGTCAGATCGGTGTCAAACTACAAAAACTGTAAGAAAAAGATATTTTCCTTACTACAGTAGTTTTGAGTACTGGTTAACTTCTGTTATGTTGTCCAGGATGCTCAAAGCTGTTACATCTGTGATAGCATGATCAGTTTACAGTATGCATTATTACATTATCCTACTGTAGCCCCCTATGCATCCCAAGCTTTTGGCAAGAAAATATTGAGGACAAAACAGAAGGAAGAGAAGGAGAGAAATGAAAAAGGAGAAGACAGTTTGCTGAAGAGACCAGGAGGGTCAGAGCAGGAGGAGGCCACACAAGGAACGGATAAAGAAGTAAGTGAAGAAGAAGGGGATAAAGAAGAAATTAATGTGAGGAATGAAGAGAAGGATGAGGATTCAGAAAAAGGGGCAGGGAGTTATGACAGGGGGCAGAGGGTCCTGCTGCAGTTCCAACTGGACCACATGGTATGGTATGGAACCAAGTAGTTTTTCTGCAAGGTAGCCTACTTTTACTTTGAGCATTGTCTGCTATTTTATACCTCTACTCCACTTCATCTTAAAAATGGGCTTTTTACAGGGAAGAACTTTTACTTGTAGTGGAATATTTTCATTTAGATATTAATACTTCTAAAAAGCTGCGCATTCTTGTTTGGTTTGAACACTGGGCTTGTTCCTGTTGTGTTTTAAGAACACCTAGGTAATGTGTTGATACAAAATGTATGTGTACCTTATGTATACATCATGTTAGCAAGTTTCGCTTCCTCAGTCTTATTATTATTTTTTTTATAGCCACTTCACTGTGTGCAGAGATGTCCCTCCAGGTGATATGCTTTCACAAAGTGCTGCTGACTCTGTGGACAGCGTTTGGAGTCCTCACACTTTTATGTTGCTGTCACAGGTGAAATTGATTAAAGTCTGTAAGGGTTCAGTGCTAAGAATAAGGAGATTTGGAACCGAACCAGAGAGAAACTGAAAACAGAGGAATATAGAAATGTGAGAACTTAAAACTCACTGAGAAAAAAAAGATTTTATTGGTATGATTGATTTTGACTGTTTGATATCTCACTGCAGATACTTTACGACACTTTCTCAACAAAAGCTCAGCACTTACATGGGGTGCTGTCCATGATGGCTGAGGATGACTGGGACATGGCAGGCTCAACCTCCCTCCTCTCTTCCTCTATTTGTTTGTCATTCTCGTTGCTCTCTGCCACCGTGACTCCTTCCTCTCCTGATGTCACATTTTCTCCTTCAGAGACTCCACCTTCAGAGTCTGATGGCTCCTCCTCCATTCCACCTACCTGGCCACTGGAACGGGAAAAGCGGGAAAACAAAATTCCTCCAATTCCCTTTCCAAGACTAGCAGCACCTGAGGACAGGACAGGACGATTTATAGCATTTTTATAACATATCAAATCTTTTCAGTTATGTCTACTCAGTAAAATGTGCCAATAGAAATCTAGTATTTATGTTAAAATATTTAATCTAACATTAGACCCAGTTGCAGGTATTAAGGTAGGCCCTCTGATAGGCATTTGTGACCAAATTCAGCTGACCCGCTGTGGTCTAGCCTCAAGCCCCCACACTTTATCATTATCAAACATTTCAAGGCAGATTTCCTCAGAGACCATTAGCTTTGGGATTTACATATTTGCTTTGGACAGACGACTTCTTGTTGTCACTTTAATTTTCTTTGTAAGACTGAGCCAGACCTAAGATGGTACACTTAGCATGATCTGCTGTTTGAGTTCCGTTTCTTCCTGTTTTATTTTGTCAACACTTGTCTTGTCAGTTTCATTTCCCCATGTCCTGTCAAGTTTCCTTTCTTTGCCATCACCTGCCCCAGCCTGACATCTTTCATCTGTGTTGATAAAGTCACCTGTGTTTTATTACTTCAAGAGTGTATCCTAGCTCTGTTTTCATTCAATGTTCCTGTTTGTCCCCTGGCTGTGCATCCTTATCTCTGTCCTGCCTTTTTAACTACATGCTTTCTGGTTTTCTGTTTTAGTTTTAATTTGAGTATTTTCTTAATTTTGGGGGGGCGTCTCTTTGTGCAGCTTTATGCTCCTGTGGTTTTTGATGTGTATCAGCTTTTGACAAAGCTTGCTTCTGGGTGGTTATTCCTTGACTTGATTTTTGCTCCTGTGGTTTACTCTTATGTTAAACCATTGACTGCACTTTGGACTGGAATTACCAGTTGCACCCCTCTGTGACCTATAGAGGTCACACATGTGCTCCAAGGCCTCCACATGTGTTGTTTGTAAATACTTCATATTTAGTGGATTGCCCCTAATTGTCCTGATCAGTCAAAATGCCAGATGGCAAAACACAGTGACTGAAAATATGCAGTTAATGTGGTTAATGCCCCTGAGGACTTATCAGCGTTTGTCTTTGTCCTACGTCCTTTTGACAAGCACTCCCAATCTAACACCACTCTCCACGGCAAGTTATATCACCTTTTATCTTCAATATCATCAGCTGATACCATGTGACCAACCAAAAACCGACCAAAACCATGTCCAGCTATCTAGCATGTTGTTAGCACCTGGAGAGGCTACTCAACCCACCAAACACACTTCTTTTACCATTTAATAAGCAGATATCTTGAAAGTATGCCTACTGAGTCACTAAATGAACAAGACAACCTACTAACAAACCTGAAGCTACCTGACACGCCAACAAATTCTCTCCATTGCTGACATGGCACTGCAGAGATAGGTTCGGCTGTGCAAGACGACCTGCTGCCTCATTTTATTCTGATGAACAGACTTAATACTTTCCTTTTTAGCATCTAGTGAGATAAGATTTATTATTTTCAAAAATATTTTGTTTAAACATGTTAAATGTTCGCTGCTTGTCTTGATACATCTAAAGCTGCAAACACTGTTGGGTTTTGTGTCAATCACGGACCATTTCCTGTAGTTTTTGTTGTTCATATTTCATACACGGTTTCTCTTACCTTTAAGAACAGAAACACTTACGTTCACTGCATCTCCTATCCATGTTGCCATACCCCACCCTGTGTGCTCACCCATGATGCTGGCCTTGCCCAGGCTAGTGATGGACTCTCCATAGTGCCTCCGGGCCTGGGGCGGGGAGGTGCAGGGGCTGGGGATGCTGTCTGAGTCTGAGACAGATGTGGTTTCTTTTGGTAAGTTCAGCAGTGTGGGTCGGATTTGATCATATGGTGTTGGGCTGGTGGTGTTATACCTGTATACCACATCCACATTCATCTTAAGTCACTGAAATGTGTATTTCATATCATGTCTTCAATTGTAATTTCATTTAATTGGGCATACCATAACTTCAGTCAGAGGTGATTATTTAATAACACACTGTTACAAGACAATTATTTCAACTTTTAGCTTACTGTACCACTGTTCGTACTGTTCGTACTGTAAATTGCTTAAAGCAACAGAATTACTTCATAAATAACAGATGATCAAAAAGAGTGAATAATCTGTGGATGATGTGAAAAAAAACATTTGACCCTGTCTACTTCTTTGAGATAACTCACAGGGGATGTAATGAATAATATGCACATTATACATATACAACCAAATGACTTGTCTTACCAGTGGATTTGAACAGGGGTAATATTGCTGTAGTGCTTTAGGATAAGAGGTTCCAATCTGTAAGCCTAAAACAAATAGATACAAACGTTTGAGTAAATAGGGATTTCTCACAACCTTTTTGGACATTTATTACATTTATTGTCTATTTATTTTAATATAATTGCAGGCTTCTTATTTAGTTTTAATTATTTTGTTGTTTTACTCCACATTCATGTACATTATAGTATCTACTAGAAGGATTTGTTTCTGTTTTTCACAAGCTATAACGCACCGCTAATCCTTTACCCAAAATATTGCATTTGTAATCAAACAGGATGGTTATGGGAACTAGCGCTCACCACAGGGTCTGTAGGATGAAATATGTTGAAAAGGCGTTTACAAATTGATGATGGGAGTATGTGGTCCTGCACACCACTGTTTCCAGGCCGGATTCCTCGCAAAGCCAAGAAAACAGCCAGAGGAGAGCCCATGCAAAAAAAATTTTCCACCTACGACAGAGAGAACAGGGTAATTACACTAAACAAAAGTATTAACTAAAATAAATCAAAATAAATTGCTATTTGAGCTTTTTTTCAATTATGTGTTCTTATTTACAAAGATTCTGCAGACCATTCACAAATTTACAATCTCAGGACCCCCACTCTCAACCTCTTCACTTGCAATATCATCTGACAACAGCCATATGGACACAAGGAGGGACTGAGGGACAAAAAAGGCTCACAGAATATAAAAAAATGTGCACAAACTGTCAGAAACAAGGGACTATAATGCTTGCGCTGCACAACATGGTGGCATTTATCCTACTTTTCTCCTTTTAATGGACATTTAAAAGTAAGGGAAAGTTATCCCACGTTAGCAACAGGTTAATGACACAGTCTGGCCCACTGAGAGAGTGAAGAGGTCAAACATATTCCCCTGGAGAATGGTTTTGATATAAAAAAACTAAGTGAAAAGGTTGAGGTTGTGCAGAAGGACACACTTGAGGGAGCAGACACATGCAGTAACACTTGTCATGAACCTGCTGCTGATATTGCACTGAGTGTAAGTGGCCAACTAAAGACAGTTTGAAAGGTTTTGTAAGGTCTCGTTTTGACTGAACAAAGTGCTTGTGTCTTTACTTGCTGTCACTTAGTTGCCAGTTATGAGGTAACCGTTACAGCTAGCCTAAGTTGATGCAGGATGACACAACGACTTTGCAAAAGTACAGTCGTATCTTTATAGACAAGGCTACTCATGGTCTGTCCAAGCCAGTTGTGTGATTTTATTATAAGAAACATCTCAAAGTAGAGTGGAATACCATTTAACAGCAACACATCAGCCTTCACAATGACTACATATTTGAAATAACACCTCTTAAAAATCTTAATGTAAAGTGTCTTGTAGGTAGGCCTTGTTAACTGCTGTTTCATTAAACTAAATAAGCTCATAAAATAGCAAATAATTAAATGAATGAAATGAATTTTTACCGTGTTTGAGCATTCTTGTAAGACATTGCTTTAGAGCTTATTTTTTCATTAAACAAAAAAGAAAAAAGAGATAAAGAGATAAATGGCCAACAGGTGTAAAACAACATGATGCCAGGCCTCTCCTCAATAATTTAAGTCACTAGCAATGTCTGTTCAGTGCACATCTTTTATATATCATACTCTGGTCTCAAAAGAACTTCAGCAAAAGGTTTTGTTTTTGTTTTTTGAAATCAGTCTACTCCAGTACTGTAGTATTTTAATGTTTATAAGGAGAACATTTGTAGTTTAAATTAGATGCTTTGTAGTTTGAATCAGATGGTTTATAGTATGAACAGACTGTTTGTAGTTAAAATAATGCCCAGGACACATGTTGAACAGTAAATTGCTGGCAATGGGTGTTGACAGCTGATGGTGAATATAGTGCAATCAAACACTTATCAACTTTACCTTGAATTTTAAGGCTGACACTGCACGACAAGATGATGTTTGCAGACCCTGGAACTGATCTTCCAAGTCCCTTAACCTGGGATAATTGATATTATACACAGATCAAAATTACTCCTTAAGCAAGGGCACGTATAAACTCAGTTTGAGTCAAACCAAATTAACGCATGGTTTAACAGATGGTTCTCACTGATCCTACAGCTTGACTGAGTTTCACTGTACAGAATAACATAAGTTCACACTTTGACACTAGAAGGCTGTTTTTACATTCATCTGCTGAGAGTTGAATGTTTCCCTGTGCTTGTTAAGAATCAAATTCTGAGAAGCAGGTCTACATGATTCCTGTGACTTCACAAATACTTTGAAAATGATTGAAAATGAAAGCACCATACAGAGAACGGACTTTGCAGTGAAACAGAACATGTCTTGTATCTTACAGGAAAACTTAGGAAATGAACAAAATTTGCATATTAATTTGAGATTTTTTTTTAAATATTGCTTGACAAGAGGACAATACCACAAGGACCAAAATACATCTCAGTGTGTCACCCATCATCTTGCCTGGGTTATCTTACTCCATTCTATCTTACAGATCCACAACTAAGTTGTTTGCCTCTAGGCTGGTAAACTTTGCTTAAGAGCTTATTTTTTTGGTTTAAGTTTTTACTGTCTGCAGCATCTTATCCTCTAAGTCTGTGATTCTTTTTTGTGTGAATTGGAGACTCTGTTAATGATGACCCATGTTTCTGTTTTCTGGTCTTTCACTCATGCTCATCAAATCTTCTCTCAAATAAACCTTTAAGGTCAGCTACCTCAGACATATGTTATTTGTTTTACACAGCAATGTACATGTGGCATTCCAAGTTACATTGCTTGATCATCATCAGCACCTGAGCTACGCACCAAACTTAATGTTTAGGATCATCAGATGTTCTAAGAGTTGTGTCTATGACTACAGCCCAGAGACGAGCTACAACAGCTACAACCTGCTCACACTGTGGTGGATATTGTCTTATATCCTTATACTAATAGTTAGAGGGAGTCAAAGCTCTTTTCAAGGACTTAATTGGGAAAATTAAACTTTATTTTATTGAATTTTATTCTTGCAATTTTTATTTATATTTTTAATGCATACAAAGGTATATTTTTTCAGAGAAAGTAATAGTATAGGTATAACGACGTAATACATACACATTATTAATAATAATAATAAGAAGAAGAAGAAGAAGAAGAAGAAGAAGAAGAAGAAGAAGAAGAGGCAAATTATATCTATTCAGAATTTTTTCTGAAAAATAGATGACCATGCAATACTTTGCTGCAGGATGACATATTTCTGTAGGCCTACCTGCAAGTTAGTATTGCACTGGTTCACTAGACAAAAAGTCAATAAGTTCTCTTTATCAGTTTTTGAATCACTGCAGAAAATAAATTCTGTGGCAAACAAAAATGAACGATACATATTTTGTTCAACATGATGATCTTCACATTGAACATCATTATAATTTTTGAAGTGTGTGTAATTGTCAGTAAAAAGCTTTTGTTTGACAAGAAGCCAAAAATGCCAAGGTCATCAACATTGAACTTACTACAGAACTACACAATACACACATCAGAACTTGATAAGCCAACAAGTTGTAAAGTTTGAATTGAAATAGTCTGTGACAGCATGAGTATAAACACAATGAAGCTGTAAGAGGAGACCAGCTAGTACATTAGTTACCGTGTTATGCATGATGACAAGACAGCGCTGACAACTTCTGTTTATTTCAACTTCTGTTTCTCTGATTATTTAGCTGCTTGTAATCAACAAATAACATTAAGGCTTTAAAAATCAAGAGGATGGTAGCTACTGACCCATATTTGTTAAACAAAATGTGATTGTCTCTTTAGCTTGTTTACACAACAGACCTTAGAGAGCTTATCGTACCCTATTTGCCCGTTTTAGAACTCTGCGGTCTCATGATGCAGATTTACTGGTGGTTCCAAAAGTTTCAACAAGTAGATTGGGAGCCAGAGCCTTTAGCTATCAAGCTCCTGTCCTGTGAAAC
>JAPZDZ010000010.1:178580-191000 GCA_029783805.1 Acanthurus tennentii
TTTCCTATCTTACACTTGTGACAAAAATGCCATTTGTGCCGGGTGTAAGATAGCAATGACACCTGCGCCACTGGCGCACCGTGTTTGCGCCGGTGGTGCAATAGGGCCCTGGGTGTTAATAAATGATTATGAAATGATGAAATGATGAGCCAGTGTTGCTTGTGATTTTCCAACACACCTCACACAAAAGTAGAGGTCAGTTTAAACCAGATTCTTTGCTAGGAAAAAACTTTTCACATATCCTGAAAATGTTTCAGTGGTGTAACCTCCTCCACGCAAGCTGGAATCTGGCTTTGCTGAAAAAACATAATTTTTTCCCAGGATCGCAAAGTTTAACTTACAATCCATTCGGTGCCATTGCTCACAGACTATTTCTTTGCTCATAAGAGCAAGTTGTTTTAAATATCATCCAAAGAGAGCATCGTCAGTGTTACTCTGATTCTGTATTTATTAAGCTTCTTTTTAACAGACCTTTCTATTTCCCCTTTTTCTTGCAAAGCAAAAATAATAATCAATCCACTGGAGATAAGAATTCAGTTTTTGCATCCAAGTTTCAAAAAACCTATTTGACACTGTTCTTTCTGACAGATAAGGACTGTAAGCCTCTTTACCTTTCACAAAAACTGTTTTTCCGAAAAATATTTAAAAAAATAAAATAAAATAAAAATATATCCTTTGAAAATAATAAAGTGTGGACATAAATTTTAATGCTCCTCATGCTAAAGTAGCTGTGGACTCAAACTCCTTACCTCTCTCAGAACAGTAACCCATGCAGTACCTTAGGCGTGTGAGTCTCAGTTGCTCCTGAAGGTGGCACTCCTCCGCACTCGGCCAGTGAACCTTTGACTCCTCAAGTTCTGACACTTCTTGATGATGAAAACGAACAGGGTCCCAGCCAGTCATGATATCGAAGGTGATGACACAGCCCAGTGAGTGTGACACTATTGATACCTTCCCATTTTTCTCAAAGTCTGGATTCCGTGAGCAGAACAGTGAGTATAGACGATTCAGTTCCAAAGTTAAACCTTTAGTAATCTGCAAATACACAACACACATATGCAAATACATGAGGTATTTGGTTGCGTTGGTCATTTTAACTGTGTTATTTAGATTCACATGCAAGTATTATGTTTGATCCGTCAAAGTTTACATTCATTATCTATCATTTTCAGTGAGGTAGCAACTACGTGGACATGTTGGTCTAAAACAACTTAGCAAAGAATTGGTAGGGCCTGAGGGAAGCTGATTGGACTTAAAAGACTGATGCTTCATCATTACCAGCAGGGTGTCAAAGTGCAGCAACAAAGCTATGAGGTGACAGAGCTCAACTTCTGGATGTGTTTTTTGTAGGTAACTGTAAAGCAGTAACATACTATCTATTCAGTGTCACCTCATCTCTGTACAGAGGACTGGTGTAGTACATGATGTCCATGGCGCTGCTGTTCAGCATGTCTCTGAGACCTCGGACTTTGTCTGGGGTGATGGAATCCACTGTGTCTGCCAGGCAAATGTATAAATCAACATCAAACACAGAAGTCAGACACTTCTGGACAAAAAAAATAAATGTTTAAATTAAAAAAAATCCAATCTGTTGTCACTTATTACTGTCAACTCATGAAGTGCGCTTTTAGATCTGTTGTACAAAATTAATATCACACTTGACGTTATAATGTTGTATTGAATATCAGCACAGCTGTGGTATTACAGCACTTGGCCTATGACCACATCGCAGCCGTGCTAATATTCAGTACAACATTACTCCGTCTCCTGTGATATTGCTTTATTTCTACAGGCAGCTTTTATTTAGGATGGTCATGTGCTGGGGCACGATGTACCTCCATCCAGAGCCAATTTTGATCTCCACTCCACAGGAAGAAACTCTACATGCTCTGTTGTGCGATTAGAGAAGTGCTTCTCCTCCATCTTTCGGGCAGCGTCTCTCATCCTGCAAATCGATTGAGACAAAACAATTACTTGGAGAATAATTTTGATGCCTTTTTCAGTTCTCTGTTTCTCAATTAGACGCCTCCTGATATCTCACATGCTGGTATTCCTGATGATTCGGCCTTGGTCCATCTTCTGCCCAATGCCATGCACCACAAAGACGATGTGTGTGGTTTCGGGTTGGGTGTCCTCAGGTGCTGCCTCCTCCACATATCCCCGATGGAGACGAGTCCCACTGCTAGAGGCTGAGAACATAAGAGGTCAAAACATTTTCTCAGCAACGAGGCACACTAATCTAGAGATCCACTCTACTCAAAAACAAACCTTGGATAATACATACATAATATATTTATCAGTCTATAGTGTGCTACGAGAAAGGTTCTTTCACATTCTTCTACTGAAATCCTCTAAAATCTGAGAATGGAACAAATCCACAAAAGCTAAATTTGTTGCATCATAAATTTGAAAACAATTTGAAGATAAACAAACTCTCAGTGTAATGCTTACATGTCAGTAAAGATTTTACATTTGCAGTGCCACTTTTGTTGTGTCACCAACTGCCAGAGTGAATGCTAACTTATATACACAATAAAAAATCAAAACCTACCTCTCAAGAGTGGCTGCTAGCCACTAATTTGATGCACTATAGACTCCTCATCTGACTCTGACTGAGACTCAACCGTATTTGCCGAATGGTCCCATTGTTACCTCAAACATTTCCCATATTGATACACACTGCTTTTTGTGCTTGCAGCTTTGGCAAATGTGGCATGTGGCTTGTGTCTGATACAAAAGAACCAGAATTCCTAAATAAGAGAGATAGACTGAATGCTTTTGGCCCCTTTTTATGTCAGTGTTTTTATTTTTGTATAATGTCAAACAAAACAGTAATCACATTAGGGCTAAGAAAAGCCTTCGTGATGAACAAAGCACTAAGTTAGTAAACTCAAGTGCCACTTGTTATAGTTTTTTAAAGTTTTGCTGCAATATTACATCATGCATCTTCTAAGGTAAAGGTGTCTTTTCGTCCGTGCAATTAACAACATGAACAAAGTTAGAAAGTCACGCGCTTTGTTTTGACACAGTGCATCTGACAGTCCTCTCTACAATAATCTGTACATTGTTACCTGTGATTTACGCTTCAACATTCAAAAGTTTACCAGTTAAATGGAAGAATTACTTTACTGTTACTAAAAAGCTATCCACTAGGAATGTGTGTTTGCATTTACTCAGTTGGTCGACACAGTTCTCCATCAACTACATCAAGTGGTTCCATTAAAGACTGTTCACTGTTAGGTTTATTGATGATCCACAGTAACAAGAATGCTCCTCCTGGTAAAAGATTTTGCTGCTGGCTTTTTCTAATGTAATTCTGGGTTCAGAACCATCATCCCAAAAGTGCCTAAATCTACACTCACCCAGCCCACTATGCCATCCTCTACCTGTCCATGAATTACAAACCTCCTGACATGAGGCAGCAGTTGAGGCTGGGAAAAAATCCCATCCAGCACCCACACAATCAGCACTGGTGCTCCACAGAGACATGTCCTCTCTTCTTTGCAATTCTCCCTCTATGCAAATGACTGCACTCATCTGTTAACCTCCTTAGGGTTGCAGATTTCATCAGAATCATACGGGACCATGACGAGTCTGTTCAGAGGGGAGGCTGAAAGACTGCTTTCTCGTGCAGTAAGAAAATCCTAAAATTTATCAAGCTCAAAACTGCTGAGATGACAGTGGACTTAAAGAGAAACCCCGCCACCCTGCCCACAGGACCATACTAAACAACACTGTGTGCATTGAAAACTGATTATATTTTTAACAGTTTAAATGCACAGTTTTGTTTTTCAGTATCATTTGTTTTTCATATCATTATGCACAGCCACTATAAATATAAGTCGTGCATGCTGTATGTAACATACGTAGACATGTATACATAATGGACTGTACACAATAATCCAATCCATGTGCACAACACCATACTTTTTTGCCTGGGTGAACCTTAACATTGTGCTGTTGAAGGACACAGATAAATTAACAAGACATCATGCTAGATATTTTCTTTTGTGTATGTTTTCTATTACCTTTAGAGAAGCCCAGTTTCTGAGTGACGGTGCGTGCAATCTTGGAGGTGGTGGCATCGCTATAAAGATACACCTCATCCACACTGTGCCAGTCCACATGACTTCTGCTCAGCTTTAGACTGTGGACAGCTGGGATACAGTCAACTGTGTTAAGAAGCAAGTGACACATTTCATCCAGAATAATTAATCTACCATTCCTCATGAGAGTGTGCAAAAGGTGTGTGAAATTCAGTTGCTTTGATATTATTAGCGAAAGTCATGACACTAAACGCTTCCTCTTCTCTCAGGTGAGCTACCTAATATTTCAGCTTGATTCTGAAGGGTCGAGTTAAGCCCCTTGATACACACACACCTCTGTTACAGCACCTGTAGCTCTTGAACACACATAAACGTGACGCTCTACTTATTCCTATGCACCTTCAACTTCTGTCAAATAAATATCTTTTTAGCTCTATTCTCTTCCATGCTCTGACTTGTATTCCTCACCGTCCTTGCTGTCTATGGTGGTTGTCACCACCTCCATCTCGTAGGTGTCCCTCATCTGTTGCCCCCGGAAACGGGCCAGGTGCTCTATCTCAATGAGGTCACTTTCATCCTCTTCTAAGGGAAGCCATGTTCCATCAATGAACCACTGACCCCTCATCACAGGAATACGGTCTTGCTCTGAAAGACACCATACGATGTTTACCACTCAAAGTCTGAAACAGAAACATAAGTTCCATGTTCCATAAATATTCCATCCAATAAATAGTTTACACAATCAGTTAATCCCCAAAATGGACTGAAGACAATTTTTATAGTCAGTTAACTGTTTAAGTCATTTTAAGCAAAATAGATAAAGTAAGTGAACTGCAATGAAAAGTTGCTAATGGATGATTAGTTTGAAAACTAATTAATAAATCCTTTAATTTCGTTGCCCACAATCAATCAATCAATCCATTAATTGAAAAGCACCCTCTTGCTGCGTCTTCTCTTGTGTTTGACCAGTCTGCCTTTTTCTATTTTATATTATGGTAAACTGCAATGGTTGGGTTTCAAAATTGGTCAAGACATTTGAATGGTTCTGAGAAATACTGATCCTTTTCATTTGATTAAACTATTATTTAAAAACAGATCATTCTGAATAAAACCAAGATTTATTGTATATCATGACACAAACAATAACTAATCTTATCACAAGTTAGCAGACTGTGTGCCTTACCACATTTCAGTCTGGCAAATGTCAATTATTAATAGTCTATAATTAATTAATTTACTGCCCGAACAAATCGATTTATCAGACCTCCCGTTGCTCCGGGGCCGATAAAAACAGGATCAGAAATTATGTAAATAACATTAATTTTGGGAATAATGTCAAAGAATTGGAAGAACAAATATAAAACACTGGCTTCTCCAAAAGTACAACTAACTGACTGTTAAACTGATGTTAACGTTGCTGTGGTTTACTGCCTGCTTTTACAGTGAGCTACCGATCAAATCAACAGCTCAGTCAGACCGATCACTTCATTTGTTAGACCTACTGAACGCTCCTCCTTGTCTTTCTGTCATCTCTTCCACGCATTTAATTCGGTAACATGTTGCCTCTTCCCATGACAGCTTCTTGACAACTTTTCAAACTTGGACACACCAGTAGGCGAAGAACAATTTTTGTAACATAGTTTCTTTCTCTCTCATTACTAACATCATTAAAACTAATCTTCCCTTCCCACCCATTCCGCATGTCCACGTTTCTGCAGCTGTGCTGAGAGGCAGCGTGGCTACTTTGCATATCAAGCACATGGTTTCTTTATTTAATGTTTACTTAAAATTAAAGAGGACTACACCCCCTACAAGTGTACCCTAGATTTTTGTCAGCTGGCTACTTATAAAGAAATCAGTAGTTTTTGTAGGGTATCTATTGATTCATTTCCTTTTGTTTTTCCGCCCAACAAAGGTCTTAAGAGGAAGTTGTTTGGACTGCATTTAAGAGCATACTGAAATAAATGTTTTATTTTTTGTTTATTACAGAATAATTAAATGTTTTAAATTTACATGTTGAGGCCAGTTTGTTCAACACCAATGTTAATAATGCACACATTATTATTTAACAAATATTAAAAGGTACTCTCATGAACTATCTGGATATTTCTGTCATCTAGGCGCATGGATATCAAAGCATTGTATCAATATAGAATAAAATCCATATCAATGAATCGTGACCCAAAGAATCAAAATTGAATTCAAAGTTGAGGTTCCGGACAGCACCTGGCCCTAGTTAATACCTTGCCCACTGTGAGCTCATGTAGCCTACTGTCCCCTTAAAATATAGGCTTTCCACCACCTGTGTACCCCCTTAGAAAAATATTCCATAAAATAATGGTGTTATTGTTTCCCAGGTGTAAGGTTTGATTCATTTGAGGTCATATTGCTCAGCTGTACTACCTACAGGAGTGCTGTCTGTCCGGTGCAGGTAGTGCTGATCTCTAATAACTATATAACTGCAGTAAAACATTGGACTACTTATATTCTCTTAAAAATACGATAATCAAGAGTGGGGTAGTTATAGGCTGGTAACAGTAGGCTGATAAAATGGAGAGGTTAGCTGTAGGAAACAGTTTCATCATTTTGGACATAAACAAATAACTTGCTCACGGTTCCAATAAACAGGGTAGCATTCCTTCTCCCTGACATCCACCTCATACAGCCCCCCTCTGACACACACTGCCTCCACGCTGGTGCTGATGTCGCTTGGATCCTTAATGTGCTCTGACACCGGGCACCACTGCCCTCCGCCCAGCTGCACAGCCGATTCAGCTTCGCGACTCTCCCCGTCCGCCGCCTCGTTCTCCCGCTGGATCTCACCGGACTTGGCCTTCTCCTTCCCCTCGGTCTCGGCGAAATCGACCGGACGTTGAATTCTGTCGGGGTTTTGCTCACATAGTCTCACATAGATGATCTCTATTTTTAAAGAGTCGTGTCCTACGAATGGTTTCCATGTTCGCTTGTCTTCTTTATAGAACCACCTGACCTCCTCTGGTCCCAGCTCCGTCACGATCTCACCGCGGTGCCTGGAGCTGTTGGACCGTATGCGCTTCTTGGTTGTGACATTCCCGTCACTTTCGGTGTAGTCCGGGTCGATGGACAGATACGACGAGTCGGTGTATTCTTCCCCAGCGAGGCCCAGCATTATATCATCCTGGGATAACTGGTCCTCCCGTAGCAGCGGCAGGTGTCTATCCAAGCCGGGCTGCGCTCCTCTGTCCCCAGCAGAGTCTCTGTCTCCCAGCAGATTGTCGCCGTAGCTGGATACAAACACATCATTTGCCATGTCCGGTTCACCGCTGCATACGGAGATATTCTCCGTGCTCTGGTGAGGGATAGACGGTATATCGTTCGTATTACTCATGGTTCGTCCGCAAACTGTCAGACGAGGAATAGGCCTACATGGAAGTAACGTTAGCAAAACAAACTAACTAACAAAAAAGTAAAATACAAACAAAAAAAAACAACAACAACAACAACTGATAGCCTACTGTGCGCCTGTTACCGCTGTCAGATTAACGGTTTCTCTCCCCCAGCGTGTTAACATCTGTATGCGGAGCTCTTCTGATCCTGATAATGTTTTAAACACTGAAGTTACAGTTTTGAAAGCACTTGTTCGGAACGTATTAACGACATATAACGTTATACCTCCTGTTTTCTCGTCGATATTTTTCCGTTCATATTCTCTGTTTATTTTTCCTGATAAACGCTGGAGTATTCAGTGAAGGATGCTAGCTTGTCATTTCGGTTGCTCCGGGATGTCAAGACAATAACAACTTACTTCCTTTACTAACATTCAAAATAAACGCAAAATAGACCAGATGGAATAATCGGATTAAAACAAAATAATAACAGTGCAGAGTATACTGATAAATACTAATACATATTGAATGAAAGCAAAACTGCGTGAGTAGCTTCTGTTGTTTACGGCTTAATCTTTTAAATACGGCTTGAAACCGGCTCTTTGAAGCATATTTTTATGTGGGCCATACGCTTTTAATCTGAAGTCAAATTCACCATGTAAACATCTTTGTTCTCACTTTCTCTTGAATTACATGTGTTTAGTTTAACAGGATCTGGTCTGTACAGTTTGTAACAAATTACATAAAGATGTATGCTACTTTAAAATCCTAACAATTTTTATGAGTGAAATAAAAAGGTTAGTTATTTGAATAGATTTTGTATTTATCGTAATCTTTTTATACCATTTAGGCCACCGTAGTTCTAGCTGAGGTGTTCCTGTCATGGTTGTTATGGCAAGTGTTTACTAGAGGATTTGTTACAGCTTGGCTGATTAAAAATCAAAACGTACATAAAATGGCAGCGGTTTTTCTGGTGACCTTGTATGAGTACTCCCCAGTGTTTTACATCAGTGTGGTTTCTTTATGTTTTCTTGTTACCGCAGCCATGGTGTTGGGCTGGTAAGTGCATTTAACGTTAGCCACGTTAGCTTGCCACTATCGAGGCAACGACACTTTGACACATTATTTTCATATAACGTTAACGTTACAGCCTCCACACATGTCCGTGGAATTTGATTAATTGTGTGCCTCATATTCTGCATCGTTTCATTTTAATGACTTGGCATCTGCGGAAACCACTCCATCACGTCAGACTGCATTATATAGAAAGTTACTGTCTGTGGCAGATTTTGTCCAACAGTGATGTTCACAAACATTACGGCCACGTTTATTTACATATTAAAGCAAGTTAGAAAGTATCAAACAGTTGAAAAGGACACTTATGTGTAAATATGAACCTATGTACAGTAACAGCTACAAGCAAAATCGGCTTTATTGGCCAAGTGTCGTCCGAGATCTAAGGAATTAACCATCAAGATTAAACCTTTTTCAAGGAAGTCAGTTAAACAAACCAATTGAAGAAATTGGTACCTAACGCTACTATAACGGTGAGCAGGATGTCAGTAACAAGTTGGACTTTTTGCTTTTTTGTTAATTGGGGTTGTGCGCGTTAGCCTAAAATGGCCAATGTCAGGAACAGGCAAAAAAACCCATCATCGCTCGAAGTCCGTATTTTCCCCAGAAGAGTGGATGATGTTAATGTCCGGCATGAGGAAAGAGACAACACGGTGACGGGCAAGTCTCCCACCGTGGCTGCCCGGAAGGCCGGACGCTTCAGGGTTCATTCATACTTCACATTACAGTGTTCTGGTCCTGTTTTCGCCATTTGATCTTACCCAACCCTACGTTCATTTTTAATATGACTGAAAAAAACTTTATTTTAGAAAATGCAAAGAAAGAGCCAGGGTACGAGGAGTAATATTCAATAAGAAAAGTGAATAAAGGTAAAAAAGAAACTTTGAATCGATATTATGAATAAATGGGAAATTAACAAAAACTTTACAAATTTATGAAAATTACAGTGTCAGTGTGAAACCTGTCTTTCTTTTCTGGTACAGCCTTTTTAAATTTCAAACTACTAAAAACTTCTTGATTAAATCCAAACAAAAAAGTTAAGTCAGTGTGCTACACTAAAATTTATGGCTGCCTGCATATTTATTTTGAATATTTCTTGTATTGTAGTAGTCTGAAAGTCAAGAGGACACAAAAATATCTTACAAAATTTACTAGAAAAGTAGTCGTTTACAGAAGTAGCTTGCACTTAACCCAGTTATTGGACACAGAGCCTACATAGTGCCAGTTTTATTTTAAGTAAGCTAGAGAAAATTGGTGGAGTCAGATAGTTTGACCAAGAGAGATTTCAACAAATTTTACATGCACCTCCTCTTTTTCCTGTTAATCAAGATAGATCAAGAGAGCAGAAAAACTGCTGAAAAACTGAAATGTCAAACAAAATTACGTATTTGTTTGCTTGTTTATTTACACTTGTTCACTCTGCCTCCTATCCTGCAGGTTTGGCTTTGATGTCCCAGTGATCCTTCGCAGCTCTGATGAGACAGAGTCCATCCTACCAACTCCTGAGAAGCAAATGGTTCAGGTGACCAATCCTTTTGCTGTGGAGATGTGCTCTGGACCAGCATCTGTCACTAGTAAGAATATAAATTCTGCCTCCAAATGTCCAAGCCTGTATGAATTGTATACTACCACAAAGTAACCTTATCTTTTGCATCCTAGGGCATGATAACATTTGTGAACACTCCCTTACAGATGGTGTGTCAGTGAGACCTTGCTGTCTGGAGCCCTGTGTCCTAAGCTGTTTCTGGGGCTGTGAGGTCAGAGCCTTGCAGGGAGGGCTCCAGGCCCACCAGCATGGCCCAAGGCTTAGCACACCTCAAGATTTTCAGAAAGCCCTGCACCTCCACTACTACCACTACCAGAGCTTCCAGTATCCTTTACAGTGCTAACCAAGACTAAGAAATAATCTCAGTGTTGTAATGTGCAGGTGAATATAACCAGTTCTGACTTCATTTTCAACCTAAACCTTAATCCCCTGTCTTTTAAATCTGTTGTATCTTAGATATTTTGTCTAATGACTTTACTTTTTTGAAGTGATTTGAGTACCCACAAAGGTTCTTAAGCAAGATGTTTCAAAATTATCGAGTATGATTAAAAGCATAGCAAAAGACACTGCTCAATGACACATGCACATATCATGGGATACTGAAATTTGATGTTTAATTATCTTTTCTAACTTTATCCCTGAAGGTATAACAATAATCAATCAAAGCAGTCAATGTTGTCTTTTTATCATGGTCACAGTGCATACTTAAGATTACTGAGATATTTAACAAGCCTCACTCTCTGTGTTTGGCTAATGTACGTTTTGCTACATTTGCTCCTGATGTTAGCCTCTTTGACCCCGGCCTCCAAGCATCGCCAGTGAAGACAGAGAGGAACGTCATACACAGATTCCTGCTGATCAGGGGATCCCAGATTTTGGGCCATTGCCAAGGGAACGATACCCTCTTGTGGCAGTGCTGACACTGGCTGAGCCAGAAGCCAGAGATACATACAACATTGTGAGTCCATCTCAACACTTATATATTGTTTTAGTTCTGCTTGTTTTCTCACATCAGTTTATCCGTCTCATTGTATTTTCATGGCAGAGTTATTTTCTAGGACTTTTAGCCAAGTTTAGTACATGTACCTTTAGTACGTGGCCTGAAAGTAGGGGGGAAACTGCTGGACTAAGCAAGCAAAGAGTTTCTGTTCAGTCCCATCACATACCCTTTTAAGGTCTTAAACATAAACTATCCTGATTAGCCCATCCCTCTAAAAAGAAAAAAAAATCTTCTTAAAGCTCTTGGTATAGAAAGGAAAAAAGTTCAGGAAAAATCATTAAAATTACATGAGTTAAATTACATTCAAATAATTTATGTTTTCTTCTTTTTCAGGTAGCCAGTGTGACCGTTATTCATGTTCCCGATGACAAATATAGGCTTTCTGCGCGAGTTCTCTTTCAATATCTTCTTACTTCACAAGGAAACATGTATGAGTTGAAGGTATGGCAAATTTTGGTATAAACCAGGTTGTTCTCCCAAATTCACACATGTTCTTCATGTTTTGTCTTAAATCAATGTTTAACTGGACAAGAGTGTGGAAATTAGAAGGATGACCACACAAGTTGCAAAGAAATTTGAAAAAAAAGACAAAGTAGGGTAACTTATGTGTCATGGCTCAAGAGTCCTACACAGCTTAAAAGGACAGGTTCAGTTTGTTCATTTGTCTCAATGAAAGACTGTAAATAAAGATGGACGGAATGTCTTCATTTTCTCCCACTGCACTAAAATGAAGCCAAAATTATACTTAATGACATTCCTGTATTTTTATGTATTTCAGGCACTGCCATTTGCTCTGGTGACATCCTATAGAGCTTGAGTCTGCATGGTAGTAATTGGTGTCCCTCCTGTTTATCCCCCACGTCAAACATGATGTTACACCACTTTTTTATAGCATTGGTTAATTAATCAAAACAAAACTCACCAAACTTAGCAAAAAAATTAACACTTGAACATACATCAAGATAAAAAAAATACCCAAAATAGAAACCATCTTTCCACAAAATTGATTTGAAGGGTCTCTCTTTATTTTTGCCCATATCCCATTTTTACTAACGTGAAGGGGGTGGGATTTATACTACAACCAGAAGGTGAACTTGTTTTGTCTTTGATTTTGCTTTACTTTTGAGGTGCTGGATGTTGTTTATTTGTGTACAGACACTGGTCATAATACAACAATCACTTAGGGGTTTTCTGGGAGCACATTTTTTACTCCTGTTTATACTGGACATAGTAGGGATCTGTCAGGGACCAAGCAGTGAGGCAATGAGGAGAACAGGAAGTTTGTTTGAAAAATAGGGTTTTTTTATTCACCCAAAACACAGAACAATACAAACCAGGAACTTAATAACTAGGCCTGTAAAAGAGGTCAACAAAATAGAACTGTACTCA
>JAPZDZ010000010.1:194891-209629 GCA_029783805.1 Acanthurus tennentii
GTTAACCTCTGTACTAACTGAGGTGGGAGTGGATACAATATTTCAATTTCTGGCTGTTAACCTGTGAGGCTGTGGCCGTTACAGGGTCATTTTGAAATTTTACTTTAGTTGGGTGATCGTTCTGCTGGGCTTTATCATCACTCTCTGCACAAAGAGAGAGACCTACATGTAAAAGCCCAAGCGCTGATAACAAATAAAGGGACAAGACCTTGTTTGAATCAGTCCTGGCCAGTCACTGGACAAGCCCTGTAGGAACAGCAGTAAGTCCCCAAGAGGTCCACCACGTTACCTAAGATATAAATCAGGAAACTGTCTCTTCATGCTACTTTTCCTGAGATGCAAAGTTGCTGTAAGAAGGTATGCCGCCCTGATCAGGCATTTTTCCCTTGTGTTCACTGACTCATTCAGATCAGATAATTTATATGGAGTTATTTTCCTGTCTTTATTCAAGAGCGTGTTTTATCAGTTTAAGAGCATGGTTTATTGATTTCATGCTCAGATTTTGTGATAATTTTACTGCGTTCGGGCTTCAACTTCTGCCCTCGCACTCAGGTTGCCTCTGCTAGCACGCAAAACCTCTGCTCTCAGATTTCTGCTCTGCTCTCCAATTTTTGGTGTGACATCCCTGTCAAAATTCACCAACCATTAGGAAGTCAGGTGTAGTGTTGTTGACCAATGAAATTATCCCTGCCATGTTGGCTTGACTTTTTGGAGTGTCCGTTATTCAGATTCAGATTCAGAATACTTTATTAGTCTCAGGGAGCAATTAACTTCACAGTCAGTCCTGTCCATAGCAACAAAACAACTAATAGAAGAACAAACAACAAGAAACACTACAACATTTAACATCTCGATCATCTCATCATTCATTTACAGTTGTTTTTACAATTGTGCGTTTAGCAGCCTTATTGCAGATGGGACAAAGGAGTTTGCGTTTGTTTTCCACACTGGCACATAAAACCGCCGACCTGAGGGCATAGCTACAAACTCGCTGCCAAGCACATGAACAGGGCAGGACAATATTCTATCTGCTTCCTGGACCACCCGTTGTTTCCAGAGAGAGCAGAGGTCCTTTGGCTGGACACCAGTCATTTTTGAGCACACTCTGCTGATGTCATTCAGACACTTCTTATCCTTCTCGGATAGACCACCAAACCAGCAAATAAAGGAAAAGGTTAAAAGACTAAAAGTTTGATAAAAGGTACATAAAATATTTCTGTTGATACTAAAAGAGTTGAGTTTCCTCAGCAGATGGATTCTTTGGGTGGGCACTCTTAAATGGGTTCATCCACTCTAGCCCTCCAGGCCTTTATTCAATGTAACCTCGCTTGCAAGGCTTTCGTGGCTTTTGCAACAAAAGGACAGTTAATTTTTCTGCCATTTTCCTAGCCCCCACGTTCCCTTGCGTGAATTATGGGTGCAAGTAAATTCATTATAGACTGATAGATGGTCTGGTTAACTGTTCCCTGGTTTCAGGGTAGTGCCCTGTTATATTATTTTTTTATTTATAATCTCTTTGATAAAGTAGTAATTGATAACAATAACCATCTTTAACATCTTTCATCTCCCTACTGTCCCCAACAATTCTATGTAAAGTTTCCTCTTAAGTTAAGCAAAAGTTATCTTGAGGATTTAGCACTCTGAGTAATTTAAATCAAGTGGCTTTATTCCAAAGTTAAAGCCTTAGCACCAAATTCTCTCTTTATTCTACCATCCCCACAGATAATATAGATTAAAAAATAACAAACCAATGTGAATTTTCAAGTCCATCAGTGAATAAGAATGTGAGGGTGCAGAAAACAGCCGCCATCCTATCATCAATGGCACATGTACTTCAGCTCTGCTCATTAAACACACAAATCTCGTTGGCAACTCTATTAACTGATAAAATGTTCTAAGTACATTTGCCAAACCTCTTTTTTTGTGTCAAAAGCCACAGACCCTTTAAAATGTCCTGTCAGCATTTGTATAATTATGTACCTTATTGTTTCCACAGAACATTGGATGAACAGCAGTAGGGTTTTACTTTTGGTGCAAAATAATGCTCTTAGAAAATTCCACTTAAAACTTTGGTTTGGCTTTTGGATTTTCAGATCCTTTGGTTATACATGAAGTCTCATCTTTTCTCCTTTTGCTTCTTTGCAATCAAAAGCAGAATGCATGTCTGACATTGTTTTGAAAACAAAATAAATTAGCTAACAAGTATAGAGATGTGGCTTTACCTGGCCTCTTGTCTAGTATTGCTCAATTCCCCTATAGCCCCACTCCACAAGCTGGCGGTATTGATTCCTTAGGTATGTGATGTATTAAACTCTTTATTCTGTACTGTTTTTAAATTTGTGTTGATGAGGCTGTCAATGGAAAGTGAAAATGCTCTTTCGTGGCTTTTATTTTCTCATTTTGCTCCATGATATGCCTTGTATCATACCAGATAACATAATGTGGGTATGTAAACAAGGTCAAAAAACTTGATTTTCTTTGGGATCTGATAGAGAGCTCTCTTCATTAGACTTTGTCTGAGAAACAGCCACACATTTCAAACTCCATTCTCACTCAATTCTGGCTCAATACAGAGCAGAATTAAAATGGAAACAGTACATGATGCATTTTCTTTGCCTTCACAAGTGAAGTATCTGCTGCGATAAAACTATGCCTCTTCTCCCCTGCAGGCTCTCTTCATGTCAGCTGACAATGGGTGGGTGTCCGGGCCACCTGATTCTGAGCAGAGCACCCAACTCAATGAACCCGTTGATGAAGCCTATAAAGTGGAGCAGAGTCTAATGCTATTGAAGGAGAAAAAGGAGAAGAAGGGGCAGGAGGATGAGGGGAAGGTGGAGGAGGAGGACTGGTCAGAGGGGGGGGGCAGAGATTGTGTCATCTGTCAGAATGCAGCAGTGAACAGGGTGCTGCTGCCATGTAGACACACCTGTGTGTGTGACAGCTGTGTGTCACACTTTCAGCACTGCCCTATCTGCCGAGCCTTCATCCTTGAGTCCTTCACCCTGGCACAAGGAACGGCAGAGTGATGACTCTGCCGATAAACCAGGGAATCTTATTTAAAAAATAATATGCAGTAAGACTGTCATCATAAGGTAAAATTTCCATAAACAAATGCAGTGAAAGGATTTATAACAACAGAGATATACTTTAATGAGATACACAGTTCTGTTGGGCTTTCTCTACACAATCACTGGTAGAATCTTTTTCCTGGTGTGAGCCACATGCAGTTTATCCAAATCCATTCTGGAGACTAGCAGTATGTATCATATACTTGGAAATTAATTGTGATCAGTATGTACTGTATTCAATGAATGCACTGTTGGAAGTCAGTTAAACGTAAAAATATTAAGGAGATATAGTACCTCATTATTTTGAGAAAGTAGTTCTGAGGCTGTCTCAGTACTACTCAGTTTATTTTACATGATTAAATTTATATTTATTTTATTTTGTTTTGTTTTGTATTATTTTAGTTTATTTTTTGCAGCTGTCAGTCGCTACTCGATTTTCTTTGTGCTTATGTTGTGGGATACCCATTGGACATCACAACATTATCAGTACTTTAAATTCAAGCAGTAATTGGGGCTGAAAAATAAATCCAATGCAGAGCAAGTGTAGGTCCTCTAAAACCCTTTAAGGCTGACTCTGAAAGTTAGTCTAACCCAACAGATCACCACATTAAACAGCCAGTCTGTATAGCAAAAAAAAACAAAACAAACAAAACCATTTTCTGTCCGGTACAAAACATGATTTTGGTCTCTGTTGCTAGTTTCCTTGTTTATGAAAACTGCACTGGGTGACTTTATTAAATTACATTAACTGTCTCAGTTATGTTAAAGTGAGGGAGTGGCTGTTGTGGGAGACAGCAGCTCCCAGCTATCTACTGGGCATCACACTGTCATTGGTAGCAATGCCTACACTCCCCAGCTCCACTCTCTTGTCCAAATATGGTTAGGTTTTGCCTGCATGGTAAAGTCTGGCAGCATCACTGCCTGGGCATTGTGCATTACTTATATTTAGTTTATATTACTTCAAATTTACTCTGTTTGCTGCTTACTTTTTTTTCTTTTAAGTTATATTTGTAGGGCTTTCGCCTTTATTGATAAGACAGCTGAGAGAGTGGAGAAGAAAAAAAAAACGGGGGGGGGGTAGTGACATGCAGGAGTTGAACGGAGTTGAACGCGCGAGCGCCGCGTGGAGGACTGAGCCTTCCATACATGGGGCGCCCACGCTACCAATTGAGCTAAATTGCTTCCCTGCTGCTGACTTTTTATTAAACGTCTCACTTGAAAGCCTAAAAGCATGTGTCTTTTGTTTTTGGCACAGATGCGACTGCTTGCCTCTGAACCTTTAGGTTACTTCCGTATAACCGGTTCTCAGAGTAGCATGAGTGAAATGTCTCACTATGGGGTATGCCCCCTCGTGTATTCACAGAAGCACCAATATAATTATGCCACCCCTGAGTGGCTGGCAGTCATGACATCTGTGTCAGGGCCCCACACCTTAAAAATGACTGATGCAGTGTCACTTTTCATTCAAAATAAGCACACCTCTTCTCAATTCACCCCAGCAGCAAAAGTGAGACGTCTCACTCATGCTACTCAGAGAACTGGGGAAAGTAACCCAGAGTTACTTTTGCATTTGTTTCCATGTCTCACTATGGGATATGAAGATTTCCGTATTGCCAGACAAGCTTATCTCAATGACTGACTGCCAGCCCCCCTCACCCAGACGTTTGCGAATGCCGTCACAGAATGTTTTTGTTTTTCATTACACTTAACACAGGGTACACATACATAAATACATACATATAAATAAAAATAAATTACCACTCTTGCCCCCCAGGTAGTCTTTTGTCTCCTTCAAGCTTGAGTCCTCTACCAGAGGCCTGGAAGCTTGAAGGTTCTGCATAGTATCTTACCTGTTCCTAGGACTGCACTATTCTGGGCAGAGATCTCAGATGTTGTTCCTGGGACCTGCTGGAGCCACTCTCCCAGTTTGGGGGTTCTAGCCCCAAGGGCTCTGATCACCACTCGGACCACAGTTGCCTTGACTTTGCACTCTTCTTTCTTCTGCCCTTGATACTTCTTGAGCTTCTCGTGTTCTTTCTTCCTGATGTTGCCGTCACTCAGGATTGCCACATCTTTTACCACTGCTTTCTTCTGTTGTATGTCCACTACCACTATGTCTGGTTGGTCAGTGACCACCATCTTGTATGTACGGATCTGGAAGTCCCACAGTATCTTTGCTTGTTCATTCTCCACCACCTCTGAGGGTGTCTTCCATCTTTACCCTGGCACCTCTAATCCATATTTGGCCCAGATGTTGCAGTACAATATGCCAGCCACCTGGTTATGCCCTTCCATGCCTTGCCTGCCAGCCATTTTTGGCACCCCTCTTGATACTAACCTTGCTGTGAAATAGTGGGATCTTGCTTCTTGCTCGGTTGGAAGCGAGTCTGTCCCCCAGTACATGACCATCGGATCAACTAAGTTCTTTGCAATCTTAAACTTGAAAAACTTCATTTTTCACTTATAGGCTCTACCTAGACATTCCAAGATATGTGAAACCCCTCCTGGGATTTGTAAACTCCCTGAACTTGTCTCTGGACTCTGAGGAGGACTAAATTCTCACTCCTACACTTCTGTCCTAGAGCAGCACTCCCCACTATCCACTCCTCCTTTTTTTCCTGTTGTTTTGTGTGTTTGCTTGTGTGTGTGCTGTTTGGACCTGTCTGGTCATGACCTGAGCTGAGTGGGTTTGTGGGTGGATAGTCACTAGCATACTGTTGCACAATTATGCCTTATTTGTCACCATTAGTTACTACTGTGTATTATAATATTAAGTTTTGTTTTTTTTTTAATGTTCAGGAAAAAATGGTAAGTTTTTCTTTGCAACTTTTGCCAAGTGCTTGCTCATGTGGCAATTGCTTTCAATCACTGGGTCTAAATAAATGTAATTATAATGTGGTCTAAACTTACTTTTTCTGTAAAGCGTAAAAATAGAGTGTTAACTCTTAATAACTATAACACATAGGAATTTTAATGAAAAAGAAGAAAATTCATTTAAAAATAATTCTGACTTAAAATGAATTTGTCTTTTTTCAGAGCTTTTAACCTTTCAAAGTCTTTACAGAATGGAATTGGAAATTGTAACTGAAAAAGCTATGTAGCGAACCTAATGAGAAGGTCAAGTTCCTCTTACAAGTACTTTATCTTTCTCAAAGCACAGTTTATTTCAAGGGTCAGGAACAAACTTTACACTTGTTTCATCAGTTTTCTACAACGCAGCCACTGAGATGCTAGACGTTCATTTGACTTACTTCAGGGTGTTGAGAGAGAAAAAATGGCCATTAACTGATATATGCTATATTTCAGTACACATTATATTACTTTGTAAATGTTTTAGATTGTTTTGTAGGACAGTAGAAAGATCAGCCTTTGATCCTGTGTAAACACGGAGGTGGGTCAGGCTGACCGGTGAAAACAGAAGTTACTGAGGAAAATGTACTTTTTCAGTTGTTTCCTACAAACAAGCAGTTTTTCTGACCTTTAATCATAGAACACAAATCCATGTAAATGTAATAAAAAACATCAGAAAAGGGATATTACAGAGGATTTTATACAGGTTTGTAGTCCAGCTTCGATTCAAGCTTCTTTGAATCGGCAACCTTCCGCACAGCTTTCATGAAGTCTTCCTGAGTGACATACTCACGGTCAGCACGGATGGCAAACAAACCTGCAAACACACACAAGTCCACATAAATAAGGCTATTCATGGATAACATGGACTAAAGAAATTAAAGTAATGATGACATTAAGTGACAGGTTTATGTCCTACCTGCTTCTGTGCACACATTTCTCAGATCAGCTCCATTAAAACCGTCTGACAGCTTCACAATGGCTTCAAAATCTAAAAACAAAGGCAATCTCAGCTTGAGGGAAAGTCCTTTGATGAACACAGAAATATTCAAAGCTATAAAGTTGATCTAATGATTATTTACACTATCATTTCACCTGTCAAATGGTTTAAATGTATCATTAATGCATCATTTACTCTATTAAATACTCCAAACAAAGCAATTCATAAGTAAATCATTTATTTTAATTACTATGTATAACCTCAAAGTGAAACAAAAAACAATCTGTTCTGTCTTATGTTTATGAAAACTAAAGTATTTGAATATATCAGAAAAATCAAAATGTATTTTTAAAACTGCTTAATTTACCACCATAGATGGACTGCACTTAGTGTTTAACAGACAGCACTTAATTATGTCAGCTGGGATCAGCACTGGCCACCTCACAACCCTACAACCCTGTAAAGGGTAAGCAGTTACCCATAATGAATGCCCATTCTCACACAGACACAAACTGACAGCCAGGGGACTGGCCCGCATTTGGATTCCCCTGTGGTGTTTGGGTGTAGTATAGTTTATTTAAATCCCACCCCTCTGTGTATGCAGTTTAACTTAGTTTGGTTTATTTATTCACACACAGACAAGGTAATAATAACAAACACATGAAGTAAGAAGACAGAAAGACAGAAAGAAAGGAAGAAGTTGAAAAGGCTTGTGCATAGTCCTTTTCTTAACTCTCAGAATTAACAACCCGCTCGTTTAACCATCATGGTATCTCTTATGTATATTATACACAAAAAAGAAAAGAGGAAAAGAAAAAATGTAAGTAAACATGGTGGTTACAAAGTAAGATTTTCAAGATAAGACATTTTTTTTTACCTGTGACTTAAAAGTAGCTCTGAATATGAACAAAAAGCTGATGATACAATATAAAAGTTAATCAAAAGGATCTAGAAGATAGGTAGAGGGTGCAGATGGATCTTGTCCGTTTGAATGGGAGTTTATTCCCAAAAAACCTCCTCTGAATTAAAAGTTGTTTGGTAAGATATGAAGGAAAAGTAGCAGCCAAGACAATACTGCAATAATTGATAGAGAGATAATGAGAATAATATAGAATTAAATGAGAAGAGGGATGAACCAATTAAACTTTTTTGTATGACATTTTCAATTTAATTTTACATCTATAATAACTCCTAAGAATTTTGTACATGGCACATAGAGAATTTCAGTTCCATTTAAATATTTTAGTCATCTGTAGAATATGATTTGTTTTTGTAACAAAAAAAATCATGAACCTTCTTCTGCTCAGCTGAAACATTTTAGTAATTAATAACCCTCTTTGAAGCAACATCAACACTGAACATGTTAATTCAGTCAAATCTAAAAAGACACCAACTGCAATTTTTTTTTATCATCTAAAGCAGAAGTAACATTGTTAACAAGTTGCAATAGTGCATATCTGTTAAGTCTTCCTGAAACCATATTGATGGCTGTAAAAGATCTTGTGTTTAGTTCAGTGTTTTGAAATTATAGTGTTAAGTTTCTCTACATTTTTTGAAAAATGGGGTAATGCAGATATTGGACAAAACTTTGCATAAATATTACAAGCACCTATTTTAGAGACTGGTATCACTTGAGCAATTTTGAATTCCTGTGAGATAACCTATACAGAAAAGATAAGCACAAAAATGTGATTAAGGGATCAATAATATCAATAATTTACTTAACAAAAACTGGAACTAACTCAATCATGGCCTTCGGAAGATTTTGTTGATTTCATGATTATATCATGAACTTTTTCAGTTGAGAGTAATGGAAACTGACATTCTTTTAAACTACATGGGCCCTTATCAGAGTCTTCAATGTTTAGTGTCAGAGATGAACCAGCACCAGTTACTCCAGGTTTTTCCATTTCTAGAGTCTTTAATACTCTTAGTGGCAGTAAGTGGAAAACATATCTCAGAGACAGAGTTAAAGAGCCCATAGTGCAAAGGAATTTCTCTAACCCCTAGGCCTTTTCACCTCTTCGTCTGCTACTATACTTCTTTACACTCAAGTTGAGCAAAGTTGAAGGCTGGGTCACACAGTCCCTTTGTTATAATCAGTGTTGTGTTTTAGTTATTTGTGCTGACTCTCCCCATCTGCCCTTGCCATAGAAACCAAGGCTGAGGGTATGAATGTTTGTGTTCTGATAGCCAGTAAGATCCTGAAAGTGTACAGCTTGACCTTATTTGGATACGTAGTTTAGGACTGATGATGTGAGGACACAAAGACTTAAATAAATCTTACCCACAGGACAGCCTCAGACTGGTGGTGGCAATACTCATGCTCCCCTACTGATGTTGCTAGCACTGATCTCCTCAACATTTAGTTCTGCAAAAATGCCTGTGCGTAAGACATCTTCTGTCCCCTGACCTCCTCATTTCATCTAGCTCATCTTTGATCAGATTTTTCCTTCACACATAGGATTACTAGTAAGCTTTCCCTACATCTGGCATATAAAGAACTTTGCTCCATGAAGCAAAAAGAAAGACCTCAAAGCAAAAACTTCAAGGAATCAATCATCAAGGAATTTTGTGATTTATTTATTTATTTAAAGATCAGTGTTTTGACATTTTGATATGCCTTCACCTTTGGTGTAAGAGAATTGAAATATGGAAAAAATGATCAGAAATATCAGAAATCAATGCACCTGAAGTAATGTCAGAATCCTGACAACTGATTAAGATGTTGTCAAGAAGCGTAGCAATGAGCCTGACATTCTGGTGGGTTTTTAAATCAAGGCAAAAAAATAAGAAGCAAAAAGTGCATTGAGAAGTCAACAATAGAGTGCAGGTCGCTTCTAATAACGTAATTTTAAAGTCACTGAGCAACACACACATTTTATGTTTCTTGCTTATTACTTCCAATGAATAATAAAGAGCATCAATAAATGTGCACACATATGATTGAGGCGGCTAATAAATACACCCAATTATTATGCTTTTCCCATCAAATGGAAAGCAAGATGGAATTTCAACAATGATTCCACCAAGGTGTTAACAAATTATTGACTGAACAACTTCTTTTCAATTAACTGGAAGTAAAGTAGCACACATATTGTGATTCCACCTCCTACTTTGTTTTTTTCTATGGGAATTCACAGCATTAAAATGTGTTAAAGGACAAAGACCTGATATCATCATTAAGCCATATCTCAGGGAAAGCTGTAACTAAAAATGAATATTTTATGGTTGATAAATATTCTCAAGTGATCATAGTTTTTGGGAAGACTACAGAAATTCAAGTGCAGAGTGGAAAAGTCATTTAAGCATGAGTGATTACCATGAGACATATGTTGCAGTACATTACTTAATTACTTAATCAGTGGTAAAGTATTGGCATGAAAACTGTTTTTCACATTATTATAATTCATATGGATTAAGGAATCCCTCATAGATGCTCCAATTGTCATTACATATGTCAATGGTTTTGAAGACTAGCAACTTAGATCTGCAAAGCCCAGATCTAACAGAATCATTGTTGATGTTAAGTGAACTCAGTATTAAAATAAAGCCTCTTTTATTTACATGCGGGTTTTACAAACTAACTTAAAATCTGACCCAGTAGGCTCATAACCAGCAGAACATTTTTAGATGAGGCAACGGAGAGTAAAACTTGTCATATTTCAAGTAGACAATATTTCCTGTCAGTCATTCAGCTTCGAGTTGAGGTGTCTGTTCCTTTCTTATACTGTCGGAAATTTTCAGAGGTCTTTAATGATCAAAAGGCTTGTACCCTTCAGAAAGCTTAGCTTGCTTTAAGATTTCCTCCTTATCCTTGAATCAGCCCAACTTAAGTAGAACTGATCTGGGGCATCCTATGGGACCATTTTTACCAACACAGTGCGCTCTCTCAATTTCAGTGAGTTTAGGACACATTTTTAAGTGGTCATTAAACATTTATTTTTTTCCTCAGATTCATTGTCTGGCCAGTTTTGGTCTCCGGCATGCCATCAATAATTGCACTGCTTCTTCTGGACAGGTTTTCAATGTGGTCTAACTAAGCCGTGGTCTAACCAAGTCAGAGATGGCTTTGATGTTCTCTGACCTTCTCACTTCACTGGTTTTCAGATCATCCAAAATCAGCTTGAGAAAACTGCAAACTGTTTTTTTTACTCCTCAATATCCTTGGCCATGTTTGCAACATCCCGAAAATGTTATCCACATGAGTGATGAAAGAGTCAGCAAAAACAGGTAGACATGACTTAAAACTTCTTTGTGGCTGCTCAAGCAAGTCTCTAGAATAAGTTCTCTGTTGCTTTAGCAGTAGATAAACCATTTATATGGTGACACAACCATCCCTATTTGTTGCAAATGTGTTTCTGTTACTCAGTTCTATATTTTGGTTGCATTTATTAAGAGTTATTAAGTTTGCACTAGCATTGTGATTTCCACTGAGGGTACATTACAGCATTAGTGGTTATTTAGCCCATGTCAATGACAATAGAGATGGCAAGCCAGGGTTGCACATTACTTGCACATCATTTCAAAAATTAACAAGAATACAATTAACCAAAATACACAAATGACCCTGCGGTCAAAGTATTCCAAGTAACGAGAGGAAAAAATTCCCTTTGCGTTTAGTGTGAACACACCATAAGAGGAGGTTAACTCTTTAAGATAGCAGTTTTCCTTACTAACCTATTTCTCCGTGCTTGGTGATGGGACTGGAGTGGATCTTGAGGATGTCCAGACGAGCCTGTTCATTGGGCAGTTCGATGTCTGAAAAACAGAAAAGGACACTAAGTTTTCTACTGTCAGGGCTACATACTGCTAAAGCACAAATGATGAGGAGGAACAGTGATCTTACGGATTTTACGGTCCAGTCTGCCAGGGCGCAGCAGGGCAGGGTCAAGAGTGTCTGGTCTGTTGGTTGCCATTATCATCTTGACTCTGTGCAGTGTGTCAAAGCCGTCCATCTGGTTCAGCAGCTGACAGGGCACACACAGAACAAAATAACTAACTAAATCAATAACTTATTTTCACCGTCCATCCACTGTACATACTTAGCTGCAATAATAGCTGATAAAAGCAACATTACATGTTTTAAAAACTATACGTTTGCCCTGCTTTGCAAATATAGATTTGACTTCACTAAATAAGTCAAATATGCTACTGAGAAAGTCATTCATTTTAGATAAGCAAAGCTTTCACACTGCACATAGACTGTAATGTGGACTGTAGACTGCATGGCTTGCATTTCCTATTTGATTGAAAAATGTAAACTTATTGTTGTACAACAAAAAATTATGTATGAACCTGTTGTTTACCCTATTCAATGTTGAGATAAAATCTTTCTTTTTTGAGTTACAATGAAAGAAATATTTCATAATGGCACCCACACTAAAACATTTTGCACTCAAACCAACTAGTACAAGTAAGTCTTGAGAGTTATAACTTTTTATTTAAATACTCAGAGGTGTACTGCTATTTTTATTAGTACTGGAACACACCTGTGGAACATACATGTGTGCATGCACGGTGTTAACATGTGGCTCATTTGAAAGGGCATGTAATAACTGCTCCTACTGTGACAAGTTTACAAAAATCAGTCAACTGTACAACACAGGATCAAATGCTTTATGACCCATCTATTCTATTTTGTATAAGCTTGACTTTAAGTAACATTGATATTGGGTTTATTCTGTGTGCATGCACAGTCCGGAAGATTTCTTTCTTGCCACCATACCCCATGCAGTTGTCCCTCTCAGATATGCCTTATGCCTTATTCTTCCACAGCTCTCCTAATAAGGATGACACTAGAAGACATTCGTACGTCTTACAGGCTTCACCAGGGTTTTTCATAGATTTCTACCAGCATGATGTGACTGTGTTCTCATCGATTTACACAGTATTGAACATACACACATCCATAATCATAAAGCCGGCATGTGAGTTGTAATGTTTGTTTATGCACCCAATTTTCTCCTTCACTCTAGTATTATCTAGTATTTTGAAACTCTAGTATTATTAATTCTCCCTTGTTGTGCACTGTACATTTAAGTACTTGAACTGGTGTGTGTTAATGCTGTGAACTCTCTAGCTAAGTGGTATGTTCCTACACAGATTGAGAGACCTGAGTATGGTGACAATGTATAGGAGATGCAACTTCCGTTACAAAATATCCACAATTCCACCTCATTAGAAGCTGTGACCCAGAAAGAGGTGGCACACATGCTCAGAACTGGAGTTATAAGGGGAGTTATCACACTAGGTACAACTGTTTTGCTCCATGCCCAAGCATTATTACTCCCACCTCCCCTCTCCCCCGCAGGTCTGCTTTCTCATATGTAAAATTGTTCAGTGCCCAAACACACTTGCATTTGTATGCACTTACTTGCTTAGCAACGCTGCTTTTACATCTCATCTCAAAACAACTCTCTGCATTTTCTCCTAGCGTTATTCACAATTGTTTTGGAAGGAAGGGCAACAGGCAAAGCAGCTTTAAAAGTGAGAACGAGTGAGAACTTTAAACAGCATACTTGTGGGTTTACGTTGAAAACAAGGCTGCTGCTTTTTGTGATTTGTGTTTTGGTCATTAGAGCCTGAGACACCAAAGTTACCTCCATCAGAGTCCTCTGAATCTCTCTGTCAGCAGAGGTTCCCTCTGAGAAACGACGGCCACCTACAGGGAACAACACACAAAGAAAAGGACAGTCAGTAAGGTATTCAGTGCACACAGGTCCTTACTAAGGTGATTATAATTAAGTACTGAGTGCAAAATCTGAACTAGTATATTGATGTGAAGCTAACCATGTTTAGTAATTATGAAACATATGTTTAGTACATACAGTAATTAGTATAGTATGCCTCTAATTTAATTTTTTTTAAAATAAGCCTTTTTTATTTAATTCAATTTTCAAACTTTTTCTTAAAACAGACAACTAGAGACAGAAAATATAAAGAAACCCTAAACAAGACACAGTAAAAGAGGATCTGTCTATGTTTAAAGGAAACAGACATTGTTACCATTTCAGAACACATTAGAAAACATTTTTTTTAAATGGGAAAATAAAAAAACCTTTATAATAAAACCTTTTTAAACAAGCGAAATAATGACAAAGAACATATATGTACTTGTGACTTTTTCCAGGCTTAAGAAACGCAAAACATAAAAGCTTTTTTTCCCCAACTTCCTAAGAGAAAAAGGAACATTTGATCAGAGCTTGTAAGTGAATACATTAATGTGTGGGGAAAAAAAATGTTTTAGACAAAGGGCATAATTTCAGTTTATTCATTAAAAATATAAATAAGTATAAGTGAAACTGACATCTTACATCACACACACACACATATACTTTTATATATATATATATATATATATATATATATATAAAGTACATATGCATATATTACACTATATTAAAAATGGCATTAAGGTGTTGAAGATCGGTTTCAGATGCATTCTAGTAAACAATGTCAGATTATTATTGGTAATATGAGTTGTGAGACCAGTCTCTTTCTAACATTTAGTGTGAAACAATGTCCAGAACAGTATGAAGTACTAGCAGTAAAATTTTATTTTTTTGTAACAGAATCAATGTGTGGTTTAACGGTAAGTGCAGAGTCAATCCACACACCAACATGTTAAATTTGTTCTACCCTCTGAAAAGCAGTATCATAAATACTTGTTGAAGTAGTTTATACACAAACACACACACACACACACACACACACACTAGGGCTGTCAGTCGATTAAAATTTTTAATCGCGATTAATCACATTAGTGTCTTGAGTTAACTCAAATTAATGCAAATTAATTGCAAATTCTTTACCCTGCTCTATATGTAACTTAACAAGATATTTATTGTGTTTCTTATACTCTAGGAAAAATTGGAGAG
>JAPZDZ010000010.1:217498-242691 GCA_029783805.1 Acanthurus tennentii
CCTCCTGGATTGCAGCATGGTCTTCATTCTACGGAACACAGTTTTATAGAGTTTTATAGAAGCAAAATATGACCAATGACCACCTGAAGGGGAAGCAGAAAGCTTTCATACCATTTTTTAAACACTTTACAATCATTTATATAATGCGCTTCACAGCACAAGAGCACAGAGTGCTTCATACGGAAGAGGATTAGGGCCACTGGAAAAAAAAATATGTATCTGGAAAAAAAAAAAAAGTCAGAATTCTGACTTTATTGTACTCTCAATAATACATTAGACTCACCTCATATTCTCTGGACAGGTGTGCTGGGTCCACCTGGAGATATATGCACAGTCCCTTTAGGATGAGTTTTCTTAGAACCTCAGTGTCCTCTGTCTGGAAAGAGAGAGTTACTTTATTAACTGGTTTAGGACTTGGGAAAATTTTCCAAATTATCTGACTCAACAAGGCCAAGGATCAAACCTATTCAAGATCTGGTATATTTCATTTAAAAATACAAATTTTGCTTGGGTATTGCTGAAAGTTGAAGAACTTATTGGGGTAGTTCTGATTTTGGACATTAAAGTTCAGTGTAATCCTCATTGTGAGGGGTTACAAGGTCGAAATTTCCCACAGCAGAAAATTGATTATTCTTTTGAACGCATATTATTTTTTGTAGAAAAACATTTTATCTCAGTGATCCCTGCAACTAAAGTGAACTACTTTCTGCAACACAAATAATAAATAAATAAAATTCTGACTTTGATTTTCAAAGTCAGCTCACCTGTCTGAATACTTGGTAGCAAGATTGATTTTCATGCATTATTACTTTTTTTTGGTAATGTCAAATTGGAAAAAAAAAAGTTACACTTGCTCCCTTAACATACAAGATTTGTATGTGGAACTTTAAACTGCAACAAAATTATGAGAGGTTAATACTTGTTATTTTGGAATTTTTAACATTTTCTTATTTAAGGTGTTTGTATGAAAGACATAATGAATGTGCCTCAAAACAGACACAAATTCCCCTAGTAGGGCATAACAGTTAATCAATCAGCACTTGCCCTCCCAATCTCTTCCAGGATGTGCTTCAGTTTGGCCCCAATCACTCCTCCTCGTTTCCTGAATAACTTGATCATTTTGTCTGTGTGAATATCCAGCTGTGAGAGAAATCTGGACTGGAGCAGCATGGTAGTTATCCTCTTAAATTCAGCATTTATCTGAAAGCACACAGATAAAGCATTAATACTCAAAAAAAATGTCAATGCAAAGTCAAAGGGACAAAACCATAGCAGTTACATGTATCGTTAATGTTTATAATTTGAAGAAACATGCCAAAGTATCACAAACCTCACTCATGTGAAAGAATGCTGGCCATCTGGCCTTGAAGTCCTGAACCATTGGCTCCTCGGAAATGACTTCTCGTCTCCTGTAAGAAAAGGTTTTCTCCATTTTCCTTTTGATCACCTTCCTGTTTGTCCTCGTCACATTATCAAGAAGTTCAACTCTCAGTCTTTCCAGGCTTGTGTCGGATTCTCCAATGGGATGCGGGGGGCAATAATTGACTTCTGACCGCCGAGGTTTCTTTATGGAAGCTGCAGGACTTGCTTTTCCCTCTGGCTTGTTCTTCATGGAATTGATAGTCACTTCAGTACATCCCAGTTTTCTCAGATGGGTGCGGTACATGGCAAGCTTATTTGCCAAACTGGCCTTCCATCCAGCATGCCCAGTGAGAGAACCTTTCTCACTCAAGCAAGGATGCTTCGCCACAGCATTTAATTCCTTGCCACTGCAGTAAAGTTTGTATTTGATAATTTCTTGCACCAGGGTCTCAAGAATGTTTGATTTAAGTTTTGGATCAGGAATGAGGTGAGTGCCATCCTTTTTGTATGTTGCATTGCCTCTGTCAAGTTTCAGCTCTGAATCATAAGAAAACTGGGGCACAGGAAAATTGACTGGCCATGATGTTCTTGAGCTTGAAGAATCCGAAGAGGACAGAATATCTGTGTCAATAGACCCAGAGGAGACTGAATAAGGTGAAAGCGGAGGCTGAACTATCGAATGACTGAGAGAAGTCTCATCACACAGGGAACTCTCAATCTGGATTATTTTAATTGTCCCCTTATCCTTGAGTTCCTCCACTCTTGTTAGGTTTGTGAACACGTTTCCAAACTGCTCATCCATAAACTGGAGTCTGAAGGTATAGTTGAGGTTGCACTGTCTCTTTACCTCCTGAACCACTTCATCAACTGATCTTGGGAAACCACCTTCAAACAGCAGTCTTTGAGAGTTTTCAGCATCCAAGATAACCCTTAGCACTTTAAATGCGGCCATTGATGATCTCTTAATCTGTGGGGGAAAAACAGAATGGGTCAGATTTAGTGATTAAGTTCTCCAATATTGACAGCGTGCAAATCAGAAAGGAAAAACAAGAAGAAGCAAATTAGTGTGCCATTTTGGTTCCTCCATTGTCACCTTTTCAGTGCAACCACGTGTTCAAATCTTACCCCTAATGACGATGTGCCTTTTTAAGGTTACCATGCGGCTTCTTCCAACCCGGTAATCACTCAATGGATAGATATCCATTAGTTCCTCAAGTGCAACAAGTTTCATTTTTTTGATGACTGCTCAAGTGCTAAGGCTCTGTAGTGCTCATTGTACCATGCACACAACACATCCACAATGAGGAATAGCCTATCATCAATGACGCACATTTGAAAGATTTCTGAGAACTCTGGTAATCCAGACTCGGTCCCATGAACAACTATCATACCCTTGCAGTATGTGACGCCACAGCTTGTTGCCTTCTTGGCTAGATGTACTTCATTTGTGTCAGGGAACCTCTGCTGAATAGCCTGAGCCATTTCATCTTTTACCACATCTATTGGGACTGTGGAAACATCAGACACCTCTAGAGGAAATTTACCATGAGATGGAGAGTTCACATGAAACGCTATCATCAGCTGATGTTTTGATGCCAATGTCAGAGGTATATTCTTGAAGCAGCTGGTATGTTTAACAATCTGCTTAAAAAAACTGTGCTTTGCTTCGAAGCGCATGGTCCAATGACAGACAAGAGGACCAAAAGCACGGATCATGAGGGGGTAGTGTTCCACATAGTGGTGCTTCGGCAGAAGTTTGATGCCAGGGAACTGCTCTTGATATCGTTGCTTATGCTCAACGATTTTACTTTCAAGGTACACAATGGACTGATCAGTATGTATGGGTGCGACAACGAGCTCGACAATTTCTTTCAAATCCATGAGCACAAGCCAGGCTGGCTCACTCTCAGGTACACAATGCCTTTTCAGAAATGGAAGCAACCTCAACAAAGCCCAGTTTTCATGAGCATTTCCACCGATGGATTTATGACTTTCAAAGCTTCTTGGTACTGGATTTGGCTTGTTAGTTTTGTCCGTCCATTTGAAAGGAAAGGTTTGTATGGCTGTGTTAAGGTCATCCAATCTGAAGAAACCCTTAGATATAAAGTGTGCAAGGCAGTGAGCAAGCTCTACTGGTATAATTCCTTCAAGAAGGTCATGAGCCAGATCCGGTGGGTAGCCACCAACTACATGAAAAAAGCTCAAATGTTCTGATAAGATACACCCTCTTTTAACTCCAAAAACACTTTTGTCTGTCTCCTGTGCAGACTTAACATGAGATTCATGCTGCTCCTTTGTTCTTGGGCCAAACACACCTGATGAAACACAATGGTGTTGAACATCACAACTTTTTGCTGTGCACTGTCGGCAGTAGTAGTCTCCAGAAAAGCTTTCCTGAAATCCAGCCAGGCTGTGAGCTCCCAGGTTGTCTGCTACCACAGTCTGAACTGTACCTTTCAAAGATTTTCCCAACAATGGGATGTACACTCCTTGATCCTCTAGGATTTTAAGGTCCTGCAAGAGAGGCTTGAATGTCTTTGCGTAGCCATACTTTTTGATATGATCAGTTTTGGCAAGTAGCGCCAAGTAGATAGATGATAATCATGAGTGGGACCCAGGTGGTAGGTTCCCAAAGATCCAATATACTGCACACAGCTTGTGCTTCCTCCTGGAGGTGCCAAGAGGGTTACATAACTCAAAGTCATCAACATAAAGGCCTAGAGATATTCTTAACTCATCATTATTCAAAAAGCTGTTCTTTTGAAAATGAGAACCATCTTGGGGGGCCTTGTACTCATAAAACTCATCAGGTTGTGTATGCTGTGCTCCTCGATGATTTTTTAAAACCTCCTCAACTATAGATTGGCTCCTCAAAATTTGCTGAAGAGACTTCAAAATTAGCACGTACTGAAATGTATGCTTCTCTTTCGTATTCAAAACGTGTAACGGGTTCGACAACTCCAAATTTTTGGTTATAATAACATCTGCGTTGATATGAAGTACTTAAAGGTCCACCCTTTTCTAGAGCCTTGTGCACGGGGTAGCTGAGCAAACTGCTGTGGCAATATCTGCAATAATGGATTCGTCTACTTGGATGTTGTTGCTCTGAAGTATGTCACCGACCAAACCTTTAGATACTGTGCTCGTTGGAGAGCTAAGTAAATGGTGTAGCTCTTGTAAAAACTCGTCAATGGCTGTTCCAGGGACATGGACTAAATATTCTAATTTTAATAGAGCAGCTCCAAGTTGTTGTTCTATTAAACCAGAGAGTTCTCTGGGCTGTGTGTTTAAATCTGGCAAAGAGGATACAGAAGAAACCTCTCCGCCATCATCTTCCTCTTGATCAGAAGATTGTGCATCTGTTTGAGTTGCTAGTCTTGTGGTTCTGACAAGGCCGGCTTTAAGTCAGCATAGGTATGGGGTGTATGTTTACGGCTTTTGTGACTTTTAAATGTACCATAAATATTACTTTGAAATGAACAATCTAAAAACGGACAAGGAACAATCTCATTCTGCCTAAGATGTGTGGTAATATGACTAAAGAAATCTCTTACTGTTGATAAAGCCTTACAGCTGCATATGTGACATGAAAATACAGTATGCTCGGTTGGTCTTTGAGCTGTGCGAGTGGAATGAACCCTACTCTGGTGAAAAATTAAGGCGTTCCATGTTTTGAATGAGCATGGGCAGCTTAAATACGTACAGGGGTATCGGGTGGTGTGTCCAAAGTGTGGATGTTTAAGTTTATAGTGAGAAAGAAGATCGTTCCTACTTGCAGTTGATTCAGAACAAGCTTTACACTGCCACATACTGCATGAAAAAAAAAAGAGTGAAAAATAAAAATAAAAATTAGATTGAGTGTGATCAGCGTGTGTGTCAATGTTTTGGTGAGTGTCAAGTTATAGGTACAGAAGTGTGAAGTACGCACAATGTATGTAGTGAAGTTTGAGTAAAACGTGTAGATACTCACCCCTACTACAGAGCCTTTGAATAAACCCTTGCACTGGCTGATACCTGCAGGAAAGGCAGCAGTCTGGAGTACACAGAAAAGACAGCAATTAAAAATTCACATGCAAACTTCAGAACAAATATGATTCTTAACCATGTGTTAACTGGCTCACAGATAAATGTTAAAGGTATGGGTCAACAGATTCATAATGGTTTTAATGTAATGTTATCAGAGATAATGGGATAACAGTTTAATCTTCAACCCATGTGCAGTGGCCTTTCCTTCAAGAGGCCAAGGGTAGCCAGGCCTCAGACTGTAGTTGTCATTGAATAAAAAAACCTTTATTTAAACAGTTTCAGTTTTTCTTCCGCGATGCGTTGCCATCAACTCTTCCCCACTTCTCTCCTTCAGTCTATGCTCTCCTCTGATGGAGCATTTTACAATGAGTGAAACAGCGCCCCTGTAAATACTCTGTGGTGATCAGTGGTGAAACATGGTGTTGCACACTGTATGTCTGCGAGGAGGTTCGGCCAAGTTGGCATCCCTTGGTGAAAAAAAAGAATGATTGACCAATCAGGTGAGGCTACAGTCATGAAACTGACAATCTGTGATTGGTCAGGACGGCGCTAAGGGAAGCCTGCCACCCCTTGGCTTCACCCCAGTCAAATACATGGAAAACTTATATGACTCCTGATTGAGTTTGTGAATGAATGCGTCTTTTTTTTCACTATCGAAAACTATATCGAGCTTTATGCGGCCGGTTGTGCATTCGGGTGGGGGGTAGCGTACAGTAATAAAAAAATGCATAAATTAATACGAGGTTTAGTGTGTATGTGTGCGTGTGTGAGTGAGTGAGTGAGAGGGAGAAAGAGAGAACGCATGTGTCGGTGTCGGTCTGATAACAGGTGTGTGTAAGTCCTGGTAAAAATGGTATCAGGCACTCATATAGCTCATCTGGATAAATGAAATACATAAAAGCTGCGACATGCTCTTTCCCGTCCAAAAATATCTCCCACACCAATGCCCACATGAGGACGAGCTTGTCCTTCAGTTTTTTTTTTTTTTAATTTCTTTGCACTGGTTAAGGTTATTACCAAAAACTTTCTCTCTCTCTGCACAAAAGTCGTGCATAATGACAACTACTCACTGGTGAAACACAATTAACTGCACTTCTTCTTTCACATGTCTTTTTGACAGGTGAAACCTATAGAGGGATTATTTGTTTGTCAACAACGGCGGATGGGCGCGCAACTTGGGTGCAGAAGCACTGCAGAGTATAATGGTTTGTCAACCGATGTGGGGGAGTTAACCACCAAAAACACTGCATTATCCATGGACACTTACTAGACTGTGACAGACCAGGATGTAAACATGTGTCAATAAATCAGAAACCCTCCCAGACCAAAAAGAGCACACAGACTGCTGAGTCTGAGACCCAGTTCATAATAAAAGAACCAGAAAACTACGACCAGAGAACTGCACCAAATCAGAATATTAATGGTTGTGTATTTCAGGGTTAATAGACTGGTTCATCATTTTATAATAGTACGTAATTTTACTTTGTTCATAAAATCTGTTTCTGTTAATCATAATTTATAGGATCACTTATTATTTACTGTCTGTATTGAGTCCATGTTTGGTCATAACCTCAGCCCCAAACCAACTTTTTCGTTAAATAAGCAAAGTCAAATCTGTATCAGCAGTTAATATTGCTTGTTTGCAGTCAAACCTGGTTAACTGAGGTTGGATAAAGAGGACACATTTAATTACACACATGCAGACGCGCTGGTGTATCAGTGTAAAGTGTGACCCTGTTAACTGGTGACTCTCAGCTGTTAATCACGACTACTGTCGGCTGAAAGTCACTAGTTAGCATGGTCGCTATTAACTCCGAAACACCGGTTTCTCTGTAATGGTCGAAACTTGACAGAAGTTGCCTCGATTGTGTAGTATTGTTTTTGGCAGCTGTCCACAGAACAACCGTGCATTTGATGCTGCTAACAGGTTGAATTTAGTGTTTAAAAATGCTAACTCGTCTGAATGAATGGAGCTAAACGCTGCTTCTAAGGCCAAGATGCGTGCGCAGCTTTATGATGACGAAGACTGATAATCCCTCTATATGAACTATGATATAAATAAATATACGACGTCAGGCTTTTCCTTTCTCAGCAGCTTTGGTGACCGAAGAGAGAGAAACTCAATATAAACAGCCGAGGTGAGCCGTGCAGCGCGCATCCAAAGGAGGAGAGAGGAGGGCAGCGTTAGCATTGGCAAAACGGGCACCTCCGCCCTGCCGCCGAGGGCAGAGGGTGGACAGAGCTTTAACGTGCTCGATAATAATAGCAGATTAAAAAGCTCTGCTCCGTGAAAACAACAATGTTGAAGTTATGTCTTCCACTTCCTATTATTAACTTGTAAGAGAAAATTGAATTTACCTTAAGCAGGTGACTCCCAAGGTGCAGGTGCTTGCAGCAATTTATCTTTTTTTCGAAGAGAAACATTAATTGTTCATGTTATTTATACCAGCTTAAAATTTGTAAATTGAACAACCCCACTTCTCTCCTTTTTTCAGTGTGGTTGAAATGCCTCTGCCAACCTCTTCAGAAATTTGTTCCAAACCTCTTTCATGATCACTGGACTGGACAGTCAATCTATTATGTGTGTGTTATGGGAAATCATGCTAAGCCCCGATTTTGGGAATATTCTGTGATCAATAATGGGCTCCTTTTTTTGACAATTTGTAATAGAAAAGTGAATCAGTCCTTCTAGTCTGTGCACAAGATTTTGTATAGAGTCAAAATCCTAAAAGTAGATGTCACTTCACTGTTTTTCACTTTGTGCTAATAAGCAAAAATTCCATCTTGGTGGACTTTAATGGTTTAAGAGACCTTTTTGTTGAGCACATTGTGTCAAGTTTCAAGTCAGCCAGACTTAGGATGCGAGGGGCATGACCTTTCAAATTTTGAGTCCTTAATTACAGCACCACAATGAGGCCTATTGGGCCAATATTTCTTCAGAACCTGATGCACACACTTTTTAGTTATTGTGCCAGGTTTTATGTATGTATGTACAGGGATTTTAGAAAAAGTGTTGGGTAAAAAAATAATAATAATATTATTGTTGGTAATATTATTATTGTCAACATGGTGAATCTTAGAAGGGTTCTGACCTCTAGGTTTGAACGCTTAATTTGTGCATTGCAGTTTTTCTCACAAGCATAAGAAAGATGATGTACAACTGTAGACTGTGAGAATACTTCATTTTACAAGCTCATAATGTAAATTACCCTTATTTAACTGGCTTAGTCCACTGTCTGATCACAAGGTTATTTTGCATAAAACAGTTTTTTGTTGAAGCATCAGAGCTTATTTTCTCTGTGTTGCTTTAGATTCCTGGTTTCTGTGAAGGAGGAATGGGTTCATCTATTCCTGGTGTAGAGGGTCATGTGAACTGTGATGTGCTGGTTGGCTACAAGGCTGTGTACCGCATTTGTTTTGGCATGGCCATGTTCTTCCTGCTCTTCTCTCTGCTCATGATCAAAGTCAAGAGCAGCCAGGACCCTCGTGCTGCACTGCACAACGGGTGAGTCAGAATGCATTCATTCACAACCTTAACTGTCCACTGAGACATCAACTGAACCTTTGCTAACACTTTTTTGTTCTGTAAACTTTACTTTAAAAAGTCTGATATTTTTTTGTTCTTGGGGGGTTTGGGTTTTTTTTTTTTTGTAATTTATAAATCTTCAGAGAATTCAAAGCAATCAATTGTCTAATAAATGTAAAGAAGTCTTTTAACTGTCAGTCACAGCTATCCTAAAGCTGGGGTTGGTAATTTAGAAAACTGGCAAAATTTCAACACTCATGTAAATCCATTTCCTTGCATAATTTTAGTTTGCCTTATTTATTGTTTAAAATAGCTTGTAAAAACCTTAACCCTTTATCAAACAATCAAGTTTTATACATATATTTATTTAGGACACCCTGGGCTATCAGGATGTGTCACATGAATGTATAATAATTATGTGACCATAAAGACAAAAGAAATTGATTTTCTCACAGTTTATTCAAAACACACTGGAAAAATATCAAAATTTTTTTACGTGTACTGCATCTGGAAAATCCAGATCTTTGGGTGACGCACAAGCACAGCCTCACTGACAGACAAAACATCGTGGTTTGTTACCACAACGCAACTGCTCCAGAACAGAGACTAGGTCAAGTAACTATTGCAGTGGTGATTTTTGTTTTACTCTTCTTTTCCCCCTTAAACATATAATAACATATCTACGTCGAGATGAAAAGACAATTTCAACGAATATAAAAACTGTTGCATACTGGATAAAATTACCAACCCCAGCTTTAAGCCCAAGACGGAATCTTTTAAAGCGTATATTTTATTTTAACCAGTAACTTAAACAAAGGTTATGTGTGATGTGATTTTTATTCTGCAGTTTTGGAAGCAAATTTTGCGAGAATTAGTTTTGATGTTGTATCACATAGAAACATATTACCAGAGTTTATTAAGATAATATTTAAAGATAGAAAAAGGAGTAACAGTTACAGTTAATCTACCCATATTCTTAAGATTAAAATATTCATAATAGCAATAATTCTCTCTTGCAGGTTTTGGTTCTTTAAGTTTGCTGCAGCTTCTGCCATGACAATTGGATCATTTTTCATCTCAGAGGGTCCTTTCACCACTGGTAGCCTTTCTTGTTCATAGTTGTCTATGTCCTCCTAAATTAATCAATCAAAAAAGGCAAGTGTCTGTACCTCTGTGACAGTACATCCAGACTACGGGTAACAGGTCTTAAAAAAAATTATGTATTCTGCATTTGATGTCATAGAAGATTTTAGAATTACCCACATGAATATTTTAAAGAAAGCAAGTAAGGAATGCACATTTTGTTGCTGTTTAACCTGTATTATTCAAAGCTATGTATCTCAAAAATGATGTGACACATTTCAAAGAAAAGGTCTTCAAATTTTGTGACACTAAGTTTTAACAAAATTTCATCTTAAACATTTTATGAGCCTGATACCCTTTTTTAAAGAAGCACAAGTCCTTCCGTTTTGCGAAAATGGCCAAATTTTAAGATATGTGGTTATAACTAAACTTTGCTGATTTATTTTTTTGTATGTGTTTTTATTGTTGCAAAAAAGAATAAGCTTTAACTGACTAAATTATTTGCCACTGCAAAATTTTAATAGAGATGTAATTTTTCTTCTGGTTTTTAATTTATTTTAAGGTGGCAGCAAGCAGGTTGTTAAATTTCTTTGATTCTGACTGAATAGTTAAGTAAAATCTCTTTGTGCTCCACAGTGTGGTTCTATGTCGGCATGGCTGGGGCCTTCTGCTTCATTCTCATTCAGCTAGTTTTACTCATTGACTTTGCCCACTCCTGGAATGAATCCTGGGTGGAGAAAATGGAAGAGGGCAATTCTCGCTGTTGGTATGCAGGTATGATGACAATGATATTAAAAGGCTAACACTGTTAATCAAAACTTGAAATGGTACTTTAATGTAACTGTAAAATATATAAAGAAATAAAATTAATATCTCATAAGGTCATTTGTACTGCAAAGTTTAACATAATGTAAAAATTATTCTTTGAAAGAAAAAAAGGCGTTAGTATTTAATTTGTGGTAGCATGTTTTCTTGTTCAGAAAGATCAGCATTAAAACCACCCATAAGCCAGTGTAAAAGAAAAGAGAGTAGTTATAACACATTCATTTGTTCACATAAACGTAGAATCAGTATCATAGAAGTTTCAGGTTCTGTTCAGTTGTGTTACTTTTAATAAAAAATGCAACACTGTTAACATTCATAATACAATCAGTAAGCTTGTAAGTCTATCCAGTTAATTGTCAGGCATATATATAATGAAATTTGTTGTGTGTTCACAGCTCTGCTGTCCGTTACCACAGTGAACTACTTATTGTCTCTGGTGTCGGTGGTTGCATTCTATGTCTACTACACCCATTCTGATGGATGCACTCAGAACAAGGTCTTCATTACCATCAACATGCTACTCTGTATTGCTGCCTCGGTCATGTCCATCCTACCTCAGATTCAGGTTTGTGCTAGTTTTTTTTACAGTCATAATTGAGCTGCAGTATATGTGTCTTAGCTTAAGATAGGGCAATAGGCTGTAGGTTCTTTTACCAGACTTATCTACCTTCTCAGAGGATCCTGAGATGATATATACTAAAGGACGGTGCCTGAAATTAGCCCAAGAGACATTTTCTCTTTTTCTTTTTTTTAATTATCCCCTCTTGGCAAATTCAAATTTTTACCCATCTCAACATGTCCATTTGGTGTTTTTCAGCAGTCACTGCCATGGCTGTGAATTTCCTTCTACAAAACTTAATTGAATGACACTTAATGAAGCTGAAGGAAAAGTGTTACATTTAAGCAATTTAAGACTTAAATTAATTTATATCTTTTAAACATAACGTCTAAATATATTATTTTGACCATCAGGGTGGATATCTTAGGGCTTAAATCAGTGGCAGGAAATATTTTAATTGTAAGGGCCAAAACTATAGAGTGCTATCTTTGTAAATTATATTGAGTGAGCATCATTTAGAAATGATGTTCTGAGACAAGACTGACTGGTAAAAACAGCATGTAGAAAGGATAACAAGGGTCCATCATGGATATTAGAGCAGTACTTGGGAAAGACATGGGCCAAAAAAATATATATAGATAAACTTACCTTATTGCCTTTTGTTAATTCATTTTTTAAGATTTGTTTTCCTTTTTATGCCTGCTGTTCTCTGTTTGAAGGAGTCCCAGCCCAGGTCTGGCCTACTGCAGTCCTCCTTGGTTACCCTGTACACCATGTACCTTACATGGTCTGCCATGACCAATGAGCCTGGTAAGATAATACTTTCACCTTGTATGGAGCTCTTAGGATTCTCATTGGCCAACTACATCAGCAGCCCTTGCTCCTTTTACCTTACTCTTTATCTGTGAGCTTTTGGTCTTTTGGTGGAACATGATAGGTCAACTCATAAAGATACAAGCATATCTGGGGACAAGGAAAATTACTGAAATCCAGTTGGATCTGACAAGAAACTCAAGAAGTCAGATAATCATTAAATCTCTGTATTTACTTGCACACAAGAAACCAGTTTGCTCTGATAAATTAAGTAAAACAGGAGAGCAAACAAGGCATAGTGGTTTATGTGTAGTTAGCTTGACACTGTAGTTACATGGTCACTATAAAACAAAACTAGGTTAAAAATATATATATATATTTAGTAAATGTCTATGCCATATATGGTGAACTGGAAATTTTTGTGTATAAAAGGCCTTGACACATCAGATGTGTTTATTTCATGTAAATAATTTGCATGAAAACATTTTTTTAAACTACTGATTGGACATGAGAAAACATAGATAGACTCCTCTATAGGAGCCCAGATTAAAATGCAGATGCTAGTAATCGCCACCTTGTGTCAACCTGAGTCAATAAAAAGCACGTCATTGATGTTAAATAGTTGTCCAGGGGCAAAGACATGCTTGTGTGTGTGTGCTCTGCAAGCTTTGTGATAGAAGAGCATCACCTCCTCCTCAACAGACCAGTCATTTCCATAGGTGTAGTTCTGCTGGGGCACTCCTGGGGCACTTACCTTTTTTGTTTTTTATTTTGGGTATTTAAATGATAAACTGATTAATCATGAAAATAATCAGTAGATGCAGCCCTACTTTAGTCCTATCAGTAAACTTAGTTCATAAACACTGGTGGATGAGGACACTTTTGTGGAAACTGTCTGACAAGTAGTCCGATTTCATTTAGGGGGTCAGTCCATCCCCACAATGCAACCTTCTGCCCCCTCAAAAATGAAGTCACAAAGCATGTGTATCTTATAGGCATTTAACTGCCCTGTGCTGTGATGCTCCTCTCTAGTTTCAATACCGACACTTTTCCATGCATGCAGATAAAAGGAGAATCAAGCTTGATGAACAGCATAGGTAAGGCACTAGAGAAGAAAGAGTATTTGTAGATTGCATAATCTGGGTGGAATTCGTATGCACTTCTCTGAGTGCTTCAAAATCTGATCATTACTAAAATGTAATGCAAGAGAGACTATGGAAACAAACGCAGTGGTTGGTTTTCCATCTGACATTTAAGTTGGCATGATTGATTCATGACATCAGCTTCAGCAATAAGTAACATGTAAGAATCCATTTTAAAATGCCCAGTACCTGTCAAGTAGGGGTCATAGAATGTATGACAGAAGCACAAAGAATATTCACCAGTTTATGTAACCGCTCTGGCAAAGATGAAAAGGAAGCCGAGTATCCTTCCTTTTTTGTAACAAAAGTAAGTACTTTGGTAAAAGTTTACCATGATGTGTAAAACTTATTTTGTGGCACCAGTTGCCCGTCAACCTTCAGCTTTGATTGGGTAGCAGCAAAACTTGTCATAATAGAAGCAGTGGTTACACACCTTCAAAAGGAGCCTCATGGTAACTGTGCGTGCACACACGCCCATGCATTGTAGGTGTACCAATAAAAGGACAATAAAATTAGTCCTACACCTCATCTGTTTCTGACATCTTACCTCTTCCTTTCAATGCACATTATGTGATTCGATGTATTTATGTGATCAATTATGTCCATCAAGTTTGTGCAAACCTGACAGTTTATGCAGAGAACAAACAAGTTCTTGTTAGGGCAAGATTTTAGGAAAAGCATTACAAAATCTGAACAAGAAATCATTAAGGCATTCTCTTGAATTGGAAGACTTCTCTTGACAAAACATAGATGCTTCACTGATGAGGTGGTATGTTTTGGATCATGAGCAGTTCCTTTCCTTCTCCATACTCTTCCTATCACTCTGGTACAAGTTGATCTTTCTCTCGTCTGTCCATAGGATGTTGTTCCAGAACTGTAAAGGCTTTTTTAGATGTTGTTTGGTAAACTCTAATCTGGCATTCCTGTTTTTGAGGCTCACGAATGGTTTACATCTTGTGGTGAACCCTCTATATTCACTCTGGTGAAGTCTTCTCCAGACTGTTGACTTTGACATACATACATCTACCTCCTGGAGAGTGTTCTTGATCTGGCCAACTGTTGTGAAGGGGTTTTTCTTCACCAGGGAAAGAATTCTTCATCCACTACAGTTGTTTTCCCTGGTCTTTTGGGTCTTTTGGTGTTGCTGAGCTCACTGGTGCGTTCTTTCTTTTTAAGAATGTTCCAAACAGTTGATTTTGCCACACCTAATGTTTTTGCTATCTCTCTGATGGGTTTGTTTTGATTTTTCAGCCTAATGATGGCTTGCTTCACTCAAAGTGACAGCTCTTTGGATCTCATATTTAGAGTTGACAGCTACAGATTCCAAATGCAAATAGCACACTTAAAATCAACTGGACCTTTTTTCTGCTCCTTGTAAATGGGATAATGAGGAAATAACACACACCTGGCCATGGAACAGCTGAGCTGCCAATTGTCCCATTACTTTTGGTCTCTTAAAAAGTGGGAGGCTATTATACAAACTATTGTAATTCCTACACCATTCACCTGATTTGGATGTAAATACGCCTTAAAATTAAAGCTGAAAGTCTGCAGTTAAAGTGCATCTTGTTGTTTCATTCTAAATTCATTGTGGTGGTTTATAGAGCCAAAAAGATGAGAATTGTGTCGATGTCCCAATATTTATGGACCTGACTGTAGATAGCCCAGCTTCTCACAGCTTTGAGATAAACGTAAATTTAAAGACCGTATGAAGGCAATTCTGTTTCTCCCATAGTAATATGTTATTTCTGGTTGTTTATGTTTATAGAGCTTATGTTGAAAATATGAAAACTACATTTTAATTCTGATCTTTAAATAAACTTTTTTGTCTGTTTTGTCATTTTTTAAATAGCATTTTTAAATATCTTCAACCACTCAGAATTCAGGATAGTATTGGTTTACCGTTTATATTCACTTCAGCCAGCGGCCAAATAGCAACACACAGGAGATCCACTTGGTTTGGAGAAGCAGCAGCATTTATAAACTGAAAACTGTGACTGACCCTGTAGATTTACTGCTAAGCCAGCCACTTTTGTTGCTAGGAGTTTCTTTGCTCTGCTCTGAATACTCCAATGCATAATACAGTGCATTTGCTGACACCCACTCACCCAATCACTCACACCATATGTTCAGACATACAAATACTGCCCTGTCTCATTAACATTCAGTAGTGGGATAGAGAAGCTGTGAGCAGCCATTTCTCAGACCGTGGTGCACTGCTGATTGTTCAGAGAAGAAGCACACTCTTGGGATTGGGCGTGAGCGGATACGCCCCTGCGTTTCACAGCAGAGAAAACTGCTTATTTTTCCATGATTTTGAAAGCTTGTTTTACATACTTGTCGATGTTTTTAGCCATTCAAATTTGGCTGGATGGGTAATAAAACATCTCTCTGAGGTATGACAAAGTTAGAGCACATTTTCATTATTACTTTTATAGGATTTTAAGTTCAATTTGCAGTGGTGGACAACAACTTTAGACTTTTTGTTGGTATATTATTGGTAAAGGACAGTCTTTTACTTACATTTTTCAGAATAGGTTGATTTTTTTCATGTGATACCTATGTTTATATTTTTGTTTAGTTTTGTAATGTATGATTTCTTTAATATCTACTTTTTAGTTTCCCATAAAACAATTTTCTGCCAAAATACAGCCTGCTATCCCTGTCCTGCATATGCCTTTATGTACAAAGCAGATTAGAAACATAGTTACCTGTATATTCGACACATAAGTGATCTTTCCCTTAGAAAACTCTAGTTTTAAGAACCTGGTTTTCATCGTCCCCATTCGTTATTTACATATACTTATTTTACTTTGTCATAGAAAATATTCATGAAGTCCTGTTACAGCAAAATGCTGATAATAAGATGGTTTCTTAATAGCATGCAAACACCCTATTTGTTATTATAACTTGGAAAAATATTTGCCAAGCCTATGAAAATTTAAGTGTGGGATTCAAGTTATAAATTCTTGATATTATATTTTTTAAAAGTATGTAAAATGTTGAGACTGCACAACAACTGCCCCTGATAATGATCATGATGTAATATATGACTAACTGTTAATGATACCTTGTTTACATCCTTTTCAAAGCCAGCTATTATTACAGGTTACATTGATTAAGCCAACTGTCATTATAGATTAGATTCATCAAGGTTAAGTCTAAATTAACTGTGCTCATAACCACCCATGTTCAATAGCAACCTATGCTCAATGAGCTCTTTATAATGAACAAGAAGGTAACTATTAGGTGGGGTAGTATACTGAATGGTCTTATTTCCTGTCTTTATAGCTGTTCAGTATACTGCCCCATCAATAAATTCTGAACTATTGTTCATGAATTAAAAACCAGCAGTAAATATGACTCATTTTTTGTGTCTCAGACAGGAAATGCAACCCAAGCCTTCTGGCTATCATTGGGCTCAACAGCACTGGCTCTGCTGGTCAGGACCACGTAGTTCAGTGGTGGGATGCTCAAGGAATTGTGGGATTGATTCTCTTCCTCATGTGTGTCCTTTACTCCAGGTGAGCAAGTCCTTTAAATGATAAGTCCAGCTATCATGTGAAGCAACTAGCAGATTACTAATCAGTTTAAAGACAGGAAATAAGACCATGTTCACTGTTCTCTTTTTCCATGTGTGTCCTTTAGTATTCGGAATTCATCCAACACCCAGGTGAACAAGCTGACATTAAATAGTGATGAGTCAGCTCTTATTGAGGATGGGCCTCAGAGTGACAGCTTTGATGAAGCCGGTGGTCTTAACAGAGCTGTAGACAATGAGAAGGATGGCGTCACCTACTCGTACGCTTTCTTCCACTTCATGCTGTTCTTGGCATCACTCTACATCATGATGACATTGACAAACTGGTACAGGTAGGCTTCACACTGCAGAGGAGCTGCTGGTGTTACATCACAGTGCGGGTCTAACTTACATGAAGGAATGATTCAGTTGTTAATATTATTATCATTAATAATAATAATATTAATAAGGCTAATAATAGTGATGAGGATAATAATAATAATAATAATATTAATAATAATAATAATAATAATGATAGCTGAAAGTATCAGACCAGATGAAGATGATTTAATTGGGTAAATTTTGCAATATTGCTTTATCAGTGGATACAATTTTTGACTCACCTTCCTGGTTTTGGTTCACAGTTTTAGGAGAGGAAAAAAAAATATTTAAAGGTCCTTTATTATGCAAAATACACGTTTATGGTTTCTCATTTTTTTAAAAAAATGCTTACAGCCTGTTCACAGCACCCCCCCCCCAGTGCATCCTTTCCTTGTCTTGCTTGCTCTACTAAAAAATGTGTGCTTATGCTCCCTGAATCCTAGTGTCTTTACCCAGCCTCTATCGTTTTCTTCGCTAACAGGCTCTGGTAGACAACAGAGATGTTATCGATACGGCTAAAGTACACTAATTACTCTGTTGCTGGCTGCAGGACTGGGCACAAAAATCATTACCTACTCTCAACATCTGATCCAGTGAAGTTCCAGTTGATTAATTTTATATTTGATGAAAATATCCCTACAACAAATAATTAATTGTTGCATCCACGTACTTATGATTTCACTTTGGACTGCGTCATCAATGAGGGCCAGTACAAAGCAGGATTAGCTTCAAAACTGAAGCTCAAGGATGAATCAGTACTGTTCGTCTGTGACCTAACCTATGTCTCAGGAGTACTAAGTTTTGCTATGTTTAAGTTGCTTTACTGTTTACTTAAACAGTGCAATTTGGCATTAGCACTGCGGCTAATATGGTCAGCATCTGTTGTCCTGAGAATCTATTCACATAAATCAAATGGTGCTACATCAAATGGTGCTACATGACATGCAAACAAGTCGATTATTTCATGCTAGTTAGTTATTTCATGAGCTGAAATCATGTTGCTTTACTAACTGCTGGCCAGATTATGTCACTCAAGATTCCTATTGGTGGTGCGAATGCAGACAGAAAGAAAGTTCCAAATTTTTGCAGCACTCAAGGAACTCCTCAGTGGAAGGTTACTCAAAAAATCCACAGAACTGCTGGTCTGAAAACGCCTAATGTTTCACATCCTCAGGTCGTGGCCAAAGCCAAATCTACTTCCTGAGAGAGACGTAACCATTTACATTTAAAGCCACAAACACAGAAACACCATGTTCATAAGAAGTCTTGTTTTTTTGGACCCATTTAACCTATTAACACTGTCGAAAAGGGACTTAACATCAGACATTTAAATATGCAGCATCTCATGCTTTGAGGTTGAGGTTGCTTTGATAAGTGAGAAAGAATTGGAAAATTTAAAATCTTTTAAAATGGAAGATCATTGGAACAAGATGCAAGCAAAGTTGAAAATCTTGATAGATTTTAAGTCTAGGCCAAATCCTTTGTTTGTAAAACATGGGAGGGGAGTATAACATATAGTTTTTTTTAAATCAGACTGATAGGTGCAGAGTATAAATCTGTTAAAAGATGTGTTTCTTCATTGTCTGCTCTCCCTACAGCCCTGACTCCAACTACGAGGCCATGACCAGCAAATGGCCGTCTGTGTGGGTAAAGATTTCCTCCAGTTGGATCTGCATTGCCCTATATGTGTGGACACTGGTAGCTCCACTGGTCCTAGTTAATAGAGATTTTGACTGAAACTTATTTTCCCATAGATCATTGACAAAGTAATGACCTGCCTCATGTTTGTTTTGTTTCTCCCAAGTTATTAAAAAGTAGGTAGCTAACTCTATATCACTCTACACTAAAGGGGCTAGGGCTACACTCAGATTGGCTGTAAAGTTTCAAAACTTACCTTGGCTTGTCTTTTGCAGCTTTCTCACTGCAGCTGTATAAATAAATAGTCTAGTCTTAGTCCTGCTCTGACTGCAGCCCAGTTTCTTGTGGTGTAATCTCATTGTGATCCTCAGCAGACTGTTGTAGTGGTTTCCCATGCTGTTGCTGTTGTAAATATCTTGTGTATTCCTAGTGAACGGATTTGTTTTATTTCCATAATGACAGGGCTGCATGCTTTTGTCAAAAATTGGATGTGAGTTGAACAGTAGCTTGTTTGAGGTGATTATGGCTTTTGAGCAGTGTCCCCAGTTTCCACCCCTTGAACTCTGACTGTAGAATTACATATGGAGATGCTGTTACATGTAAACAAGGGCAAAACTGCTTTGATTCTGCTGTTTTCATATGTATTTGAGTTGTGTATGAGAAGGAATCTAGCTGTGGCCCTTAGAGATGAGAGCAGGAGAGCAACTCATTGTTCACTAATTAGTACCATAACCAGGCATGAGATTTGCAGTGTAGTATTGTGCATGTGTGGTGTCAGCTGTCTTTAAAGTGTGCAAGCAGTAGAGTAATCACACCAGGCAAAGCTCAAACACATGATAAGCATATATGTCAAAAGCAGTCGTGTTTCTTTTGAGTTGCATATTTTGACGTTAAATATAGAATTCGACTTGTTTGAAAACTTAGGGGAATTTGGTATTGTTAAATATTAGCATGTAGTTTCTCTAAAACTTAGTAGACACTTTGATACCATACAATTAATTTTGATTGTCTCAACTATACATTTAATGTAAAGTGATTTTTCCTTTTGACATGTACATTGTAAATCCTTTAATTAAAAACTGACAAAAAAACAAACCTGTTTTGTTTTTTGTTTCTCCTGGTTTCTGAGCCCTGTATTCAGACCATGAGGCCTATGGTTCACAGTAATATGTCTTGACAGAAAACCAACAACTTCCAAAAGTAATTCAAAACACTTAAATGTGTGTTTTTTGGATTATTGTCATAGTTTATCACTATTAAAGCGTCATACATGTGATGTGTGTTATTATTTATCTCTCACTTCATGACAAATGAAAATACACTAAAAAAAACATTTATTCTTTCATACATTTATGGATTTATCAGTGTTGTTTGAGGTACAAATAAAGAGATTATCTATATGAAGATTGCACTGTCATTAAAGTTATCAATCTAAAACATTTTTTGTTGTTGTTCCACTCAAGTCCTAACAAAAAATCTTTTAAAAATTATTTAAACTGAAATGTCCTCCAGTTAGGCTGTGCCTATGGAAAATATCCAGCTGCTACTGGGGTATCTATCATTCAAAGGAGCTTTAGTCGAAAACTTACTGTTGAAAACTCTGTTGGATGGTGGTTTGAGGAGATAAGGTCAAGTATATTTTTGCTAACGTCTTGTTTGTTACATAGCCTCTGTATAATTGCGAGATCACTTCAGATTGATGTTAAAGTCAGCAAAATAAAGAAAAGCTTCTTTTAACTTTAGTGTAGATTGGTTTTCTTTGGCCGACGATCAACATGTTGGTGAGATCTGCTCCCCAGACATGGATATAAGGAGGTTTTTGACTAGAAAGAGGAAAGTAAGTCACAATTGCCGAAGCTTGGCAGTGGCCAAGCAGCTCAGTTGTGTTCTTCGTTAGCCAAACTGCTAGCTTTTCCAATGACGATGTTAGCCTAGATAGCACTAAGCTGATCAACCTTACAAGAATCCAACAGCAAGCATTAGAGCTATTAATCGTTTACTTATCATTCATCATCTATCACAGTCATTCATCTACAGTATGTCATAAAAAGCAACCATAGGTTAGCCATTATAAGTTAAACAGTTTTTAAAGGCCAAGAGTGAGGCCAAACCAAATGTTATACATTTGTTGATAGTCTGCTGAGAATACACTGATCACACAGGTTTTGAATTGTCTGTATTTTACTTACATCAGCTATGTCAAGTATACAGAGCCATGCACTTAAGTCTACTAGCTGTGCTCTGCTCTGGCTCTGCTAGTGTAGTGCATACTGCACAGAGCACCATCCACTTTCATTGTTATTATCAGCAAGAACAATATAATCAAATCTTAAAAGTGGGTTTATTGGGAGTTTAGTGTTTTCAAAATCTCTAATGCCTAGCTCCATAGCCAAAACAAGTTTATAAAAATTAGCATAACAAAAGACCACAGGGTTCAACTTAATACTACAGTCCTAACAGTGGATACTCAATCCATCTCCATCTGTCTTGATATAGGTGGTTGAGAATGAGAGTGAGTCAGATCCAAGGTCAGTATGCAGGAGCAGTGGAGAGCGACTGAGTGATGAGAGGCCTCTGACAGTTTAGAAAACATGTGGGCATATTGTTAATTGGGAGTTTTGAATTTTCAAAATCCTCTAATCTTCAGTGCCTTAGTATCTTTTGAACAGTAACTGCTTGCTTTATAGCGAGAAAAAAATGTAATTAAAAAAAAAAAGCTGAACAAAGGATAATTTTGTGTGTAATTTTATGATAATTTCTTGACTGTTTTTAAGTTTATTACAATTATCAATCTGAAAGGATACTCAGTCAATCTCCATCTGTCTTGATATAGGTGGGTGAGAGTGAGAGTGAGTCAGAGGCAGGGTCAGTATGCAGGGACAGTGGAGAGAGCTCCACTGCAGAGGTGAGTGATGTAAGGCATCACAGTTTAGAAAAAACATTTTGCAGTTGTCTAAAAACCTGTCAGAATGCACCAGAATGCAGGAAATGGCATCTACTTCTTAAAAAATTTGCCAGATTGCCCACCACATTACAAATGCTTCTAACACCCCTGATGACCATACAGTTGAAAGAGAAGACTTTCAGAGGATCATTCTTACCCTTGCATGGACTAGGACTTTTCCACAACTTTGAAACTGATAAGCCAACAACAACAACCAAAAAAGATCACATTTAATTTTATATGAAGAGTGTGGCTACCAAAAAGCTACCAAAAAGGACACTGCAGCGTAACCCAACAATGAGCTGTATGTTAAGAATAAAGAAAGGGACTGCATCAATTACACTTCTGAATCAGGATAAAGTAGGTTTAAAAATAATGCTTAACCAACTGCTAAGGGACTCAAGGAAGCAACAATATAGCAACATTTTATGTGTCTAAAGAGTCTACAGTTGTTTAGAATGCTGCACCAAATGTGCAACAAATGTGCAACTAGAACTGGACTTAGAGACCATTTTCCCCTATCCTAGACTCTCTACCTATGTAAATGTTTATTCAGTTAACCCTAGGGTTTTATCATTTCAAATAAATTTTCCCAAATAGTGTGCAAGCATTAAAAAAAGCTCTTTTCAAAAGGGGGGGGGGGCTTGCAAAAAGGAGAGGTCAGTCATCAATTTTAAGTGTATATGTACGTCCCAGGAATGAAAACGGAAGGGTCTCTAAATCATCCTTAATGTCCAGTGGGAATTTTTTACATTGAATGAAGTCATATCATTTGTGTCTGATTTAAGGGTCATCCCTAGATATACAATACCCTGAGAAGTCCAACTAAAAGACAAAAGATCAGTTGCTGATGGAGGTACTGGTACAATGGATATTTAGAGGCAAGGCTTTAGACCTTTCCCTGTTTACCTCATATCCTGATGAAGTGCAATAATATTCAATTGTATTTAGGGCCAGTTTCAGGGATTTTTGTGGAGTGAGTACAATAAGCAAAATATTGTCTTCATATAGACAGATTTCTATTTCATTTTTTGGGGCACTTGTACCTTGTATATCAGAGTTGTCTCTGATTATTACTGCCATCAGTTCCAGGGATGGTGCAGAGAAAGGGAAAAGGGTTCTCATGAAGACCATAAACACACAAAATGACCACTTGTTCTTTAAAAGAAAGTCCTTCTTAAATAATGTACCAGCCCAAGGTGTCTGTTATATCGTACAATTTTTTTTACATTTAAAAGAATGGCATCTCCTCTGCTATGACCATTGTGAGAGAAATTGAAAACCTGGCCAACCACTTTTTAATTAATTTTACTGGCCTTTGAGTCAGATAGATCTGTTTCACAACGTAAGGCTATTTCTGTCTCTAACTGTCGGAGCTGGGCTAGTATCCTGGCCTATTAATACCGCTTACATTCCATGCAGTAACTGTAACTTTTGTCAATAATGCTTTATAAGTTAAAATTTTCAGCTCAGAGAGTCATTATTTAATTTTTTTACTTCATAAAATTGAAAATAAGACCAATAAGTGCCTTCTGGCAGCAAATAAATAAAAATCAGCTAGAGGCAACAGGTTTCCTCAACAAGTAGTAAGTGTCTCTGATAAACAAAAAATATGTTTTTTTGGTACACAGATGTCCCCATGTAATCAAGAATGCAGAATGCAAGTATTTCCAAATGTTTAAATAGTTATTTATAACCAAAGTGGGTTAGCAACATTAATAAGTCAAAAACAAGTTTACATGTACACACAGACTATGTTTAATTATGTGCAAGGTGCATGCATACAGACCTGCACACAAGCAGCAGGGCACGCTCACATTCAATCACACAACACCTGCACACTCTGTGAAAGAGTTCCAACAGCAGCCAAACAGCCTGCAAACCTTCAGCAGAATCTGTAAGTCTATTCTACAATTAAATCATTTAGAAGCAAACAAAAACTCAGTTAAAAGTTGAAAATTAACCTTTTACACTTAACATCATTGGCTCATTGGTAGTAACCATCAGCCAGGTTGGGAAAAGGAGATTGAAAGAAATACCACATCACTGTTGATGTTGATGTACTCCGCCGGCTTTGATAATCTCTGTTGAGTATTCCTGAAACAGGACAAGGCTCTGAGACTTGTAGAAAAGTTCCTTTTCTTCTTTGACTCCTCAAGAAGTCACAGGGTTAGATTATAGTACTACTAAGGGGGATGGGAATGCGAGGGAAGGCCCACCAGCAGGCAGTCAAAGACCTCTCAAGAGCTTCTGAAAAAGGGAATCAGCGGCTGTGGTTGAAGAGGAGGGACACTGCCTGGGCTCTCAGGTGAGCTGGGCATCTGGGGGTGAACCTGGAATGCTGGGATTCACTGCTGAACCCTCTGGAGGTGTTGTGGGCCTATCAGCGAAACACCCAAGAAGGAAGGCGCCCACTTGATAACCCAAAGGATGCCATTGCTCACTTGACCTTCCCACGGAGTCTCATTAGTGCCTCAAGCACACATGTAATAGGGCATATCAACATCTAGTCTGAACTGATAAGTATTAATAAATCTTGTTCACTGCATGCTTGAACACAAAATAAAATAAACAATGTTACTACTCTTCTTCCTTGCCTCACCCATGAAAGTGGGGGAGTAGAGGAAGGTAGAATGTACAGCCCTGTCTGACAGGGGAAAGTCTTGCCCCCCAAGGCATCTCTTCCTGACTCTACCTTCCTCATTCAAACTGGCCGCCACTTTCTGGACTTCTTAAAGTATGCATTTGTGCACATATGGAGGTATATATCAGTTTAGTGTGTGAAAAACGGCCTCTTTAGCCAGTTTTTTCAAATATAAATAGTCCTTTAAGTATATACAGAAGGGTACTGATAAATGTGTAGATGTATATATCAGTTTAGTGTGAAACACAGCCTTTTTTTAGCTGGCCTTTTCAAACAAAACTAGTTTAGGAAATAAGCCACGCTCCAACACAACACTTGATAACCAAAAGGATACCACCACTCACTTGACCTTCCCATGGAGACTCATTGGTGCCCTCAAGCACGTATGCAATAGGGGATATCAACATCTAGTCCTACACAACAGATCAGATAGTCAAATCTGAGCAGCTGCAAGGTGATGATCCATGGCTTGTTGCTGTTACCCAAGACCTGTAAACCCTGTCAAGCTCAGGACTGGTCCTCTATAGTCTATGGGATGCTCTTAAGCAGGTTGCTTTAAAAGCAACCTGCTATCCCCTAATGTCGTGCCCTTCCACAAATGCTATCAGATACCTCCGTAACATTGCAAAAATCAGGCATATCCTATCACAAATAGATGCAGAAAAATTAGTCCATGCATTTGTTACCTCCAGACTGGACTACTGCAACTCCTTACTATCGGGGTGCACCA
>JAPZDZ010000010.1:284849-295176 GCA_029783805.1 Acanthurus tennentii
TTTTGTTTGTTTTTTGGTTGTTGCAATGTGCCTCTGTACATGGAGGTCTTCTTTTCCATACTAAAAATCCTTACCACAAGACCTAAGTATGATCTGATTGCATTTTTTCATCCAAAGCCCAGCATCCCTACTATAAACTAGTAGTATTTACTTGTGAGTGAAATGTATATGATCAAATCCTCTCACTATAGATTTAAGTGAACAGCAAAAAGGGCCTCTTAGTTACTGAAGTGACACTTTTAAGGCCCGTGCCCTGGACTAAATTTTCTTTGTACACATTAGCTCCTGAATATCTTATCAAAGATGGGTGGGAAAATTGTCTTTTCCCACCCAGTTGTTCTTGTTTGTGAAATTAAGTATTTATCTGGATAAAAATTAAACAAAATGACATGTAAAGCTAGATTATTTTTGTTGCTCAGACTACCTGATATTTTTTTAACAGTACATCAGTGATTTTTGTTGAAAAGATTTTACCTTCCTACCTCCTCTCTTCCTCAGCATTGGCAGACTTCCAGCCAACAGTTTAACTTAAATGTATTATAACAGAGAGAGTTAAGTGTGTGAATGTGTACAGAGAAGTGCAACAGAGAAAAGCCACAGCAGAAAAGAAGAGAGAGAAAACACTGTGCTGTATGCATGACTGAGCCATTTATTATGTAAGAACCATCAAGTGTAAAATTTACAACAAAAACTGCACCTCTGGAATGACAACTCCAAAATGTTTTAAAGTTATAACACAGGATTAGTTTGGCACAGCAAAGGGACAGATTGAGACTGATTCTGATGAGCTAGATGGTGACAAGCAAAGTAAAAAAAATGAACTCCTGTGTTTGTTTTGGTCATCTGAATTGAAGTAATATTTTAAGTTATTTTTGTGTACTTTTTCTTTAAACTTTCAAGTAAACATAAATTGTACAGAACAGGTTCAAATTAGTACTCCAGTATTTTGTGTTCACTTGTAAAACTGAGAAACTTGGTTGCTTTATTTTTCTTTTGTTTATACACTTACTGTGCCTAACAATATGCAGTTTGCTAGATAATTTGAGCTACATTTTGTAACACTAATTCTTGTCTTCTGACATGAGCTTTAATTTGGCCCTGGTCTGCTGACAGGAAGAGTTCATAGAAAACTTTACTCAAAACTGTTTTTCAGGGGTTTTTTTTCATGGCTACTGTTGGCTTCCGTTGTATCAGCATGGTGTGGAATTCTTTCCATGGGTGAAACTCCAGAAGGGCTATGTGGATGAAAAATGTCATCTTAGACTCCATTGACATAGAGATGAGTGGTACTATCCTTTTAAGCCAGAGTGAGGCATGAAAGAATAATGAATAAAATAGATGAACAGAGATACGTTTTAAGGGACTATAACTGATGGCTGGAAAGCAACCTTAAAATATCATGATTTTATTATAGGTTATTTTTTATGGTCGATTGACTTCAAAGGGAAAGGTCACTAGTATAGTATCTGAGTTTAAAGGGTAATTTCACAATTTTACAACCTAGTGGTGGTGCTGTCAAGTAATTCTTGGTCGGGCTCCAGAGGATGGACAAGAACAAATGACATTCTGTTTTGTGCTTACAAAGATACCTCATTTCAACAGTCCCTACACAAAGAGAACCTCACCTCCTGGAAAGCCCATACACCCTCAGAGGAAAAATCAAAAGATGGAAAGGCTTCAGATATTTCAAAGCACAGACTGAATGTTTCAGTTGTCTTTGTACCAGCAGGATGAAAGTTTTAGGATTATTTGCTGCAGGAATAGAGCATAAGCAAGAGATGTATGGGTTCTACTCCAAATTTTAATGCAGACAGATCTATCATCTATAAAGCTTGCATGTAGGCTGAACCAGATTGAGTTAGAGCTGTATGGTCAGTTTTATTCTCAGGCACAGCATTCATCCAGCCAACCAGTCAGTTTACTGCTATTGTGACTCGCTGACTCAGTCTTGTTAGGGAGAGCTGAGCCAGGCCACACTCAGAGAGAGCAGCAACTTTCTCATGTAAAACCACTGGATACTGTACACAGTGTGTGTGTGTGTGTGTGTGTGTGTGTTTGTGTGTGTGTGTGTGTGTGTGTGTGCATTGGTGTGCATGTGCGGGTGTGTGTGGTAGTGTGTGTGTGTGTGTATGTGTGTATGTAGACAAGGCATAGCCTTTTCTGCGGAGTCAGTGCTGTTCTCCAGCATGCAATTGATTGTGCTGCGGCATTGCCAGCCAAAAGCAGTTAAAAATACCCAGCCCAACCAAATGAGGTGCAATTTGTTTGTTTCTCTTCAAGCTTGTAAAGTGGAACCATGTGAAGCAAAGACTTATATCTCTTGTTTTCCTTCTTGTCTTCTTTGAAAATAATTGTAAATCTCAATATTCTAGTTACCACATTTCAAACATAATTACAAGCTTTGGGCATTGTGTTCTTGTCTGATGTGGTCCCATGATTCTTTTCACCAGTAAAAAAAAGGCTAAACAAGCATGAATAGCTTCTTTTTTTTCTCTTTGTCCTAAGTTGTTTCCAAAATGCTCTTTTATGAAGGCACTGTAGGCCAGGAAATGCTGAAGCAAGCTTCAAATTCAACTGAAATTTTTAGTATGTCGAATAGCAAATACCAGAAAGACACAACAATTTCCCATGATCTTTTACCATCCATGATGCAGTCTGATGGGATTTACAATAACTGAAGTCTAAAATAAAAAGCAATTTTAGCCTGATATGACATACTCCTTTCCTCCAGGACAGAGATAATGAAAGATAATCTGTTGTCCCTGGACTCCAGTGCAGGACAAATCCTGGCTGCTCTTTAGACAACGCCCCTGCAGTCACAGTGTGGTTGAGTTGGCTGAGATGGAGCCCTGCAGTAACTTTATTGAAAACTATAATCATCAAAAACTGTAATCATAGGCTGAAGTTTGGAATGAGGTATCTTCTCTGTTGGTCTCAAACCCTAACCCATGGGCAGAAACAGGAGAGCAGCTGGTATTAAGGGTGTGGTTACTTTTTCAGCATTTACACTATGGTTGCACTTCTTTAAAAGTTTAAAAGATAAAAGTTATTGTTCTGTATATTTTTTGATAAAAAATAATTGCTTAAATACTTGCGTTTGTAGCGTGTCTCAGAATCAAATTAGGTTTTGGACAGTGGAATCTGCAATCTTGTCCTTCCAAAACTGAGTTGGGTTTCAAAAGTTGTGTGACTTAAGATTGAATTACTCAAAACCTTGAACAGCAAAAGGCAAGTATCTGTTTGTATGTTGCATGCTAATATGCTGAAGCTTTTTTGGTTGTTGTTTTTTCATGTATGATTACTTTACAGTTTATATGCCATATTATTTTTTACTCTTCATCAATAAAAAAAAGAGTCGATTCAGTCTCTATTGCATGTTCTGAATGTGGAACTTTTGGTCAATTGATGACCAGAGGTTTTTATATATGGTATATAGTAATACCTGACTTTATCAAAAGATAGTTTTACAATTTCTTCTTGATACAGGTCTTTGTTGATGACCTTTGAACACATCTGCATTCAATGCCGTGAATTGATGCCATGATTTTGGTCTGGTTTTTACCAGGGCTAGTTTGTACAACTTAAGAACCACAGGAGCAAAATTAACGATTATTTCTATGCCAGCATATTACCTACTCCAGGATTGTTGTATGTCAGTAATTTTTATTAACTCGTTAAGCACACATCTGTTTAAGAACATCATAAAAGAACAATATCAACTGAGTATTAAATGAAGAATTTGACAAAAACTTCCCCGCTTCAGAGTGGACCAGCAGAAAACATAAAGTATTCAATGGTCTGTGGCAAGTGTTAAGTTCCTGTGACTTGAAGGGGTCATGATCTGAGTTCAGCAATATAAAACAGAAAAGGATCTTGGAATTTATAAAACTTCTTCACACATACTCTTGGATACACAGTGGTCATACCAATTTGTCAAAGTTGGAAAATAGCCTCTTTAAGGCCTCTGAATATCCTGTTTAACTTGTGTTTCTGACAGATCTTAACCATCCTCCTACCAAGTGAAGATGTGTGTTTAATTGGCGGATTTGATCAAACAAGACTAAAATGCTCTAAGTTGAATTGCAAAGTCAAAAGACACATATTAAACATCTTAAACAACTAACACATTATCTTAATTACCTCTATTCAGAACTGATGTCCATAAACACACTTAATAAATGTTATGAGAAGGAACGTACACACAAAAAAGTAAAACAGGTAAACTTCACACAGAAAGAAAAGCCAGCAGGGTAACAATGATTAACTTTTGATACACAAACACTACTGAAACATATATATTCTTCAACACTTATAAATTTAAATACTTTTAAGACCCCACAACCTCATACGCGGTTTGAGCAAGGCTATAATTTTTTAGTAGGTCTTTACTGAATATACGGTTATGTTGCTTTAGAGTACACATTTTCAATAATAACATGAAAGACATCTTCACTCAGCTGAAGAGTGTTTGATCTAGTGTTTGTAGTCAGTAATAGTTTACATAGCACACACTGAAAATTTGTCCTCTGTTTCCATGGGTCTTTATTTATTTATGTGTATTACGTAAACTGTAACTTAAACTGTAAGTAAACCAAAACAGATCTGCAAGTAGGCGCACACCAAATGGTGAGAATACAAGAAAAATATATAAACAAAATTTAAGAAAAACAGGTCTTTGGGGTCTGCTTATCCCATCTGTCGTCTGGAGCTTGGAGAAGGCCCGTTATTGTGATGAATTTGAATAACTCTGTTAAAACAGTGGCAATATGGGGTGCTGAGAAGCTAGCTGAGAGCCCCTGCATACTTATCGTCATGAAGTGCACATTTCTGGGCAGTGAATAAGGGAGCCATGTGGCCTAGGGAAGAAGGGCTTTGGAAAACAAAAACTGCCCAGATGATATTAGGTATTGTTCTGTCAAGCATCAGGGATACCTTTGAGTTGATCAGTGACTTATTAAATAAGTAATCAGTGACTGTTTAAGCAATTTATTTGAATTGCAAAAAAGTCCAGGATTAATGTTTTCTGCTTCTCAAATGTAGCTATTTTCTTCTTTTCCTTTCTTGTATTGGTAAACCTTGCAATGAGTTATTAAGGGGTTTAGAATGTTGATCAGAAAGAAAAAGAATTTGAAGTGAATTAGTTGAATCCCTCTAGAAGAAAGTTGCACATTAGCTACACCACAACCAGCTGCAAAAGTTAATTGCTACTTCCACATCATTAGAGAGGTGATTCACACTCAGGTACTATATCTAAGCATTCAGTACTTTTAGTTCTATGCTAAACACTTTGTTAAACTTATGATACTTTTATACTACATAAGTTTCATTTTAAATATGGGATTTTTACCTGTAGAGGTACTCAAAATCATGACAGGTAAACAGTGAAGGGAAACATACCACATCAGGATCAAGACACTGTCTGGTAGTGTGGACCACTCCAGAATACATGCTACTACATTGTTATTGCACTGTATTCCATCCCAACTCTGAGAACTAAAGTCAAAAATTGAAGAAACTGCTTATGACTGACAATGGTGGGGAGGTGGATGAGTGCACACACTCTTATCATAAATTTTGTAAAGGTAGAAAGAGAATAATACTTTTAAAGAAGACAGCAGCAAGGGCCGCTGTTAAGCTCGCACGGCCCAGCTCAGACCCTTTTGCTGCATGTTACTACCCCCTCTCCCTATCTCCCTATATTCAACTCTGTCCTATCAAATAAAGGCCAAAAGCCCAAAAAAATCTGTAAAAAAAAAGACAGCAGCAAGATGACAGGCTAACAATGTAGGTGTTGCTGTGCTACAGGACAAATGTGGCCAAGTGATATCTCATTTGACAGCCCTCGACCTGACAGAGGGAAATGATAAGTAAGCATATGTGAGAAGAGAGAATGGCAGATGGTTAGAGCAATACTACAGGTCTGAGCTGGCAAAGGAGTGGAGAATGGAAAATTGATTTTACAGCAGGAGCACACAGACAAAAACATTTGCAAGAGCAACAACAACAGTACTAAAAATTACACAATATGAAGTACAATCACCAAAATCTACAATGAAAACAATAAAAATAAATCAAGAGCTCAAACTGAAATGGAAAGTATAACCAGGACATGCAAAGTACAATATGGAGGTGTGCAAATGTGCAACAGTAGTGCAAGAATAGCAACACTTTTGCACTTTTTTGGAGGTAGCATTATAATCGGGTTCAAAACACAGTTTATTATCAAGAACAATATCGCTCATCCCTCTCAATAAGGCTAACGATAACAGTAAAGACAGCAATTTAAGAATCAATCTGTTATTGTAGTCGCTATGACATCATTAGTGAAGAAGCAACAGCTACCCTGAGGAGAGCCGATGGAGGAGGAGAGGTGGTTGGAAAGAGCATCATTCATTCTTGCACACTGCAACTTATTGGTTAAAAAGTCCATTATCCAAGCAATTAGATAAGGATCAAATTAATAAGATAAGATATGAAGTGATAAATAAGTCTTTCAGCATCCATAAATGGCTGAATGGAGTAAAATGCTAAAGAAAAGTCGATAAATTAGAGTCTGGAGTGTGTCCTATGGTCCTCAAGATGCTTACACAAAAAGTGTAGCAGTGTGATGACAGCATCACTCATACCTCTTTCAGCTCTGTATGCAAATTGTGATGAGTCAAGGTAGTTTCTCAACCTTCATTAAAACTTTATTCTTAATCTTTTAAAACAACTTCATCACTAGAGAAGTCAAAGCTACAGGTCTGAGCTGTGCTTTGAGGATGCTGGTGTGGAACAATAACAGCATTTCTCCAAAGCTGAGGCACTTTCTGCAGCATAAAAGATTGTGAGAAGATGAATGAAAGATGCAGCACAGCTGATCCGCACAAATTTTTAGAACCTTGCCACAGATGTTTTCACATCCACGCTCTTTGCCTTAGTGTGTCTGAAAAGATTTGCAACTTCTTTTACATCAATAGAAAATGCCAGAGGAGCTGTTGTCTTTTCAGTTATATGTTTTTATTTTATATGTGCTTCAGTTTTTGCCTTAGAATCAGTGGCTTACATAAATTAAGTTTCTTAAACTGTTGAGACTGATCTGGCTATAAACTTGTCCTTTGAACAAGGGAGGGAAAGAGAAAGTAGGAGGCACTGAAAATATATTTCTATGTGTGTGTGTGTGTGTGTGTGTGTATGTGTGTGTGTGTGTGTGTGTGTGTGTGTGTGTGTGTCTCTTTAGGGGGAGGGAAACAGTCAACAGCCAAAAACATTTAGCTATAAAAGGGATAATTTCTTTGTTTCTGCTTCATGCTGACTGCACTGCCTGGAAACCCCAAAGAATTTAACAAAGCATTTAAGACCAAGAACATGATAACTAAAAAAACAAATTTTCCCTTCAGGTCCAAGCATTTTTTTTTCTAATTTTGGTTCACCAGGTCTTCTTGTGCAATAACACTCATACAACCTGAATCCTATTATGCACAATCAAGTTACATATATCTCTTTTTTTCAGTGTATCACGGGCTTATTAAAGCATGTGTGCTGCGGGGATAATACAGAAATGTATTAACAGTTTTATGACCAAATACAAAATAGAGAAAAAAATAGATATTAAACCTACCATCAATTTATTTAAAACACATAGAGAACAGTAATGCATAGACATGCTCTCCAGAGGAAAATTTATTTGCATTCTTCCAAGAAGTTTTTTTGTTTTTTTTCCATCTGTTTTTATTCACAGGGTTAGTTGTGCCATGCCTCAAAGCAGTTTATTTCTTGACGAGATGGATGGCCACATTATACGCTGTACACGTCACCGGGTAAACTAAACTGCTTTGTCTGTCTACAGTATACACAGGTCTTGTGTCTGAACATGGAGATTGATATAGATTGATAAGAGATTGCCAGAGCTCCTTGTGCAAGAAAAGGAGGAGAAAACTGTTTGTTACAAGAAATAATTTAAAAAATATATATGTATAAGATCATATAGGTCAAAGGAGTAAATACTTTTGTTTTTTATATTTCACATAGAATATGAGTGCAATGATTAAGATTTATCAATACTCACCCACAACTCCCTAAACCAAAGCATATACTGTAAGTCTACTCTGTACATTCAGTGAGAGAGATGTGGGAGATAATGGAGCTCAACCCCTTTACTGACCACTTAGCAAAAAAAAAAAAAGTGGTCCTCATAAATAAATACTTAGAATACCTAAATGTACATAATTTCATTTAATTTCACAGTTGGTAAAATGTATGTATGTATGTATTTTAAAGAGTATGTTAAAATACCAAACATGGAAATTGCCAAAAATATCCATTCAGTCCAAAATGGGCGACTTTCTGTTGAGTTTAGGCAGTGGGCTTAAGACACTTTTTTGAATCTGGACATAATACGCATATGTAATAACTGTTTATGTGTGGCAGTGAAATGTGCCATGGGAGCTGCTGTTTAAGGGGTGCGGCCAAGCCATATGACCACGCCCATTAGTAAAAAGTGTAATATTTCACCACCACTTATGCCCTTGCCCAATTTTGAGAGTTTTTGAACTTGTTATAGTCACCAAAATAGCAATTAATTTGGTAAAATAATATTAATAAACGCAGCAATTTCAATAGTATCCTTGCACCCTCAATGCTTAGGACCTAATAATTCCTTGCATTACAAAAGGGTCCTCTCACAGCGCGCTTGGAACCTAGTAATAGTTTCTTGCATTTTAAGAGGGTCCTCACACAGTTCATGCTCAGTCCTTAATAATTTTAATGCCCAAAAAAAAACAATAGAGTCTCTGCACATCCTGTTTGGACTCCTAAACACAGGAAACTAACTCATCCATATCAACAGTTTTTACTCCACATAATCATTTTCACTTTCACAAATAAATTCAAGGGCCTCCCCCTTACCGTATCTTTGCTGTGATGATATTATAGAAAAGCAGAAAAAAACTTAAATTGAAAAGAAAAAAAAAAATTTAAAAAGCTGCTGTTCGTATCATGCTCTAAAACTGACTGACAAACTGACTGACGGACTGACTGACTATAGCAGTGGGTTAGGCCACATCAGCATTATGGTTGCCCTCAAAGGGCCGGTTGTAAATGTAAGACCTTATACACGTAACTATTTTCCTTAACATATTGTTAAAAAACTGTCTCTGTATTAGATTTTTTAGATTATTTATTTAAGTTAAAAATATTGTACATGCATTTACATAAATGTATAAATATTTAGCACATTGCTCTGAAACGTAAATCCTTTTAATTTATCAGGTTAAGAAACCTACATTACTACCTCAATAAAATATCAAAATTTTTAAGTAAACAAAAATAAATATCATCAAACACAAGTTATTACATTAACTTTGTGCAAAACTTTTCTCACAGTCAGCATAGGGGCAGAAGTATGGTTCAACAAGTAATTGTGCTTACTTCATTATGCTATTTTGTCCTCATAACTTTAGGCGATGCCTTAATAGTACCAATCAAAAGATAGGACAATGGGGTCAGACTTACACTTTTTAATTGCACATTTGTTTTGAGATCACAGCCGTCAAACATTAGGGAAAAGGTCATGGGCACTGTTTTTGATTGAGAGAAAGGCTTATCATCGCTGCCAGTAGATGGCTAACTGTTAACTGTTTGACATATTAAAAATGTATATATAAGCACAGAGGACAAACAGTGTTGGATTTTACATTACAGAGTCATTTTACACAGTTAAAAAAAAACACACACACACTTTATTAAAAAACTTTTTTAAGGAATAATCACTGAAGCCCAAGTTTAAATGACATGTTAACTTGAAAGTAAGTATCTAGCATGCATTATTCTAGAGATTTTCACTCATTTGTATGCTATATTTTACATTTCTCTACCATTCAAAGAGCATTGAACAGGACATCCCAGGAAGGTGTCTCTTTTGTCTCCATCTTACTATTCATTCCTCCATCAGAAAACACTTTTTCATTTGGAAAATGGACAGTTTTGGACTACTGGCCACATGACAAGACATCCCTTTTTGACGTTTGCTAGGAATAGATCATCCATCCATCCATCCATCCATCCATCTTCTTCCGCTTATCCGGGATTGGGTCGTGGGGGCAGCAGCCTAAGCAGGGAAGCCCAGACTTCCCTCACCCCAGCTACTTGTATCTAGCTCTTCCCGGGGGACCCCGAGACGTTCCCAGGCCAACCGAGAGACATAGTCTCTCCAGCGTGTCCTGGGTCTTCCCCGGGGTTTCCTACCCAGAGAGAGCACTCCACCCTTTTCTGGCTGAGAACCATGGACTCAGATTTGGAGGTGCTGATTCTCATCCCAGCCGCTTCACACTCGGCTGCGAACCGATCC
>JAPZDZ010000010.1:302277-322133 GCA_029783805.1 Acanthurus tennentii
GTTAACCTCTGTACTAACTGAGGTGGGAGTGGATACAATATTTCAATTTCTGGCTGTTAACCTGTGAGGCTGTGGCCATCACACAGTGTCAGCGGAGATTTCTTCATCAGAATCTTCACAGCTTTACTAGAAGATACCACAGAAGTGCATGTGAAATTTTGAAATCAGTCAATCTGGCCCTCATTTTTACAGTAATTCTGACGACACTGGAAAACTGGAGATAATTTCCAACACAGTTAAGATGTGTGCAGCATTACCAACACTGATTTTCTTCTCCAAAAGTCAGGTTCACAACACTTTTTTTTGTGTATACATTTTCAACACGAGCCCATTTTTTTCTTTGAAATTGTTTAACCAACAAGTTCAAGTTGCCAATCAAATCATCTATAAAAGTGAAGTCTATGAGCCATGTAGAAATGCATGTCCCATCTATGGACTGTGCATCAGTTTATGACAGTAGAGCTTAAAGGTGTTTATAATATCTTCTTTGACTGAGATAAATATTTTTTTTCCACAGTGCTCATCACATTACCCGGCTTTGCAGCACTGGTGTAAGGTAGTTCCTATAACTGTCCAATAAGAGTACTGACATTGGGAACTGCATCTTGTAATGATCAGTGGAGAAAATAAAATTTTGATTTTGAAAAAACTCACGGACCATTTAAGTTGAGATTTCTTACAACAAATGGATGTGGATATGTTATCTTTTGTCTTAAGAAAGTATAGTAACTTTTGAACATAACATGATTTCAACTCAATCACTAGCTGAAAGCTGGCTTTGTAACCAGGTCTAAGGACATCATGGTCCGACTACCTGGAGACACCATCTGCAGCGCATGTCAATGTTCATCGGTGAGGAGGCTGATCTCTTGGCTCTGGAGGTCAAAGCCCAAGAGAGCATCTTATATGAAGATGACAGGGTTCCAACAAAGCCAGATGATGTCAAAAAAATATGGTCTGAGATAGCAGCGATCATTACCTTGCCTTCTGGTATCACCAGAATAGCTGCACAATGTAGAAAACTTTATGATGATGTCAGAAAACGGGCAAACTATTGACAAAGTTTAATTCTTGGTTTCTGGATCGAATAAACACACTGACACAAACCCTAAAGTTGCTCCAGCTGCCACACACTGATCTGATCTGTTAAAGACAATCTGACAGCTGTGATCCCATCCTGTCTATTGAGATTAATTAAGCATTATGATTCTAAAAATTCTTAATTTGTTATTAATGTAATAGGTAAAACCCTCACATAAATAAGAGCTGTGTGTGCGTCTTAGCCAAATGCGAAATACACACATTCCCATAAGCACGCTGTTACTGTCAAATTACTACTTGGTGATCAAAAATATTTTCGAAGGACACTTAACTAACTTTACTCAATATGTCCAAAGAGTGGGAAAAACAGAGAAGAATGGGGTGTGTGATTGTGGAGAGGTGTGGGAGCCAATGGCCAGCTGCGCTGTATCTTGCAGTGCAGACTGTTTTGGCTGGTCTAAGCACAAAGCGCAACTGACTTCATTGTGCCAGATACCTAATAGCAAATGCATCAAGCCACGCATTCATTCTGCCTTCATTTTCAGACCTCCCATCCCTGGGCACACAGATTCAACACAAACTATGTAATAACGACGTAACTCCAACTCATGCTGGAGGTTACATTAAAAACAACAGAAAACCAGGGGTTTAAGGTATTGAAAATGTACAAGATCCAGAATAATGCAAATATATTAAAATGGATACCTTATGATAGAAATTTCAAACCCGCAAACTATGATCAAGGATACAAGCAATGGACAGCAAAAGGAATAACAGCTTGGTGTGTTTTAGTAAAAGAAGGGGAGCTGGAGCGTTTTGAAAATCTGAGAGGAAAATATGGATTGGGAATACATGAATTCTATAGATATCTTCAACTAAGGAACTATTTCAGAAAGGAAATCAAGGCAGGTTCTTCCATGGAGGTGAATGGTGTCATCCAGGTCATAACTAAAGCATATCAGGAGAGTAGTATGAGAATAATTTCAGCTTTATATCAAGGATTGATCACTAATGACAAACATTCAACTAAATATATTAAAGCGAAATGGGAAAAAGAACTTAATGTTAACATTTCAGACGAAGATTGGCTTGATGTGTGGAGGACACATTCATCCACCAATTCACAAATTTGGAGAGAATTCTCTTGGAAAAATCTGGTGCATTTCTTCATTACCCTGAAAATGAAAATGAAAAGTAAGCAGTTGCACACCCATCAGAAATGTTGGCGAGAGTGTGAGTCCTTTGATGTGGACCATTCACATGTTTTTTGGAAATGTCAGAAAATTATTGTATATTGGGAAATGATAAGTAAGGAGCTACAGCGAATACTTGGATATGAGGTTCCTAAAAGTTGTTAGGTGCTTTATTTATGTAAATTCACAGAAGAAAATGTCACTGCTAGTGACAGTTATTTAATCAAAATTCTGCTAGTAGCAAGTAAGAAGGCTATCACCAGGAACTGGGGTCAGGTACAGCCACCAACAAAAAACAACGGCTGGCAATTGTGGAGGAAATATTTTTAATGGGAAAGTTGACACACAAACTGAGACTGCAGGAAGCACAACTGGACAGAAAATGGAAAAAATGGACCGTATACAAGGCTCAAGATGACAACACTGGACTGGAATAATAATTAAGAGATGTATTAACCTCCAAGGCTGTAATTATATGAGGGCACCTCCCAAGCAGCTTCCGTTACTGTTTGTTTGTGGTTTGTAAGTTTGCTGTTGTGACTGGCATGTCATTGTTGTAAACAAAATACCAATAAAGATTTAAATTAAAAAAAAAACAACAGAAAACCAGTTAAATGCAATTATATGGTAAAATAAGCTGTTCAGTGAGGTATGAAATTCCAGGCCCTGTATGGCCTGTTTGCAGTTTCCCGGGTTTTGTAACTGAGGTTGTAGCAGCTTAGGTGTGTGGAAAAACCCAGTTAAGTGGACTGTGACCGCGGGTTCTGTGCTATCTCACAGAAGTGGCCAAAAAGTACATCTGCACAGGGTATAGACAGCAATGTCACCTGCATCACTGATGCACTGGCTTTGAGCCAGGTGTAAGAAAGGGCTCTCTATGTTATCTGGGCTTGCCACATAAAAATGGAATTAAGATGAGAAAGTTGTTTTTAAAGCACAAGGGAACAATTTAATTTCACAAGTTACAGATGAAAGCTAGTCGTGTCCCCTTGCTCCTCTCCATCTCTAAAACTGAGTCACTTGTGGTCTTCAAGCTTTAGCTTAGCTTTGTGCACATGTGGTTTGATTTAGTGCTGTATGAAGATTAAATAGGTAACTTGAAAAAGCTGTGTCCTTTTATAATATGAAATTCAACTGCATCTCTCAAGAGCTTTTTTCAAAATTAAATTATCACACTCCTTTATCTGGATCATGAGCTGGTTATGCTTTCAGAACTTCTAGCCAGTATTAGCTGGACAGAGTTTTATCCCATGTTTTTAAGGGCATGATGCAATCCTCTAGAAATGTTACAATAGTTAGGTCAGAAAAACTTTTACCATGAAGTTAAAAGGTTGTGAAAGAAGGTCAAATTGGTTTTACTTAACTGTAGAGGTATACCTTTGCACTGTGCTACACATGTTTATCAAGGCACAATACTCACAATTATTTGACATTTTTACTATAACTATTTTATAACTATAACCATTATTTATTTTAACTATTTAAATAATTAATAAGTAATAAAAAAAAGTTTTTACATTTGAGTGCTAAGGAAAGGTAAAGATTTAGCACAGAGGAATATCACTCACATTTTCTATATTTTTCTTAATCAAGTGAAAAATACATAGTGAATGAGATTGGATCAAGTATAAAAATCAAAGTAAGACACGGCTAGCATGGTGGAAGAAGATGCAGCAGACAACAATGAGCAGGAGAAGAAAGTAGAAAGTGAAAGTAGAAAAGAAAGTGCACTTGTAGGAATGTAATGCTGAAGACAGTGAACTTCCAGTGTGTTCAGTTTTCCCTGTTTTAACTTTGATAAAAAATTATTATTCAAACATGCTAGCAGTTCTTGTAATTATTTTATTAGAGACTGGTATCTCTGATAAATTTCTAATTGGAGACTGTGTAGTTCAGCGACCCTGGTGTCCAAAGCACTGCTTAACTCAGCATGTCAGCTAGACCAGACTAGATATTATACATTCAGGCATATAATGCATCAAGTTTTTTTCTGATCTCTCACTTGTGAAACTGAGTCAACAACGGCCTGTTATCTTTGTTGGTCAGACATTCCTGGTCAGTATTTTAGAGGAAGCTGAAATACAGTTTGTCTGCTCATTTTTTTTCTTTCTATAGCGATTGCCTTTTCCTCTCTCTCTTTCTCTTTGTAGTCATGCTCAACTGCAGGCACAAGTGGCCCAAATCCAATTTCTCCCCTTTGTGAATCAGATCTGCTTTTATATGACAGTGTAAACAGCACAAATCATATGAAATGTGATCTTTTTCAATTTTGATGGGGCCACTTTCATTTGGAGTTCTCAATCTGATACATATACAATTTTTTGGAAAGCAACTTTGGTCTGAACAGCCAATCGACCAGTACCAGAACTCACGTGACTCTACTTCCTCCTGGAGATCATCTCCTCGAGGTAGCTTGATGTAGTCAGGCATGAGGACTTGGCACACAGCTTTCCAAAACTCGTGGCAAATGGAGGTCTTTGCATTGCCAAACGGGTAAGACATAGTGTGGTAACCCGCCCTCACAAAAAGCCGTAATTTAACATTTAACTCTCTTTCTTTTCATCCTCTTCTTAGTTATCATCTGCTTACACATTTGTTTGCTTTCATTGTACAATAATTTACAGATGAAACCACAAATACTGACATCTGTGGCCTCCATAGGTACTAAAAGCTTCTTCTTGTTTACTTCCATACACAACATGCTGTGTGTGACATCTTATTGCTCTTTCGTGCATGCTGGTCACTTCAGGACTGTAACCACTTCACACCATCTGATATTGGTCTCATTAAGAAAAATGTAAACAGCCACATAAAAAAAAACAGATCAAGAAAAAAATCCAAAAATAAGCACTTTAGCTTGCAGTGTGCATTGATTTGTTTTTGTGTTTTGATGACCTGACTATCTGAGTGGAGACAGGTGTACTGGACCACATGAGTGGAGCCACTCCAGGTGCATTCTCGCCCTTTAATCAAGATTCCTTTAAACAATCAGCTCCGTCACATTCAGCTTGCTAATTGTCAATGCTTGATTAGTCAGTCGGTGTCTCTAACTTCATTTGTAAATTCTGCCGACTTTTGCATTCTATCCATTTTGTGATCATCCTTGTTATGCTTTTGTTCAAGTCCCTGTCTCCAGCCACCAACCCTGCCTAGTCTAACCTTAAAAATGATGCTGAAATATAGAATTTCTATAGAGTGTAGGAATGTCAGCAGCCAACAATGTAAATCTAACAGTAGATGTAAACTAAAATAATATGGTATCTCTAAATTCGTGTAATTGGCCATTTAGTTTCTTAAGTTAAACCCAGACAATTAACAATATTAGAGAACAAGCAGTGAAAAGCATTTGGCTTTGTTTAAAGAGCAGGACTTTAGGAACCAGGAAATACAATACTGATGTGTATATTCAGTTGGATCAAAGAGCAGCAACCTTAATAAATAAAAGACGTAGAAACCAAATGTATGACAGAGAATGACCTACAATAAAATCAACCAATCACTGATTAAGACAGAAAAATATTTATTGGCTAAAATAGCTTTCCACAGATACAGTTAATAAGTTGTGTTTTTGTTTGTTGTTTTTTTGCCTTTTTGTTGCCATGCACTTACACTGTACAGCAGTGGATACCCATAGATTACCATTGCCTGAATAACTGCAACAAATGACTATTGCTCCTGCTCTGTCAATGGAAGAGCCACTCAATGAAACCACTGATCAAATGTCTAATATTAGGTACTGTAATTTATAAAATAACTTAGTAACATGTGGATCAGAGACCTCTTTCCACTTACTGTGTGCATTGCTTCAATCATCAAGATCTCAGTGCAAATGCCATTGTAGCTGAAAGATCAATGACACATGTAAGTACCAACAAAATATAATAAACAGAAAAAAGTCCTAATTGAGATCCTAGTATTTGGTAGCTAACTGGCATTAACATTAATATAACTGACTAAATATTAGTCCTGATCTATAAGTAGTCTTTCAAAACTCATATTTTCATTGTGACACACTTATCTTGTTTTACAGTACTAAATATCTATTTCTCAAGTAGCAAAGGTTAAACTGAATCTGAGAAACAAAACAATGCCTAAAGAAATAAAACATTCACTTAAATATGTAAAACATGAAAAATCATTCTACTGTATTTTCCTACCACCAACAAAAGAAAAAAAGGAACACATTTGTCTAGTCAGTGACAGTAATTGAGATTATTCTTTCTTTTTGAAACCTAAAAAAGCAGACTAGTATTTGCTGTGTCACAGTGGCTAAAACCCTCAGCCTTGACACTCATACATCCCAAAAAGGACAGAAAAAAACACAAAATGAAAACATCACACATATTCAAAGTTAATCAGGAAAAAACAACAATCCAACCTGACTGACAAAGTTACTTTAGAAAAAAGGCTTAACTGTCAATAAATATACAGTTTGTAAGGAGTTTATGAAAGATGCTAATTGTAAGAGATAATGTTTAGTAGTCAATTTTTTCTCTTAGTGGTAAACAATAAATATTCACTATATCTGATAATAAGCATTCTAACAAAAACCCTTACTATGAGTCACATGCGGAGAATTAGCTGAGTTGTTAATCCTTTAAATGTCATTATTTGTTCCTACTTTTGTTTTACCTAAGAGACAAAAATGTGATTATTTTGTAAAACTGGGCAAGAAAGACACTTAGTGGGCTGCAGGGCAGTGAGGATAATGTGTGTTTGTGTGTGCTGGTGTGTGTGTACCCTAGTGTGCTCTCCTGTCTCAGTAAGAAAAAAATTGCTTCAGTATATTCTGGATTTGCTTTTTCTATTTCATACTTTCTGCCATCATTCCTTTTGGTTATGATCCTGCCTTTTTCCTTAGATGTATTCATGAGCTACATGCAGCTTAATAACAAAGTGCACCAAGTCCCTATGCAAGAGATCACACCAATTATTTTAAAGCAAGGACAGTCAGTTAACTAGTCTTCACAAGTTCCTAATAAGAACATTGGCTGGGTCTGGTATCTTAATCTTAAACCATAAAGGAGATCTTTTCCCTAACTAATTTTCATTTTAAGTACCATAACCAAAAGGCATCTGTCATATTGTGTTTTTTTGTTTTGTTTTGATGTTTTGTTTTTTTAAGCTTTTTATACTTAACTGTCCATGGCTGCAGTTGTTATGAATCTAAATGGATCTCTATATGTTCACCCTCAACTCACTTTTCAATTCTAAAATATATGTTTTTTAAACATTTGGCAAAATTTGGGATTTGGGATATGTAGGTGTCAAGATATGCTTCTTGCCCTACTGGACCCTACTTGCATTAAAAATGTATTTGACAGGGACAGTGTTCACTATTCAATAGGAAAAAGGACAGTACATGAACCATAGATTGCCTAGAAAGCTATTTTTAACAGGTCAGCTGTTTTCAGAGACACAGATCGGCTATAAACCTATTTTAAGCTATCACTATACCTTTAGATCTAAGCAATTGCAGTGTAACTAAAATGCTATAACCAATAGGAAGAGAAGCAAAAACTATGAAAATTAAAAAGATAACAAAACTTTCCTTTTTAATGTAAATTTAATCCCAAGTCAGTCACTTTCACTAACATTTCTCTCCCTCCTTGAAACTGTCCTTTGCTCTTAAGGTTTTTTTTAGCAACTTGTACCTTTGACAGTGTTACATGACAAGTCTTAACGTCTCTTTGATTGAATGAGAGTCTTTATGCTGAACACAGTGATCAAGGTTAGCCCTATCTCTTATTTGAATCTATGCGATTGAGGGTTTCCTCATTCTCTGGCCACATATCCCATCAGCCAGGCAGGGCTTACACATCCAGGTCATCTGGCCTGGCTCGGCTGCTCATTCGACTGCTGGCCCGGCTACAAGGCCTTGCATCCATCAGCGCCAGCGGCTGCAACTCATGTCCTGCTGAAGATGACAGTTTTTTATGCTCTTGGGTATCATCAGGGAAGTCAAAGGCTTGTGCATGGGAGTTTGAAATGGTGCTTCCTCCACCATTCTGGCCAAGACGGTTCTGCTCTGTGGAGTAGTTTGCCCAATTCTGCTCATGGGCCTGCTTATTATAATTACGGCATGAGCCAGTTCCCCGCTCCCCTGTGGCAAGCTTGTAACCTGGGGGTGACATGGGTGACAGTGGGGCAGTCGGGGAAGAACAGCCATTGTAATAGGCGTACTTAGCACTGGACAGATCTTTAGGGGTGGGGCTCAAGGTGCCTCCACCGGGGTAGAGGGTGGGCTGCTGTTTGCCCTTCACACGATCTTTGATCCTCTTGAAAAATACATAAAAAAGTTCAATCACGTTGAGCAGCAAGGACACCAGAGAGACCACCAGCATGAAGATTATGAAGACGGTCTTCTCTGTAGGACGGGACAGGAAACAGTCTACCCTGTGTGGACATGGGGCCCTCTCACAGGTGTACACTGCATTCAGACTAAAACCATACATGTACCACTGAATAACCAGAAACCCCACCTCAAACATAGATTTAAAGAAAATGCTGACTACATAGGTTCTAAGCAGGGCCCCCTTCATCTTCACTTTTCCATGCTCTTCAATGCCATACTTGAGCTTTTTCATCTCAATTTTTTTTAGTGGAATGTCAACATCACCCCCGTCATTTTGCACAGCTTTAAGCTCCTCCTCCTTCCTGTTGAATTTCTGTTCTTTTCTGTTCAGATAAAAGACATGAGCCAGGTAAAGGAGTGTGGGTGTTGACACAAAGATGATTTGGAGGACCCAAAAGCGAACATGGGAGATGGGGAAGGATTTATCATAGCAGACGTTCTCACAACCAGGCTGCTGAGTGTTACATTTAAAAGCAGACTGCTCATCTCCCCAGGCTGATTCAACAGCGGTACCCAGGACAAGGATCCTAAATATGAAGAGGACTGACAACCAGACCTTTCCCCCTGCAGTAGAGTAGGCCTGGACCTTGTCCAGCAGACGACCCAGGGCACTCCAGTCACCCATTCTCAGAGACAGTTAGCTGGTTGGAAAAAAAAAAAAAGTTGACTTAGCAATAATAAACAGACTGTATCAGTAATTAGCAATTATTAAGAAAGTTTAGGCTTACACTGATACAGAAGAACATATTTACACACAAAAAAGCAGTAGATTTGATTTTTGAAAAAAAAAATACCATCAGCATTTGCAGGAAAACAAGCACTTTAGCAACACGGCACTTTAAATCAGGGAAATTATGTAAAAAAAATATTCATAACAAAAAAACAGTGCTTAAGATTAAATCTATTAAATCAAATCCTGTTAGATTTTTTTCACACCTACAAATGAATCATAGATCCAAATCTTTGTCAAACACCCACCCCCCTACCCACCCCACTCCCTCAAATAAAGAGGTAGAGGAAATGTGGTTACTGTGAATATTGAAATGATTAGTGCAATCATTGTTTCACTGGGAAAAACAAACTTCTCTTTGTCTCAATTATAGTCATCAATATTTTTAATGCTTCAGGGAAAAAAAACAGCAGTCGCATGAGAAGCCCTGCAGTAATTTTTTGCTTAACCTCCAAACTACCATCGTAGGACTTAAAACTTTGACATGTGAGACCTGCTATCTATTGTCTTGCACATCTTTGAGGCCACTTTCAAAAACATATCTCAAAGCTTATGCATGTCAAAACTTGTACTGGTCCTCAACTCAATATTCCTATTGTTATAGAGCAGGATCGAAAAAAAAGCTGCTTTAACTGCTTAGAGTCTTAAATTCAGTTGTGAGCCTTGGTCCTAAATAGTTGTTCTTGTCTGAATCACAGAGGGAGGAGGAGAACACAAATGAGGAATGAATGCTGAACGCTGTCGTCTGAGCCAAGCCATTCAGAATGAGGTTGCAGAAAAAAAGCCACTATGCTGCTTGATTTTTTGATTCATCTGATAGTGTTTGTAGCGATACCAACGCTGCAGCTAAAACTTTGAAGCAAAGCCTGTAGCAAGCTTCTCTCCTAAGTGTTTATAGAAAAAGTCCTGCAGGTACAAAAAGTATTTCCTCTGGGAAAACTAGCCCAGAACGATTTACTTTTAACACATCCTACACATCCTATTCAGTTCAAAGCTTTAACTGACTTTTCATAGTGTTTTGCTGAAAACTAAGGTAAACTTTCTTTTCACTGCACAGTCACAGACACTGAATATAAAACAGTGACAGCAGCAGAAGGCTGTCTGGGCTCATCCACTGAAAACTAGTGCCCCCCTTTATCAAAATGAATCATGACTGTCTACTACAGACCCAGTCCAAATGCAAAAGTCTTTAAGCTGCAAAACAAGAGTTAACTTCTGCTCAGCTATTTAGGCCAGGTATTTTTCCTATAAATCAACAAAAAATCTTTACTACAAATTCTAAATTTATAGAAAAATTCAATATACTGTACAAATATAAAATAAAAGTTCCACAACGAGGCAGTGGGAGTTTTTTGGGACTTTCTGTTGGGTGTTAAAATGGTTACCGGTAGGTCTTCAGCAAAATTGGCATATTGCTATAAAATTTTAGCTCAAACTTAATGATAAACCTCAGATTGTAAAACCATTGTAATTCAGAGTTTCACTCTCACCTTTACAGCTTAACATGACATGAACAATTTTATCAGCAATCAGACGTAGGTTTGCAGACTCTGACCTGAGTTTTTTTTTACCTACTCTGCCATAAAACTAACTAAGAAGAGCTGTTCAGCTGTTATAAAAAGATGTTGAAGTTAGAAACCTCAAACAGTTAAAGACATTTTCCCATTGAGAGTAGGGAAAGTTTGATCATGCCTTGATAAAGAAGTTAATGAGGATAAGTATGAACCTCCAGTCTAATCCACATGGTGCCAGACATGTGCTCTCACTTATCTTATAATAAACCACATACACTGTATCCCAAGACCTGGAAATGTACAGAATGCAACCCCATTCTGTGTAAATCACCTTCAGTATGTCCGTCTTTAGCTCCAGGAGAGCAAAAATGTAAAGAGTAAAAACAAAAAGATCTGAAATGTTGTTGAGAACAGTTAAAACCTTTGTGGTTGATGTAATTAGACATGATATCCCGCCACTTTCTACATGAGTGAGCTGTCTGATGAAAATGACAAAGAAAAATCAGAACAATGAAAAAATACAATGACTCTGAGCAGAGCCTTTACTGAAAACTATGCAGAGTGGTTACCAATAAAAAGCCAGTTAGCCTGAAAGTACGTCAAGATGATTGGGCATTCCAGTCTTTAAGTTTCCTGGTGTTGGGGGCTACTGAACTGCGGGTTACTGTTTTTGAGCAAAGTGGTTGCTGGGTGCAGCAGAGCCTTTAAATATAAAACAGAACTTACTGAAGTTAAGACGTCCTGTGGACGGATCAGTGGCCCACAGTAACGCGTTTGTACAAGCCAACACAGCCAACAGCAACAGGAAGTTTTAGATGGTAAGCAGAAATTAAGCAAAAAAATAAAAGAAAAAGAAAAAAATATCCAGTGACTGAAAAACAGTTCTCTACATTCTTTCTAACACATGGCTCCATGTGAAGTAAACCTAGAGTTTTTACAAATAAACCAGACCAACTCAGAGGAACATTCTCCGATTTTCTAAAATGCACTCCGTGTAGTTTTCCCACCGGAACTTTTCCGACTATTTCTAACAGTCTTACCGACAGAGTTTCAATACGCGTTTTCTGTACAAAAACACAAAAAACCAAAACGAAAACAAATTCAGACAAAAAACACAAAGACCGTGGCTTTGCCTCACCTATAAAGTTACAGAGATAAATAAATAGGGCCCAGAGGGACTTTCTCCGCCACTTACAGAACTCACTCTCCGGCGAAAATCAAATCCAAGTTGGGGAGAAGGGGAAACTAAGTGGAACTTGTCAAACCTCCCTTATAACAGTCCCGTCAGAGTTGCAGTCACCTGATCTCTACGTCAAGACCAAAACCCCAAGTCTGCTGGGTGGACAAAGGAGAAAGTTATCTTACAGAAACGGCCAAGTGTTCAGTTTGGGATGAATTATTTCATCAGAACAGATCACTTGTGATAAGAAGTCAAATTGTTAATATGCGCGAACCAAAAGATGTATTGTATTACTGCATTTACCTCAGTGCTGTCAGTGCTGCACATTAGCTGGGGTAGGATACTTCAACTTCTACTTCTATTTTATGCTTCTTTATATATCTGACACCTAGAGTCACTCATTACTGTGCAGATTCAGTTCTATATGCATTAAGTATTCTGAAATAGGATTTCTAAATAATGCCCCCATTTCCTGATGAATTGTGTACACATCATGATAGGGTCTTCTCCTGCCCTTTTGCTTCAGTACAATTTCAAATGCAGGATTATATTTACATCAAATGTGACATAATAATGCACTGATTTAGGTCAAAGATCTGGATGCCTTTTCCACTGCTGATTGAAATAAATCAGAAGTTCTCTATTACTTACATAACTTTTATTTAGGTTGTTTAACTACTACTGAGTGTTTTCCTAACACAAAACATTTCATGGCTTTTGTTGCTTTTAGCTTCATGGGTTTTCAGGACTTTTGTGTCACCCCTTTGGTTTTAGTGCAGTAACCAGCCTCCTTTATTCACAAGTTTCAAGACACATACTGTCACAAAAAATGTATAGTAACAAAAGCCCTGTATAGAACCATTTAAGACAGATGTTTCTTGTAGTGTTTCTTTACATGTTCACCATTACATTATTTATATGCACAATTTTCCCTCAATGTATATGCAAGGTGCTTTTAGTGATTAATTTGCAATTTTGTTCTGCATTCTAGTGCTCTTTTGCTTGTAATAAAAGCCAGGTTTGGTTGTGAAGTTGCAGAGGCCTAATTATCTCTAATGAGAAAGTGGCATTTGTACCGATACTATTTAGAATTTAAATACACTCACTGAGTGCCACACATAAACTTAACTGAAAAACTGCTAATAGTAAAACCATGTTATTTTGTAACTTTCCATTTAACCCCTTGAATTTCCCATATTGCAATCGGCCAGTGTATAGAACCACCTAGTGGTGGATATGTTACAGTGCTGTTGTAGGTGTGGGAACATGCTACTACACAGGCCTGTAAATGTTCTACTATTACATAGCATTATTATAGCGTTATCGGCTTAACAAGAAGAGTAAGTACCACATGCAGTCAGAGCATTTATGTCTGATTACCGAGTACTTGTTTGTGTGTGATGCCTTTGTAATATTTTAATGATGTCATCCAAATCTACATCAGTTGTTTGTTCATCTTTGCCTATTCAAAAAAAAGTTTAGGTGTTTAAGTTCATGTAGTGTTATCAACAATAAACTGGTAGAATTTGTGAGACAAAACAATTATTATACCCTGATTCTGCCAATAACCATTGCTAAACATAGGGATAAGATCTGGATCAACATATCATGTAAAGATGCATTGTAAATTTCAGTTGACACTAGGGTGCAGTTTTAGAAGATTGGGGTATAAAAAGTGGCTATTATCCAGTGTAACAATATTTAAATATGGAATTCTGTATTTTTCTTTTAGCAGTATTCTCTTGCTTATCCAGGCAGAGGTAGCATTGCAAGGTTTGGTAGTAAGGTGAATTTTACTTTGAATAATACCCACTTGATTCATCTGGTTAACTCAGTGTCTCATTTCAGCTTGAACTTTATGTAATTCATTTTCACACAGAACAATTCTGCCTCTGTCACTCACATAGCTTAAAAGAAGTTTTTTGTTGTTTTTTTTCAACACAAGTATGGACAGGAGGAGTGACTAGAAGACCAAAAATATTTTCAGTGAACATAGGATAAGACTGTATTGATCCTAATCAAGTAACACATTCATATATTAGGGCAGCTCAAGAAAACAGAGTGCAATCAGTAATCAAGTAACACATAAAAATACTCTGAAAGATGGAAAACATAAATCAAATAACATATTATTAACTACAATCATTATTAAGACCCAAAAATACATGAGCCTTGTACACATAGAAGTTAGATAAAGGCACAAGCTTGCAACAACTGTAGGCCTATCCTGACGAGGTGGCTCACACTCAATATGCAGCAGGCGCCATCTTGTGATCATTTTTGGTATTAGTCAGGATAGAGATTTTAAACACTGTGGACTGTAATTTACTGATTATTGGGGGCTAGACTGTGTGGGTCAAAATTATTGTTATTATTATTATTATTATTATTATTATTATTATTATTATTATTATTATTATTTAATTCGGCTTTCCATGCAAACAGATTTAACCTGACACAAAGGTACGGTCCTGTGCCAAATTTCCACAACTGGCTTTGTAAGCTAATAGTCTTCTTGGTAGCGCTTCAATAACCATCTTTGCGCAACCCTTCAGATTTTTTGGAATCTTAATTTTAAGCCATCTTTAAATGATTAATTATTATATGTCATTCGTGTGTAGCTCAGTGGGATTTCGGTTTGCCTTTAGAGTCACAGTTTGTGAGTTTGTGTCCTTGATCATGTAGAAGTAATGTGCAAATGCTTACCTATGTGCTGGGGACTAGAGATTTATCTCTGGCACACATTTATTTTAGAGATATTATTATTTTGGGATTTTTAAAATAATAATCAGTCCAGCCTATTTTGTTTTGTTTTCCTGGCCCAGACCATCACAGCACAGCAGCTATCATTTCCTTTGTCAGAGGAACTCAGCAATGTTTTTAGCTTAAATTAAGATTTCTATTTCTTTTATTGTAGACCACACGTTATTATACTTTGCAAAGTTGATTTAAAAAGTACATTTATAAGTTAAAATTTATTTATAAATACTTTTAAATACACACTATGAATTACTGCACAAATAAATAACATCACTTAAAGCACTTTTTATCACAAAATAAGATTCACACATTCATACACATTTGCACACTCATGTCAGATGGCTTCTCTACAAAGACTTGCTCATCAGAAACTCATACACATTGATATATATCCATTTTTGGATGAGATAAGACTCAGGCTGACTCAGCAAAGAGAAACCAGAAACTGTGGTGTTCTCATCTTCACAGAGACGTGGCTCCATAGCAACATACTGGATGAGGCTCTAGCACTGGACGGGCGGAGCCTATTCCGCGCTGACAAAACACAAGACTCTGGTAAGACGAGAGGGGGCGGACTCTGTGTGTACATCAATGATGCTTGGATGGAAAAAGTGGAGGAAAGGGCCATCAGAGGAGCCGTTTGCACCAGGAGCAGAGAGCCAGCCACAGCCAGAGGGCACCAACGCAGAGGAGAGATGTGGCAGAAACACCAAACCTAAATCAGGAACCTACAAGGCCCCTGCAGCCACAGCCGACCACCGCTCCTGGTGCAGTGGGCTCCCCCAGAGGAAACATTTTTTGATTCTAATGATAAGATTGTAAAAATAAGTAAAAACTAAAATACAAATAAAAGCTAAGAACTCAAATCTAAAACAGTATAACTAAAATTTAAGATAGGAAAGAATAAAATTCAAAAATAAATACAAAACGAAGGCCTAAAATCAATAAATGTCATAAGTAAAATAAATGCTAAAAAGGTGTGTCTTCAGCCTGCTCTTAAAACATGAACATTCTCTGTGGCCCTGAGGTCCTCCGGCAGGCTGTTCCATAGACGAGGGCCATAGTGCTGAAAAGACGCCTCGCCATGAGTGTGTGTCCTGTCTTTAAGAATCACTAGGAGCCCGCTGCTAGAGGAGCACAGGGTCTGCGAGGGTTTATAAGGTAAAGGCAATTCTGAAAGATAAGAAGGTCAAAGACCATTAAGACATTTAAAAACCAGTAAGAGAACTTTAAAATCGCTCCTTAAACATAGGGGGAGTCAATGCAGTGATTCTAAAACCGGTGTAATGTGGGCTCGCCCTCTGGTCTTAGTCAGGACACGTACTGCTGAATTTTGTAATAATTGTAGACCTGAAATATTCTTTTTGGAAAGACCAGAGAGCAGGGCATTACAGTAGTCTATACGACGTGATAAAAGCACGCATCAGTGTCTCTGTCTGTCTGTTGGACAGGAGGGTCTGCCAGATAGTCGAACCTCAGATTCAGGAGGAGCAATGCGGTTTTCATCCCGGTTGGGAACTGTGGACCAGCTCTATACCCTCAGCAGGGTCCTCGAGGGTGCACGGGAGTTCGCTCAACCAGTCCACATGTGTTTTGTGGACTTGGAGAAGGCGTTCGACCGTGTCCCTCGGGGAGTCCTGTGAGGGGTCCTCCAGGAGTATGGGTGTCGGACCCCCTGACATGGGCTGTCTGTTCCCTGTACGACCAGTGCCAGAGCTTGGTCCGCAGTAAGTCAGACTCATTTCCAGTGAGGGCTGGACTCCACCAGGGCTGCACTTTTTCAGCGATTCTGTTCATAATTTTTATGGACAGAATTTCTAGGCGTAGCCAGGGCTGCTGGCTTCATCAGGCCGTGACCTTCAACTCTCGCTGGATCGGTTTGCAGCCGAGTGTGAAGCGGCCGGGATGAGAATAAGCACATCCAAATCCGAGTCCATGGTTCTCAGCCGGAAAAGGGTGGAGTGCCCTCTCGGGGTCGGGGATGAGATCCTGCCCCAAGTGGGAGAGTCCAAGTATCTCGGGATCTTGTTCACGAGTGAGGGAAGGATGGAGCGGGAGATAAGAAGATGGATGGATGGATGGATATACAGCAACTGTAAGTCTTAATCAGTTTTGTAATACAACATCAACACCACACTCGTCAATATCATTAGCTTTTGCTATAGCAAGGAGTCTGATTGCAGCAAGTTTCAACATAAACTTTTGGTCTATGTTTCCCAAAGTATAATATACCATCAGTAACTTATTGACAGAAGCGTGTGACCCCAGGGGATTGCATATCTCTATTTTATCAGTGTACAAAATCACCTGCAAAGCTGAAGGTTGTATTGAAAGTAGTGGGTGGGATTTGAAAACACTCCCATCAATAATGTCACACAAAAACCCATCTTTGGGGCAGCTCTGTGCTGCGGTGTTGATCATATCAAAAATTCTGGAGTTGGACAACAACTGTTCAAGACTCTTAATCAAGGGTATATAGTAAAAAGTTTTGTCTTTGATTGCAAGAAGCCTTGATTGTCCTTTCTTCACTCTACAAACTCTTTGAGAAATCACTATCTCCTCTGGTTTAACTGGGTTGAAAAGCTTCTGAATGGTGCTGTCCTGCATGTATGTAGTGGCCATTATGGAGAAAGGATCCTGAAAATTGTCCAATGTCGCCAGTGCCTCCTCTTGGAGCTGCTCCATACTATCTGAATGTCTTTCGGAGAACCTACTCATTGTGTCCCTCAAGGTATTCAGAAGAGCAGCTTGATACTGCCTGACTCCAGAGACAATAGTGCTGACACTCCTCTGAAACATTAAAAAAGAAAAAAAAAGTATAAGACACATCCTGTTTGTCCATAACCTAGAACTAACATAAGTCTTATCAAGAGTCAACAAAACAAGATTTTAAACCAAAATGATAACACTCGATTTCTTTTGATGGACACTTGCTGTCCACCGACATGACCATGGATTGCTAAAGGAAATAGATGGTAAGGAATATTCCTTTTTTGTATGTATTCCTGTCACAAAATATGGGACTGTTGTTGCTCTGACAATGGAATTGATTATAAAATGATCCATAAAAATAAATATAATTGTCAGTTTTCATACTTAAGAAAGGGTGCATTGCATGAGCAGATTTATTTAATTTTGTTATTTAAATATACTATTGACTTTTATTATTATTAAATAATAAAATTATTCACCTGTTGTATTGGAAGGGGTATTAACATACAATTTAAAAAATGTTAAAATAATGGCACTGAAAATTGGTAGTGCAATACCATGAACAGGCATTGTTCTCGGACATTGATGGCAAATGCAGCTGCATGTCTGGTAAGATTCTCACTTAATGCACCAGCTCTTTCCTGTAGACATAATATGTACAATTAGAATTATGCCTTGTTTGACCCAAGTGTTATCTATATTTCCTACTATATGTGTATTTCCTTTTAACTTGAAATAAACAGGAAGTGTTGTGCTAACAGCATAATGTCAAAATACTAATTGAAGTTTGTCAATATTGAGTAACGTTCTTTTGGACTTTTGCTTTGTTGGAGGATGAGTGTGTGTGTGTGTATGCTTAAATTGAGATGATTGAAGATGCATTTTAGGTATGATTTGGCTATTTTTTATTATGTTTTATGTTGACTGTAGTTCAAAAGTGGCAGAACCCTATCAGAGGTTGTCATTTTGTCGAGATAAACAGTGGTATTTCATGGTTATTACCATAAGCACCACCCTGTTGCAGGCATTACAGATAGTTAAGTAAGCTATCACAAGTTGCACTCCAATTTTAATGCTGTCTGTATATGACCAGCAATCCACTGAGCTGTTTAGGGTTCTCATTCCCAGTTGTGCCTGTGCAGCTGATCCCATGGTAGGTTTTAGATAAGGTGTCACAACTTTTCATTGCTGTGGGACTTGGGATCCATGGCAGATGGGCATTGTAAAAAAAATGATCTTGAGTCAGAAGTAGCAGTCAGACCTTGACTACTGAGGCAAGAGCCATTCTTCTCATAATGATTTCAGCAGCAAATATGTTTTGGCTTTTTCTTGTGGTCTTGCCTTTAAAACAGAAACAGAAAGCAGTCTGCTTTCAAATACCACATGCACGGCCAGTATTGCTTCAATCACGGCTACATGCATGGACATTGTGGTGTCTAACAGTTTGAGTGATAGGACTGCTCCAGTAGTTTTTTCTGTTCTACCCTAAAGAAAATTCCTCTGTTTTTTTCTTCTTTCTTCTTTATCTTCAGCCAACAGAAGATCCCACGATGTACCTGCAGAAGAGATCTCTCTGCAGCCCTGTGTTAGTGTTCGCTGTCTTGTCTGTCTTGGAACCACTCCCGTCACCACCCTGCATCTCACATATCCAAAGTATGTGGCAACCCTCCTCTCTGTCATTCAGATAGAAATATTATAGGACGCTATCCATGAGTGAGACACCACAGCCTCATTCAAAAGAGCCATGGCAGAGTGGAAAGATTTTATTGGGAAGTAGAGCTGTATAGGGGTACTAGAGATAAGTGTTGATAAATTAACACTGGCACTACTAGCTTCACTGCCCTGGTACTTGGAGTAACTTGAGGTTGGGTGGGAGCCTGTGTTGTAGAGTTGGTTTAAAGTAGGGCTGTCGAAGTTACCACATTAACTCAAACTCCTTTTAACGGCACACGGTCTGTGCCTTGCCAGCTCCCGTAGTTTCAGGAAGTGGCACTAAAATAACATTGCAAATGGTTAAAAAGCAGAAATGGATACAGAAAAGGGACTTTTAAACAGAAAGTTTAGCTTTAAAGTTTTGCCTGATGGTTCTCGGGACAAAGCAAAAGTAATTTGTATTTATTGTAAATGTATTTATTGTATTTATTGTATTGCAAAAGGGCAGGGTAAAAAATTTGCATTAATAACGCGTTAACTCAGGACACTAATGCGATTAATCGCTCAACTTCAGCTCCATTGATGTAGACAGGGTTAAGTGAACATACCATACATGGAGGAGTGCAGATGGTGCATTAAGCAGTCTCACAGCCTGAGGGAAAAAGCTGCTCTGAAGTCTGGTGGTACGGCAGCGGATACTTCTGTATCTTTTGCCTGA
>JAPZDZ010000010.1:322233-338632 GCA_029783805.1 Acanthurus tennentii
GCAGACAGGAACCTGGAACAGAGACGGGTGAGTGTTCACAAAATAAAACAGGAAGACAAGACATGAAACATGAGGGATAAAATAAAATACTTAACAGACAGTGAAACATGACACAAACAACAATAGCAGGCTATTATGTTATATTATTAATAGAGTAGCCTATAATGTAAACCTATGTTATTATCCCTTTGATCCGTTGACTGCAATGAAGGCACAGAAAATATGGATCAATGAAGAGAATGAAGTGTTTCACAACAAAGACTTGATATTACTCAGTGCCACTAAAATTAGATGAAAATTTACACAATTTCTTTAAAAAAAGGTTATTGATTTTTTACGTCTGCATTAAGGTGCAATTGGTCATATTTATCAGTAAACCTTATCAGTAAACCCTACGTCTTGACCTTCTTTTCATGCTTTTGAAAAGAAGTTGGCCTAAGCCCATGCAAATCCACTGCGTAAACAGTTAGAAAAAAACACTTCAGCCTGTGCTGTCATATCAGTGATATAGTAGACCTCAAGCACAACAGATTAAGTTGACAACTGAAATCTCATTATTATTATTATTATTATTATTATTATTATTATTATTATTATTATTATTATTATTATCTGTGCTGCAGGTTTCTGGCTACTGGTGTCTTCTTCAGAACCATTGCTGACAGCTTTTTGGTTGGAGTTTCCACTGTCTGCAGCATTGTGTCTGATGTAGTTACCACTATTTGAGACCGCCTGGTGGAGGAGCCCAAGGCTCTGCCCACCACAGAGGAGTGGAGGTCCATCTGAGAGCAGTTTGAGGAGTGCTGGAATTTCCTTCTCTGCTGTGGGGCTGTGGATGGAAAGCATGTAGTCATGGAAGCCCATGCCAACTCAGGATCACAGTTTTACAACTACAAGAGAACATTCTTCATTGTTCTCTTAGCTGCTGTAGATGCAGACTACTGTTTCTGGGTCTTTGATGTCAGATTATAGGAGAACCAGTGACAGAGGTATTCTGGCCAACTTTGCTTTTGGTCAGGCACTACATTCTGGCACCCTCCAGCTGCCTGCTGACCAGCCACCCTCTGCAGCTGACCGCAGAGGACCACAGCCTTATGTGTTTGATGCTGATGAAGCTATTACCTGGGCACATCCTGCCCAGAACATATCATACTGAGAGATAATACAGCATTGAATTGACCTGTCTACACTGCAACCTCCCACTTGCATGTAAATATAGACACAAAAGAAAGTTGATAAAATATATTTATTTTTAATTTTTTATATTAACACTTGAGATGCCAATACTTACAAAAGACATTTGATACAACAGCTATTCTTAAAGTTGTTAAAAAAGCGAACAAATAAACAAAACTATAACAACAAAAAACAGCAGTTAGAACATCGGCCTGGTTTATTTCATGCAGAGACTGACATCCCAGCTACTCCAGAGGTTCCAAAGTCAGTGTTACAGTGCCTGCTTCATATATGAATTTATAGATTTGAAATTTGTCGTATGCTCTCCACGGGGGTGACAGCCTCTGGTGGAAAGGTAACCAGGCTGTTCAGGATATACACATATACAGTATATATATATAAATATATATTATTAATTGATTTTCTTTTTAAATAAAGGCCTCTGACTGTTCTTTTTCTTTATGTTGTTAGCTATTAGACTTCAGAAATAGGCAGTCACTTGATTCTGCGGGTAAGTACTGCACTTAAATGGAATGTGTATTTTTCATCCAATGAAGACTGTTGTGGGTACATTTATACCTTTTTTTAGCTAGTCTGTGATAGATTTTAATTGTTTGCATCATTTTAGAAAAACAGAGTCTTTCTACTAGCATCCTGTAGCTGCTCTTATCACAGTTGTCCCTACTTTAAGATGTCTAACATTAATGCATGATACTTAGCTATTGCTTAGCTAAGTTTGTTTATAAATATTCAATTGATAAAGTACTATGATATGTGGCTGACATAAGCTACGGAAGTTAGGGAAGAGTTTAATACTATGGAACATGAAAAGTATTTAATGCTGAAACATTTAAAATTAAGACAGCAGTGTGTCCAACACTCATTTCTATCTTGTACTGACAGTTTGGACTACCCCCTGTTATGCACACAATGTTAGTTTACTCTTACTTTGTTTTAAGTGAAGTGAATGACAAAGTGAAGTAGATGCAAAGGAAAATTCATAACCAGTGCAAACTATGTCTCTGCAAGAATGTGAAAGAGAGGTTGGTTTATTTAATTCATACCAAGGTCACTACCTGGGCCATTTGGAAGAAAATTTTTCTAGACCACTGGTCCGTCTTTACAGTGGCCACATTATGTCAACACTTTGCCTATCATTTTATTTCATTTAAATTCATTTAATTTCCATTCCAATCTGTTATACCAAATCATACAAACAGTACTATTGTTAATACATGTATACTTAACCGTATTTTACCAAATACTGTTGTCAAAATTTGTGACAGCTGAAGTGAGGCAATCATGTGTGGGTGAAAAACGTTCCAAGTGCTACATAAAATAAGCTTTCCGTTTACAATTTATTACCTCCAATAATTGGTCTATAAGCCTTCAAAATAACACAGCAGAATCATATAAAATCAGGAAATACTCTTCAGAGTCTGATCAGAATGAGGTTTATTGCAAACTTCACATAAACCAAGCTGGTCCGAGGAGAGAAATAAATATTCTCATTAATGGCACTCATTTACCTTTTTACTCTCCTCCTTGTATGACCATTGGATCAGTTCCTGTAAAGTTGGACCTTTTGATTTGGACAGGCAACCTTAACACTTTTATTTACAGTTTTGTGTCAGTGCCCAATGAACAGTAAAATGAAAATAATGGTGTTTATTTACCACACCTGCATCTAAGATGAAGTCGTGTTCAGTTATGGACCAGTAGCTCAATTCCAACAGCTACAGAAGAAAACAACAATGTCTTTGTTTGTTGTTGTGTTGCCAAAATGAAACTTAAATTAACCTCTAAAGTTCCAGCCAAAGACAAAGGTCACTGCTATATCCGAAAAGGTAAAAGAGATGGATAAACCAGATTAACTCCATCTGAATCACCTCTTCAGATAAGCTCATTTCCACCAGCCATTGTTGTCCATTATTGAACAGTAACTCTAGTTTGTCATGGAAACACATATAATCACTATGCACATACCTCATTTGTTTATTTCAAAGTTATCCAAAACTGTATTAATTGAACTACTGTTCCCCACATTATCACCTCCTTTAGCCACATACTCTCACCTCTATGTTGTCTTCTTCTAAACTGCCGTAGTTTAGTTTCCCTCCTTTAAAACTTGAAGTTGTGTCTGATTTACCTATCTTCCATTCCCCTACTACTTCTTTTCCTGCATAAATGGAAAAGGGCAATGCCATGCATTCTCTTTCCTGATACAACTAGTGCAACAGCATTCTGGATTAGCTTTGGACTCTTTAAATATGAGAGCAGCCAGATTAAAAAGAACTGCAGCAGTCTATCCTGGAAGAAAATAAATGTGTGGACTGGTTTTCTGCATCTTTATGGGACAGGATGTGCCTAATCATTGTCATGTTATAAAGGTGAAATTAAGGAAGTCCTTGAAATTTGTTTGTTGTTATATGGGAGTTAAAGGACACATATAATCAAAGATAACCACCAGATTTTTAAAAGGGGTGCTGAAGGCAAGAGAAAATAACATCTAGAGTAGCTAAATTATTAGATAGTGTGTTTCAATGTTGTTCAGGGCCATGCACAACTGTATAACTTCAGTTTTGTCCAGGTTTAGTAGTAAAAAAATGCACATCATACAGGTCTTTATGGCTTTAAGAAATGCTGAGTTTAGTAAACTCAATGGTTTCATGAGGCTATATTTATTAGTGATGTGCAGTCAGGATAGAAGGGGTCTTAAAGAAGGAAGGCTACAATACCCACATCATGCTTTACCCTGTGGACAGCACTTGGCCAGTTTCATCCATTTCCTATCCCCCCCAATGAAGTGCTGTTCACAGAGCATGCCATGGCATGGGTATGATGGCCTTCCTTCTTCAAGACCCCTTCTCACTTTATACAAATCTCCTATTTTACCACCTCAAATGCTAGACCAATGCTTAATGCCATCTGTCAAACATGGTGGAGCTAGCGTGAGGGTCTGGGTGACCATCAGATTACCAAGAAAAATTGACAGTAAGAATGCCAAAGGTCTGCCAGGCTGTAATTGCTGCAAAATGTGGTTATTTTGATGAAGGCAATGTTGGAAGCACAAAGTCATAATTTCAATTAAAATCATTATTTCTTACTTTGACAGTGTCATCATGTCCTGTTCATAGCTATGTTTGCAATATTTCCCATGCAGGATAATCTTTCGTGTGTTTCCACTGAATACAAGAACATTCAAAGTGATCCCAAACTTTTGACCGGTAGTGTATATAATTGGGTATCTTCTGTATTGCAATAAAGATAGAATAAATTGTTCTCCAGTAATATTGCATAGGTAAGCATAAGGCGAACAGCAATTGGCCCAAGCACCAGACCTTTTGAACTCCATGGTCTCTTTCTTAGCACAGGGTCATGGCGCAGGAATTTTAAATTATTCAGGGGAGTGCAGCCTTGTCACAGGAGCAGCAGAAGTATCATGCCAATGCGCCACTGGCGCTCAGCGGATGGTCCTATCAGCTGCATAAGATCACCTCATCAGTTCTTGGGTGTTTCATGGGTGTTTCTGTGGCCGAAAAAGCATGAACCAATCAGAGAGTCTGCTCTCATTACCCACAAAGACTGGTTGCGCCGGTGGCTCAGGTGGCGAAAGGTAAACAGACGGCTGATCAACAAGGATTTAATTATTTATTTATTTAGTTATTCAGCTCGACTTTACTAATGTTACTAAAGACGTCCAAAGCACACTTTTTTTTACACAATATTTTACACTGCAGAGTAGCAAAAACAGAACATTGCGTGATTGTGGAGACATGTGTGAGCACATTGCCCAGCTGCGTCATATCTTACAGCACAGGCTGCTTTACGTCTGCTTTGGTCTTAGCGCAAGGCACATTTGACTTCAGTATGTGGGGTACAAGATATGAAATGCGCTGGGAAATGCCTTTATTCCGCCTTCATTCTCAGACCTCCTGCCCCTACACGCAGACACTGTGCAAGTCGATTTTCTATGTACACTTGTGGCAAAAAAGCCACCTGTGCCAGTGACGCACTGCGTTTGTGCCGGGTGTGCAATAGGACCCCATGACTTAACCCTGTACAGAGCAGTTAAAGCAGATTAATGCTGTTCCTTTAATATCAAACAAATTTTCTAGACTGTGTGGTAGAATGCGATGGCCAGATCACCAAGACAAGTACAGGCACAAGTCCTCATCTTTTGCTTTCAAAAAGACATGTTGGTTTTCAAAAATGCTGCCTCTGTGCTTCGTGTATTCCCCTCCACCAAGAAAAATATAAATGTTATTTGGTGTTTTAAAACCATAATTTTTCTAGAATGACAGCATGTTTGATAATTTAATCAAGAACCTTGTACATGTTTAGCTGATGACCATATAAAAATATGATTATTCATGAGAAACTTAAGCAAAATAATTACATGAGCAAACACCCAAAACTGACATGTATGATCAATATATCAAGTGCCCTTCTCTTTCCTGATGGGGTTGATTTGTTTGTCATCATTGCAGAGGCCTGGCAGACTCTGAGCAGGCTGAGGGGACAGGGTGAAGTTACCATATTGACTGCTTATAGCCCTCCAAGATGAGTTAGAGGGGCACTCCTGTGAACTGAGCAAATGCTGCTGAGCAAAAAGCTTTTTTCTGATGTCCTTTTTCCTGTTACAAAGCAGGTAGATCATCTCTATGATGTTGAGGAGCACCGAAATGCCTGAAACAACAAGCATGAAGATAATGAAGATCGTCTTCTCTGTTGGACGAGAAATGTGACACAGGGCACCACTGAAACGAGCACAGGGTGGCGACATAGTACAGTGGAAGTAGGATACCATGAATATGGAGTCAAAGATGTAGAATTGACCCACACAGAAAGCCACCTCAAGGAAGATCTTGCAGACGAGCTGAGTCATGTAGGTGCAAAAGAGGATGCCTTTTATCTTCACCTTCCCTCTGTCATCCGTATACTTTGGTCTTCTCTGTAAAGTTTGATTAGTGCTGTCCCCTAGCTGCTCCATCATCCTTTTCTCTTTGTGGATTATTTGGACAGCATGACCTAGATAAACCAGGGTGGGTGTGGACACAAAGGTGATCTGCAGTACCCAGTAGTGAACGTAGGATATGGGGAACATCCAGTTGTAGCAGGCATGTTCGCACCCTGGTTCTAGAGTGTCACAGTAGAATTCTGACACTTCATCTCCCCAGACTTTGTCTGCAGCAGCACCCAGGACAAAGATCCTGAACAAGAAGAGTACACTCATCCAGATCTTCCCCACGAAAGTGGAGTGAGATTGAACCTTGTCTAGTAGTGAGGACAAGTAAGACCAGTCACTCATGGCTGGAGGTTGTATCTAAAATAAAGAAGAAAGACAAAGGTAACTTGCAGATGTAGGTTGCAAATTAATGAGACAAGTACAAAAATAAAGCATTGCCCTACTCCATAAAGTATATGTTTTTTCTATCCATGCTATCCAGGTGTCTGCAATACCTCTGAAGACAAGGTCATATTAAAACAACAGGGAATGAAATTTTAGGTGTCTGCGTAAAGTATAATTTGAAAATAAAAGAACAATTTCTTCAAAGATCTATTTTTTGTGTGAAAGGGCAGCCAGAAAACAATGCAAAAGATAAATCCTTACTTTCACAGAATCTAAATATAAGGCTTTGAACTTCATTATCTACTTGTGTGGAGCAACATGCTTATCAAAATGAAATTGCACTAGGTTTTTTTTTTGGCACTAAACAACTCCATGGACAAAGTTCATTAGAGAAGATTAATTACAGTTTTAGAGAATGCTGCAGTATGCAGTTTTATGAAAGTGTGGAGTAAAAGCCACTACAGGGTTCAATAAAGTTATGTTTCAAGAGTAAGATTTAAAATATGCTCAAGTCAATAATCATATGAAGGCTCACAGACTTAAGGACATACTGTGCATCTACTATATTCTTTATTGGTTTTACAGAATTTAGATTTTTATATAGGATTTTTAAAGGACTTTCTAAAAGTCAAGTTTAATGAGTGTAAGGTAAAAGCTGGAAAAATGATGTGATGAAAACGCATAAAAATGGAAAACTAGAGTGATTAAATTTGGTGTCAAATGAAAAGGAAATGATCTATTATCAAGTGATAGAATGAAAAGGAGCCATGTTTCATAAATTTCTCAAAACTCCCTTTTAAGGAATTTTGCCTTGATGTTAAAAGTTATAAAAAATAAAAAAATATGTAAGCTATGGTTAAGGCTTTAAATTAATAATGGATGTGATAATATTAATGTGAATTAAAAATGGAGTGGATTAAAATATTAATTTACGTTGTTTCACTGATTAAAAACAAACTAGGCTGTGTTACTCTCTACTGTGTACTATTAATCATTCATAGTATCCAACTGACATTTATTGTTGCAGCAATCAATTTTTGTCATTTCCACCCAAAATGTTAATAAAAACCATGTCCACAAATTAAGTATGATAACTTATCACATAACGGGTTCTTAACTAGCAGGCCTGGCTTTTTCACGGTACAAAATGATATTAGAAATCAAGTTTGGTTTGGTGATGGATTTTTGAAATTGTAAAGTTGTCCTTTATTTGAATGTAGTTTGACTGTGGTACCTTTTGAAATTTTTTCATTTGGCTGGACATAAAGTTGGCTTGGATTTAAATGACAGAGGTGGTTGTTTTCTTGTTCACAAGTGTTAGGGCATTGTAGTTGAAATACTGTAAAACATCCTGGTATGGATGATTATCAGTCTGTGCTTTGTGTACTCAAGCTAGTTTGTATTGTTGTTGCTAGCTGGCAGTTGGTTAGTTTGTATTTCCATTGCATTATATCCCCCTTTTTTGTTCCAAGCATTGTTAGAGCTGAAACAGGGTTTAATTTGAGCTAGAAGAGTTTTCTGAAGTAGGCTGAAAAACCACAAACTATAGACACTGATGGAATATTTGGTGTTAAATGCCACTTGCACCAATCCATGGAAACCTTTTACCACCAGGAATCACAATGCCTCCATCTCCAGCCGTTCCCATTCCCATTAGCCATGAGATATATTATAATGGCACTATGTAATCCTTTTTCTTTAATCAGAAACGGGGGGGGGGGGGGTCACTCAGGAGCAAGAGCGGGTTGTTTACAAGTTGGAAAGTTGGAGGTTGGATCCCTAGTTCCTCTGGCCTGCATGTCAAAGTGTCACTGGGGAAGATACTAAACCTCAAATTGATTCTGATGGCTGTTCCATTAGTGTGTGAATGTGTATGGGTTCTTCATGAGCAGAGAAGCCACCTGCCAGCAGTGTGTGAATGGGTGAATGCTGTCTCATGTTGTAAAGCTTCGAGCTCTGAGTAGTTGAAAGATTAGAAAAGTGCTATCAAAATGCACTGTTTACCTTGATAGCTGTACCAAATTCATCAGACTCCATGTACAGTTAAAGTAACTGGAGTGGAGCAGGAGTGAGGTCAGACACCAGTGAAGAAGCATGGGACAATTGCATATTTAGAGCCAAAACATTCTTGCATCTTATTTTGATACTTTAAACTATAGTGGCTGCATTGGATGCAAAAGGCTGTCTTTAGGGCAGGAAATTGGTTTGTCCATTCTGGGCTTCTGTAGAAACATGGTGGTGCAACATGGCAGACTCCATGGAGGAGGACTTCTCCCTAAAAGGCTCATTCCAAGATAATACAAACATCCCTACCTGCCCCTTTATTTGTCTGCATTTGTCATCGTAGTTTAACACCACATGGGGTGTTGACTTTTTAATGGAATTGATGCACTTTCAGTCTCGCAGCAGAAGATTGTAATATTTCAGTGCATGTCTGTGACCATCACCAACTGTCCCTGGAAACCCGCCTATCAAACTTCATTGAGTGAAATTTCCTATCATGAGCCAGAGAGGGCAGTGCTACACCATAGTGAATCAAGTGGGAAACAAAGGACAGACGGGACAATGCAGGATAAACAGAGAAGGGGAAAAACAGGCAGTGCTTCTAGTATAAATTGGAGTGGAAGAAGCTGTGCTGCTCCCACCCCCAAAAAGAATTCAAGAAATTCAGTATTGATCACAAGAAGTGTGGAACTCCTGATAGTAGAAAAATGGGGTATAATTTATATGCAGGGGTGGCATCCGCTAACAGGGGGATTGGAGATGCAGATTTAGGTGTAACGAGTAGATAAATGGTGACCACTTTTCTGTAAAGTATGTCGATTGGTTTTTCGGCCAGCAGATGTTTTTTCCAAAGTTATGTATTCTATAATTAGATTCAACCAGTTGTTAACTGGTGTTCTGATGCACTGCCATTATTAGTAGTTTGATGAATATTGCAAACAACAAGGGTGAGACAGGGTATCCCTATCTGTCAACATTTCACTTTCTAAGAAGATTATGCACTAAAACATACCTTAAAATATAATAATCTGTTTCTGCCATATTCTACAAACATAACCAGCAACATAGCAATACAGTCTCGGGATACAGTAGATGGAAGAAAAGAATAACATTGTGGCTGATTCCTTTTGAATCAAATCAAGAGATTAGCCCAAACAAAGGAGAAAAAACCTTCTGTTTTAGCTTAAGAACATGGACTGAGAAGAACCCAACACTGCAGGACAAAAGAAATTCATAAATAGCTCTGTTACCACCACCACAAGCTGCAAGTATTCATGTTTTTTAAACTGACTGACTAAATGCTGGCAGACTTAACAAATGAATGCAGTTTCTGAGGGAGATCTAAGAGAGCTTTCCTGCTCAGAGACATAGAAGGAAAACAGCGACTTGGCTATAGTGAGTCCTCTAGACACATAAACCCCTCCAGATAAACAAAGTTGCACCCAGGGTGATCAGATCCCATTGTTATGTCTGTGCAACACCTAGAGAGAGGCATTAGGTTATAAGCTTTAGATCTATTCTAAACACAGCTAGCGCAACAACTTAACAGGTATTGTGTGAATGATAAATGTTGGATATTAGACAGCAACACAGCCTGGTTAATTGATAAAACATCATTATAATAAAATGTTGATCAAATTCAATTGATAAAAAAGCCCTCTCTTTTTCTAATTTACATAGATTTGATCACTTCCATGATTAATATGTAATCATTTATATTTATTTGTTATTACTTATTATTACTTATCAACTTTTAAGGCTCCCCCTTTTTTTTAAAAGAGATTTTTGTATTGATAATGAATAACTAATCCAAAATGGGTAAACTGAAACATCATATCATGCTGACATGGTTAGGTGAAATCTGCCTCAATGGGAAAGGGGTTAGACCATTCTGCCAGTAGCATCTGAGCATGAGCTCAGCAGACTGGTCTGGTTCCAAGGTTTAAGGCATTATAGTAGAAAAAAATGGTATGTCATGGAAAGAGACCACAAACAAATTCAAGTTCCAAGTTTAAGAATATATCATGGATCACGCCTAAAAATACAAAAAAAGAAAAGAAAAGAAAAGAAAGAAGAAAACTGGTGTAACATCTCAAGATAACAAACAAGACAGAAGCAGCTGAATCTGTTGAACACCTTGTTGTGAATTTTTTCATGTTTGAAAATAACAAATGATTAATTATGAATAATGATCAACTGTACAGATAATCTAAAACATGACTGCTTGCCTTTAACTCTGATAGACTACTTCAGAACACTCTTAAACATAATAGAAACTTTGAATTTAAGTACAGAGAAATTTCATTTTTAAGTTTGAATAATATAGGTATTTACATTTTTTATAGAAAAACAAATGCATGCCATACAAAGAAAGCTAGAATAATATGTTAGGGTGTTAACCTGGGATTAAGACAGATTTCTCTTTAAAGAAATAATGAAATACCTACTGTAACACAGCAACATGTTAATAAACAAGTTTTTTAATTTGAGGTTTCAAAAATGTAAAATGTACTCACCTGTCAGGTTTCAGATATTAATAATTCTTTGCCCTGAGCTCATCAAAAAAGAATCAGAGTATGAGGAACAAAAGACTCGACATACTGACGAGGATGATACTTAAATAATGTCATGCTGAGGCCTTTGGGTTGGTCTCAGACACGCAGGCACGTACACTTCAGTCTACCACTCACAGCTTCTTGTTTCACTCAGGCAAACTCGTGATGATTTTGATGAGTCTGCTGAAAAGATTTCATCACTCTCAGTTCCTGTAAAGAAGACCTTGGTGACACTTAACACATATTTTTATCATTGATTCACATTCAAAATCATACTTTCCAATTTGTCACGTTACACCCAAATGGTATTTGTGTATTCACTTTAGAGACACACCCAGTTTATGCGAAATGTTATTGAAAAATGTGTAATTACTAAAAAGGGAAGATTTGACATTGCAACATGTTGCCCAGTGATGTATAGCTTATGTTCAAAGTTTCAGACAAATGTGTGTTATAAGGAAAGGTTTTCTCAGGTCAGAACGCATACATCTTTGTTTACTGAAAGGTTATTTAACAACTTAGTAAATAATAAAAAATGTTACTACAGCTCACAATGATTATATAAATTTCAAATATACCCCACAAATTGGCAACTGTATTGTATGGATGTGTGCATTCTACTACACAGATTTAAATAAAATAAATCAGATAAATAATTAACAAAAAGAAAAAAGGAAAAAAAATCAAGCGATCGATAATTCTTCTATTCTAAATCAAAAACAGGTCCTTGTTCAAAAAGAACTTCATAAACTTTAGGACCATTACAAACACTCATCTTTAAATGTATTCTGTTGATGTTACAGATGTCTACTTTGCCTTAAGTATAAAATGTGTGCCACGGGCAAAACAAATGTATAAATCCATCATTTCCAAAAACCTGACATAACTTGAATGTTTAAGGACCTTATGTGGCTTTGGTTTGACCACCTTCCTTGTGTTTCCACTGTGTTTTACTAACTGGGGTGTTTCAGATTTGTGTTATAGCCACAATTTTGCCTACCACATACTTGTTTTGTGATTATTTAAATAAACATAAATTTAGTCTTAAAACTACAATACACCTTCTCTCCAGGAAAAAGGGATCACCTTCAAATCAAGTCCTAAAGATTGAATAATGCAAAAATCTGCTCTCAGGCCCCTATGATGTCGGATTACAGTGCTCTAGACACTACACTACAAATTTAACTAAATCAAGATATACTAGTTGATAGAGCAAAAGTGTGAAGTTTTCAGGGCACTTGGATTTCTGTCTACTAGCCTGATTAATGAATCTAGCCTTAGCTGTAGTATTGGAGAGCAGGTCAGGGTACCTACGCAGATACTTTTATTGTAACTAGAACAGCTGAGTCTGTGTCAGTTATTTTTAAGTAGACATCTTTGCTGCCGTTTCTTAACAGAGGCCAGTTTCAACATTATTGTGTGACAGATAGTCATGTTGTTTGGGAGTGTGGGTGGATCAGTCGGTCTTGGAGGAATCTGATGATTATAAGAGGGAAGTAAAAGAACCCTTTCTCAGCACAAGAATTGATTGAACAAGACAGTGGTCATTTTTGAGGTAGGAACAATTTTCACTGTAAAAAGAGCTAACATACAAATAGATATCTATTAGTTAAAATGCGAAAACCATGATAGAAAATTATGATTGTTGATTTTATTTTACAGCCTGAAAGAATGCAGAATTATAAGTGTTGTAATAAAGCAAAGTTGTATAGTTGTGAACTGCCAAAAATGCCCCTAAGTAATGTTTTTTAACTAAAATATTTAGTGTCAAGAGATGGTGGAATCATTGCACTTTATCCAGCACTACTGTTGCTTTTATTTGTAAGCCTAAAAATGCTGAGTTAAAAAAAATTGGTCACTAATTTAGCATGAACCCTGTGGACCTCTTAGTGCTCTGCAAACCTAAACCAGACCTCCTAAATTAAAACTACCAGACCAGGACCTCATGTATAGATCATTGGTCAGTGTGTTGCTGTTGAAGAAAAATCCTCAAAGTCCAGTTTAGGGTTTGCTGTGATGGTGTGAGTTTTATTTAAGTATGCCAGCAAACTGGTAAACTAACTGACAGAGAGCGGGTCTGTGTCTGTGAGCTGAACCTGAGCAAACAAAATACAAGCATTTAAATACAGGAAAACAGGTTATCCTAAACAAAAGGTGGTCAAAAGGAAGAGATACAGGAAGGGGCATGTACTTGATAAGGTTAAGGGAATCAACAAGAAACAAAAGACAGAGTGGGACATTTGCACTCAGATATACACAGTGACAGGATCAAGGGGTCTGTAAAAGGGAAGTGACACACAGTTGGCATAAACTGACGGATGGTTGATGTACCCGTCTTTTGGTAACATCAAGATCATCACCAGTAGTGGGTGGAAGTTCCTAGACATCACTTAGTTTCAAGACATTTCTCCATCATTGCACACAATTTCATTTAAAAAGTCACACATGATCTATCATCTTTATGGTTAAGGAGAATATTAAAACTAATAAGATAGATGAATTCAAGAATTGTGCAATCTACATTGCTGGTTCTCTTTTCTTTTTTCTTTTTTTAAATCTCTGCCTGTGAATATGTACAGCCGACTGATAAAAACAGTAATGGACTGTGCATAAAGCTGGATTAAGTCTGTAGCAAGTAGTTTGTAGTAATTCTATTAGTCATTAATTTGTTTGGTAATATACCAATCAGGAGAATTTTAAAACTTATGTTTCATAAGTCTACCTGTTTATGAATAAGAGAAAGATGGTTAACTTTGTGGTATTGTTGCTATATAAAATTTTATGAAAATTCTGCCATGTTTTATCTCAATAATTCAATGTTCAATTTGAGGTGCCCTACATGTAAAATGTTACAAAAGTAAGATTGCCTGTCTGACATAAAAAGTGCTTTGCCCTGTGCCAACTGTGAATACTTCTTTGCTGTTCTGACTTCTCTTCTGTAGGCAGTCATCATGGGGGAGTGGTCCTTCCTGTTTGCTTTGTTGGATAAGGTGCAGTCACATTCCACTGTAGTGGGGAAGGTCTGGATGAGCGTTCTTTTCCTCTTCAGAATCTTCATCCTGGCAGCTGGCATAGATAAAATATGGGGAGATGAACAAGCAAACATGAACTGTAACACCAAGACCCCTGGCTGCAAGAATGCCTGCTACGATCGATCCTTCCCCATGTCTCTCACACGCTTCTGGGTTCTCCAGATCCTCTTTGTCTCCACTCCAACACTTATTTATCTGGGCCATGTCCTAATGGTGATTCGCAGAGAAAACAAGCTGAGGAGATGTGTGGAACAGAAACTTGATAAGAATGGGATGGTTAAAGCCCCAAAGTATTCAAATGAACATGGCAGAGTGCAGCTCAAGGGCGCCCTTCTGGTCAGCTACGTGATGCAGCTGCTGTTCAAGATCCTGCTTGAAGTGGCATTTATTGTAGGGCATTACTACCTTTATGGTTTCATATTTATGCCCAGTAAGATATCATTTCATGAATACCCCTGTCGATCACCAGTGGACTGCTTCATAAGTCGTCCCACAGAGAAAACTATCTTCATTGTCTTCATGCTGGCGATGGCTGCCCTCTCTGTGATCCTAAACATTGTGGAGATGTTTCACCTGTTGATATCAAAGATGAGGAAAGGGAGGAGCAGTGGCTCAATTCCCCCAGAGATTTACTCTCTCAAAAAACTAAACCAAGATTTAACTAGAGCAGATACACTTTGTTGAAAGGCTGTGAACAAAGATGCTGAGCTTTTAGCCAAATCCTGCGCCAGTGAACCTTGCTGCTTGCTTTGCTCTAAGTTGCTAGAAATAATTACATAAGTTGCATCTAGGTTTTAAATACATCTATCTTGTATACCTTTTTATTACATTATGTATGTAATTTTTTACTTCAGGTCTTTTTATTGGATACCAGGTCCGTGGCAAGTAGTGGAAAAGACTGTATTTAACACTGGCTGCAAAGCTGCATTTAAGATATCAATGTAAATGGGACAATATCTTATCCAATTATTGAATCTGGAGATTCAATAATTCAATATTCATTGAATGTGGAGATATTCTTCTGTGAGGAGGGCCATCAGGTGAGAGTGGGCTCAACCTTATTGTGATGGTGCTTCTTATATTTTTAATTGGCACATGGGTATTTTATACAAGGTTGTGTCACATGTTTTACATTGTTTTAAGTTCCAAAGGTAAAAGCATTTTTTCTACAGTACCCTGCAGTATTTTTCCTTAACCCCTGAACTGGTTTTGAATCATGAGTTGGTTTGATCAATAGTGTAAAGCAGTGTAAAAAGTGGATATGGTACTTTGACTTTATACCTTTAACTTAGAAATAAATGAGGAAACAGCGTTAAGTGCAAAAGCTTGGGATCAGAGTTAATACCGAGGTAGGATCAAAGCCAAAGTACATGTTCTGCCTCTTTACATTACTAATTACCACTGAAATAAAGCAGGGCTATGTCATTTAACATCAGATTAAGACTCAACTTTATTGTCATTGCACATTACAAGTATGAGGCAACAAAATGCAGTTTGCATCTGTAGAGTATGTATAGGATAAAAGTGCTGTATATATGAAAATGTATCTTTAGGTACAGGAATGTATTGATTGAGAATCATTTAATTCTTAGAAGTCTTAAATTTCAGATGTCAAACCTTTCTAAAGATGTTTCTGGATTTGTTTTCAGTAATGACAAACTAGTAACCTTGCCTGGCAACACTGTCTTGAGGGCTCACCAAAGTTGGTCCACAAGGACATAGAGACATCACAAGGGGAGGGTGAACTTTTGTACAGCATGTAAAAGACGTGATATTAAATTCCAACTTGACAGCACAAATGCATTTCTTCTTTTTCTTGGACAGTGCTGAATTGCAATTTTCAATTACTAGAAACTGAAATACCACAAAAGATACTAATCTCAAACTTTCTGCATAATTACTTAAAGAGTTGAACTGTGTGTTCATTTAAAGCAAAATGTACATTTGATCTGCTTCATATTTGGGCCACAGCCTTATCAATCACCCCTCATGCATTTACTATGACATGTTGAGAGAACTAAACTGCACCATAGATGATAGGACACTTACTTGTTAATAAGACAATTTTACTGTTTATAAATGCTTTGTACACTCAATAAAAAACAGCCCTAAAAACATTCATTCCGACCGTTTAGAAATAATTTATTAAAGGGGACTTAAAACCTTAAAATAAAGTCACAACTGCACATATGACTCATAACTATTCAATTTCAATTCAATTCAATTTTATTTATATAGCGTCAAATCACAACAAAGTTGTCTCAAGACACTTTACATAT
>JAPZDZ010000010.1:352006-364949 GCA_029783805.1 Acanthurus tennentii
GTTGCCTTTTGTTGTGTTTGCACCTTACAAAACACTCACACACATACACCGCTTTCACTCATGCACATGACACACAACTGACTTAACTGATTATCCAATCCTATTCTTTAAATCTTTGATTTGGCTACTTAATTTGGTCTAATTTGGTTATATTTGATTTAATAAAGAATTATTTAAATGTTTATCATGGTGTTCTTCCTTTTTTGTTTCCACCTGAGCCAGATCATGACAAGTGTCACTGCTATTTTCCAACTGATGCAGTAGTTATTTTTCAACTAAAAAAAATTGCAAATGCACCTGTGCCCTGCTAGGAATGTTTGTTATAAATTGAGTTGCGATCAGGCACACTGAATTAGCACCATGTGATTTAGACTGTTCACCATAGATTAGCAAAATAGGACCCTTAATAGTGCAACAATCGCACTCTCAGAATACAATAAAAACTAAACAGCAAATGTTCCCCTTTCAGTTAGGTGTTAAACCATTTGTCGTTTCAGTACTTCTGTTTTGTGCGATGGCAATAAGTCAATTATACAATTCTACAAGTGTATACATGCAGTACTTTCCTACCCAGCTTTGGCCACACTAATAGATTGTTGCTCCATAGCTTCATGGATGCTGATGCGGTCATGTTCCTTGATGCTGTTGAATTCATCAATGCAGCACAAACCACCATCTGACAGGACCAGAGCTCCTGCCTCCAGATGCCATTCCCCTCCATCTTTCACCGCTGTTACTGTAAGTCCTTTTGACAAATTATGTTTATTGTTATCAAGTCACTTAACCTAGTAATAAACAAAACAATTAAGATGTGTTTTTATTTAACACTAGCATACGCAAGAACATCATGCTCTCCATGGCAAATTCCTGATAAAATCATAAATATAAGGGAACCTAAAAAAGATACCTCTTTAACTTGAGAGCTGACTTTGAACAGGGGCTTACCTGCACTTGTTGATCCAATTCCAGCTGTGAGTACAGAGCGCGGCATAATCTTAGCTGCATACTTTAGAAACTGAGACTTTGCTGTGCCAGGGTCACCCACCAGCAACATATGACACTCACCTAGGGAAGACAAGATTCACTCCACATAAGCTAAGGATCCCAATGACAACAAATATTTATTTTTATTACAAAAATTCACATTTGTCGGGGTTTCCATATTATAATGGTGACAGACTGTCTTTGGAGATTGTTTTTAGTTGATTATATTTTATGAGGGCGGGTTCCAAGTATCTGGGTTTGGGTTCTTCCTGAATCTGGTTGTTGTCCTCCCACTTTGTAAATGAAATTAAGCTCACTCTGAGGACACATTCATTAAAGCAAGAGGGGTCAGGGGCAGGGCTTGCTCACCTACAAAACTGAGTGGACAACATGGCAGGGGTTGAGAGGAATGACGACAGAAAGCAAGCTAAGCTCACCTGCATTTCTTTCATAATAATTATTTTTAAATAAAGGTAATAAAATACAAAGGCCGACAGTTAAGGGGAAACATGATGAACCTACAAAAATATCAGAACAGACAAAAATTATATAAAAAACAAAAAAACAACAAATCAATAAAAGAAACCAACTACCCTGATGTTATTAGCACTAGCAGCAATCACAACTAGTAAAATTTATAATTGTAGCATTTTAATGTGATATATTTGATACCTCAATACATAATAGTCTTTAACAATTCTTCTTTCAGGTAAGTTGCTACCAGTGACCAGTCCCTTACAAAAGCCTCAAGAGTTCGTCTGAGAATATGTGATAATCTCTCTAATGGCAAGACATACACAAGTTTTTGAATACTGTAGTGCAATGTTGAGATATTCTTTATCTAACTTTTTGTGTAAAACAGTGAGCCATGCAGCATTACGAATGATTTTAAGATTGTATCTGTATCTTCGTTCATAACTGGAGTCTAATACCAGAACAAAACAAAATGGATATAGAGGAATATCAATTATTCATCCATACAATAACAATCCAAACAATAATGACAGAGACAGAGAGCTCCATCTTTTCTAATTTCATTCACCACTCAGTCTAAATTCATATTAACCAATTCATCAAATTCATCAAGAGACATATATGCCTTAATACTTGAACCCATTAGGAGACAATTTAAGTGGAATAGATGACTGTAAATTAGAACAATTCAAATTCTGCAGAGGTAAAGCCAGTGATTTCTCATAACTGACTATGCCCACAAAATACTCAAAACTAATTGATTATCTTAATATTAGTTGGAAGAGATGGGATTATTGAAAAATAAAAAGATGTCATCTGCAAACAAAGAAATCTTATCCACTTTGTTTCTAGATCCAATACCAGATATTAAGGTGCTTCATCTCATAATCTCAGCTAAAGGTTCCATTGCTACTGCAAATAATAGAGGAGATAAAGCCAATCTTTGTTTTGCACTTCTACTTATTGAAAAAGAAGACATTTCTCCATTGACAAAAAGCGTTGCTTGTGGTTCAGAATATAGCAATCTGACTTGGTCAATGAATGCATTCCCTAAAGCATACTCCTTTTAAGTTTCAAACAAACATTCCCACTCAATATGATCGATACTTTCTCCACATCTAATGTTACCATGAGGGCATCAAGTGTCCTATCTTGGAATACTGTGATATAGTCAATAATCTCCTAATATTTAAATACAATTGCCTGTTTTGTACAAAACTGGTTTGGTCATGTCCCACAATTTTTGGTACAATATGGTTAACCATAGCCGCAAGTAATTTAGCTAATATTCTAAAGACTGTGTTTTGAATGCATGTTGGCCTAAAAGATGCTAGATCATCTGGACCTCTGTTTTCTCTTTTGTAACACTTAAATAGCATCCAGCTGCAGTGTTTGGGGAAGTTTTTTAATTAACAATGAGTGTATAAACATTATAATTAAAAGGAGGGAGAACATATTATTTAAGTTTTTATAAATCTCTGGTGGGACACTATCAGTTCCATAGGCTTTGCAAGACAATATCTATCACCTCTTCAATTTCCTTAGAAGTTGTATCCATATCACAATTAAATATATCTTTACCAGACACTCTAGAAATTTTTATTTGTTGAAATAAGTCATTAATTTTATCTTCCATGCCCAATGAGTTTGAAGTGAAGGGTGGAATAGGGTTGGGGGTTGCTATATGTGCATGTTTAATGTTTTTATGTGTGTTTTATGACTGTTGTAATAAACACCCTTATGGGAAGGGCTTTTTTAGTTAAGCAATAACTACAAATGCTGCAATGCAATGTATTCAAAAACTGTTATACAATTCTGTTTGTGGCATCTGTCCCTTTCTAATGAACATTAAATAAATAAGTGTAAAAGGGTACATAAAAATCTTTAACACTTGCACAAATTCAGTATCTGTATAATGGAATTTCTCATTCTTGTCCTTAATTTTAGTAATTAATTTATTTGACAATTTGTCATATATTGGATATTGGATAAATACCTACCTTATCTATTAGCACAATCATAAACCTTGTGTTTTTGTTCAAATATATTTTCTGCCTTTTGAGTTAGGAGTGTAATTAAGACAGTTCTAGTACTTAGTCCTTATTTTTTTGGATTCTGCTTCCTGAAGCTCATATTTAAGGTGCCTCTGTTCCTTTTATGTACACATACCTAAAAATACTGGAGCATGGTATGATACATGAAAAGATCAAATATCACATTTTTCAATTTGTTAAACAATGATTTGTAGATAGAGAAAAAAAGGAATTCTGGAGTAGGACCTATGCAGGACCTATGTAGGACCTATCTTTATCACCTGGATTCAGCATATGTTTAATATCTATTAAATGGATATCCTCTAGCAAATGGTAGATGAGCTTTTTGCCTATGGCTTGGAATGCTTGATAGATTACCAGGCTGCTTATCCAGTATCCCATCTAACACACAATTCCAATCACCCCCAATAAGAACATTAGGGACACTATACTGTACAAGCAATGAAGTAAATTTTGTTCAAGAAAAAAAAATAAAAAATTGAATGCTCACAATTTCAATATATAAGAAGCCATATAGATAGAAACGGGTTTTTTTTGTTTTGTTTCCATCTGGTATACTCCCCAAAATCACATAAAATAAAACAAATTTAAAAAAGGTCACCATAATAACCAAAGAAAACAATGAAAGGGAATAACAATTTTCATGAGGTTAGGCTACTTTATCTTTTCTTGATAACAGTGGGCAGACTTATGCAGGTGTAGAGATTGATGGGACCCGTTAAACCATAGGTAATGATGGGTCACTGACCTGGATTTCATTCATGTAGATCTCTTTCTCTGTAGGTGAGTGAAACAGTTTCTTTTTCACCAGCATGAAAGCCTTGTGTTTGGACTGAACTGTTTTGCTTAGGTCGGGAAAAAAGTGAACTGTTTTGTCTTTAAACCAGAGATCCCTTTTCTGGGGTTGTCAGGTATAGGACCTTCATTTTATCTTGATAGTTAAGAAATTTCACTATGATGGGTCAAGAATGCCTCGACTGGTTTATTGGTTGGTTGGTTGTATTATCCATGGCAATCCAATGGGATCTCTCAATACAAAAGTGGTTCCAGATAAATTCCTGGCCAGATCCAGATCTGGTAGATCCAGAATCAGATGTCACAGGATATATCAGCTCAACAGATTTGACTGTCTACTCTTATTTTCCAAATAATCCACCTTTGATTGTTGTGAAGCCATATATTTTTCCAAGACATTTATGCACCTGCAGTTTAAGTAGTGCCTATATCATTTTTTGTTGAAAGAAAACCCAGGCATTAAGGTATAAGGTAAAACAAATCATTTTACCAGTACTACCTCTGCCAGGAAATATATTGCTTTATAGACATATAGTCTCTGGCTTTGAGATATTAAAAGTGTAACATTCATTTCTAACATTTATTTGAGTTCCAAGTTTTAGTTGTTGCCATTATCAATATGGCCAAAAACTGAAAATTTAAACACATAGAAAACTTAAGAAAATCAAAGATATACCCCTGATCTTGGTCCCAGAAGAATCTATTCTCTGCACCCCGCCAGCCAACACCATGGCCACTGCCAGTTTAATTAAATACATGCCAAATACTTGTGGGCACAGGCTCAACAAAATCTGGTTCCTACCTACAAAGAGAGGGGAGAGATTAGTGTATACAAAAAAAAAAAAATCACAAAAAATAATATTAAGTAAAATTTTTATTGCAATTAATTTTTAAATACCAGCTATGGGATCATGCTTATAGCAATTCCAAAAGTCTTCAAATTCTTTCTGAACATCCTTCATGACCAAAGCAGCAGAGGGCTGCTGGTTGTTGACTTCTACGTTGTTGGCTCTGAGGACAAGTTCCACATCGCAGCAAATGCCATCGTAAAAAGGCTTCCAGCGCTGGCATACCACCCCATAGACAGTTATATCATCTCCTAGGACCCCATAGGTCCAAAAATATAAACTGTTTTATCATCAGTATAATATTACACAGTGCCACAATTAGGTCAAAATTAATACTTTGGTTTTTAATTTAGACTTGCAGGCTGTTACAAATCTGTTTCTTGTGGCATCACTTTACATGGCTCAGAAGTATTTTTTGTTTCATAATGGTATTTAGTAGCATGTGTTAGAAGGCAAGTGTTTCTTTTTTTTTAACTTCTATCAACAGTTCTTACCAGATTTGCAACTCTCAACCAGGTCATCCTCCAATACCACCATCATAGAACGAGGAATACTGCCCACTGACAGCCTCTGAACCTGAGGTGGGGGGTTGGACAAAATTAACACTGACCAAAACTGCAAAACAATAACAATACCATACAAGAGATGAGTTTGTTAGGTTAAAAAAATCTGAGTCACATGCATAACTGCCTTACTTGTTCTTGTATCTTGATCTCCTGGTAGTCCTTGCAGGCAGTAGGCTCAGATCCTTCAGACAGACAACTGAATTTGTATGAGTTACAGCCATCAGGATTAGGACAGGCCACCGGTTGGACAAAGGTATAGCACTGGTCAAAATCAGCCTGCACTGGGAAAACATGTCGACACTTTGTGCAAATGTAATCCCGTTCATATTCAAGAACCTAGAAGAGGTGAATAAGGCACCAATTCAACATACAACTAAAAAAGAGGAAAAAACACATGGAGACATTGTAACACTCAGGTGTAACTACACATATCTTGATGCATTAACTTTGAAAGTAGGGCTTCATGATATGGCCTAAAACCAATATCTCGATATTTTTAGTCTATATACTGGATACACAATATATATCTCAATTTTTTTGATTTATCCTGTAAATCACTATATAAATGTTAAATTCAACCCTTTGATGCATAAAATGGCATCAGTATGATGATTTAAGTTGACCTTTCTATTGGAGTTTTAAATTTACATGCAAAAAGGGGAAAATCACAATCAAATTAACTTTAGCAAACCTTTTACAGACTGTAAGGCACACCTGTATATAAGCCGTACCTACTAAATTTAACAACCACTAAACCACTAAAGCCGTCTTCTTCGTTTGTATTCGTCCGTAAATTGGCCGCATCAGAGTTTAAGCCGGAAGGTTCAAAGCGTCAGAAAAAAAGTAGCGGCTTATAGTCTGGAAATTACGGTATTTTAAATCAGGCATCTGCATTCACAAGATTTTAACAAATAAAAATAAATAATGGCATGGTATGCCTCTGAACAGTAATAGTCACATCACAGGAGGAGTGGGAACGTGTTTTTCCTCGGAACCAAGTCGTCCGTCTTCAATTAACATCCCTTTCTCATAACTCGCTGAGGCTCTTCACTTTTTTTCACTCTCTCCGTGCTCTCTTGCCTCCTCACCTGATACAAAAATACGCATGCGCGAAGGGGAGTTTTCTGGATGGGCATGGGAGTGTGCTGCGTGCTGTGAGAGGAGCACTAGGAGAGAGTGAAAGAAGCAAAACTCAGAGAATTACATGCCGAAGGCTTAAAACATTTACGTGACAATTCGTACTCAATGGTACGATATAGTCATTTCATACATCTCATCAGATTTTTACATCGATACATCGAGTATATTCGATATATCGCCCGCCCCTACCTGAAAGTGTATCCTACATACATATAAATCACAGGGACTTTAATTTTTGAAAGACATAGAAGACTACCAATACAGTTTTTATCACTTTTTTCTAATTACTGTGCAAGAATGACCTCAAGAAAAGACAGTTTCCTGCAACATGATGGCAAAATATGTGAGCTGTTTGAATCGTGAGCAACTGACTGAGAGAATAACTTTGTTGGTGTAAAGGATTGAAAGACTGTGTAATCATATAATTGAGAATGAGCAATTTATTGACTCCACAACAGCTATTATACAAGGTGCTGACTTTTACTTGAAAATACATGAAATGCAAAGCATCCTGTCATTGACTGAGCTGACAAACTCGCATAAATATGTCCAATGCTAGTAGACCAACTGCAGAGGCTCCAAAACCAGCCTTACCTCATATGCCTCTTACTGGCACAGCACTGCTGCGAGACAAAACGGTACTCAGCACTCTATCCTGCTGATGTTAAATTGTCTGTGTGTTTTCGTACATGTGTGTTCCACTGCATGGAACACACACACTGCTCATGTGGCAATGGCAGTACAGTGTGGCAAGTGTGTGTCTTTTAGTTGATCTTAGCAAATTACTGAAAACCGAAAAGTGCCATGTTGTTACCTTGGTTACACTGGTGCGTATTACAGTACCAGTGACAGACAAAAAGTGCCCTACATCTCTTGACCTGGGAACGGTATCTCTGGTCAGCTCTGAACATACTGGCAGACCTAAGAATAACAACAGAAAAGATTTTAAATTCTAACACATTTGTTTGTATAACAGGAGACATCAACTTCTGTGTGAACAATGCTGTTCTAACTGCATTCTGTTTTTCAAAACAAAAACCCATTCCCGTCATTCCCAGCTGGATGTCTAACCTGTAATACGGGCATGAGGGGTGGGTCTCTTTATGTGATCTTTAGTTCTTTGTTTTCCGTAGTACTTTGGAGAGGCATTCTGTGATAACTCCATAGCTTTTCTGCTTAACACTTTATCAAATATAGCCAGGACATCACTTGGATAGGCATTGAAGTAGTCGCCAACCTGCAATAAAAACAACAGACTTTGTAAAAAGTGCAATTACTTATTAAATGATTAAGTGTTCTTAAAATGACAACTCTAAGACCTGTAAGTTGTTTGGAGTTTAGTGTAGGGCAGCTGCTCTGCAATGTGCAGTGTAATTGAGAATTTAAAAAATCAATAGTAGTCTCAGATAAAGTGTGTTAGGAAAACAACAATACAATATGGCAAAAATATTTTTACAACAAAAAGCAAGCGAAGAAAACTTACCAAAAAGGACCCCTTGGCCCACAAACTTTTAAACACAGAACCCATCAGCTTAATGTAACTGTGCATTTTAAAACGCACCTGTGCAGAGCCACTTAACTGTAATATCATGTACAGTATAAACACTCTCAAGTTACATTGCTTTAACAGCATAGTTATATTGTCTCTACAGTGGAGCATCTTAATTTTGGAGCGACTGTCAATGTTAGGTTGGATAGCAATTCAATTTTGGTGTTTCTGATATTGAATTAGTGGTATAATATCCTATAATATCAATAAAATCCTATAATATCTTGCTGATATGGTCAAATTGTATGTTTTGTGATATTTAATTGTCTTGTCAAATTGTCACTAAAAAAAAAAAATGAATGAGTCATGAAAGGTTTTGGGTCTGTCTTATGTAAGGCATGATGACATTGGTATTTCTTGATTTTTTTATGAAATTACATAGGCCATATTATGCCGTATAGTTACACATGTATTCAGACCTCAAGTATATTTATTTTGAATACAGAACATTGTGTTTTGAATTGTGTTAACATTACCTCCATATTGGCTTCGAACAACGTCATGGCATTTACAACAACAGGGTGATGGGTCTCTTCATTAGTGTCTGAAATAAGCTGGAGAAGGTCCATATAATGATGCTCTGTCAGATAGGTTTCAAACACCCGGTAAACCAGCGCTTCCTGTTCTGGGGTTATCAACATAATGGAGTGATGTAAGTGTACCTCTGGCGAAAAGAGAAAAACAATGCAGTGGTTATGGTCTGACATTTAATTAGGTTGAGGCAAAGCAAATGTCATGTTTGCAGGAGTTAAATAACAATTAAAATAAAAATAAATGTTATGAGTCAAACCAGCTCAATCAAGTTTACAACATATTTCTACTACTTATAGACTGTCCACATGAGTTTAGGAATAAGCTATTTATCCTCCTGCAAATATGCCATCAAGGGTCTCTCATTTGAGATCTAAAAGATTATTTGTAAGGCTATGACAGAATATATTTTTCCATAGCCTTTTAAATCCAACAAATGAGGCTTTATTGGAACAATGAAATATTTATCAATAAAATAAGAAAATGAGGAAAAATGCCAATTGCAGTTTTCAATACACAACAGTACCATCTACAAATTCCTCCGTACTATCTGACCAACAATTCTGAAAGATACCTCAAGTTCATCTATGACATACAAAAGAAAAAGAAATCTTCACATTGGTAGGGTGAAACTTGCTAAAGTGCATTAGTTTTGCAAATACCTAATGGTTAGTTTACTAATCAATTAACTGTTTTTGGACCATCCAAAAAATACACCTGATCTCTATAAAGAAGTAACAAACTCAGGTTCACTGCTCAGGGGTTTGTGATACATAATATTGGCAACTTTTACTAGGGAGAGTAAGGAGGTTACAGTGGTTAAACTGGACTAAATTCATGCAGGTACAGGTACCTTACTTCTCTGCCGTGCAATACAGAAATACTGACATAGAAAAACAATGTAACTGTTATGCATGATGAGTGACCTGTTATTTTTTTCTTATTTTAAATTATTTTATTCTAATGTTTTGACGTCAGACAACTCAGACTCGTTTTCAGGTGACACAACAAACAAAATGTGCTTCCGTGGTGATTTTTTAAGGTGGCCAGGACATATTAGATAAATTGCATTTCTAAAACGCTCAGCAAAAGTGCAAACCAATTGCTGAGTCAACCGCTCAGTAACACAGCATGATTCAGCAATCACAAAGCAATAGTTACCATAGTTAACTTGGCATTTTTTTTCCAATAGAAACACTACAAACAGCAGCCGCTTAATTGGAAGCTTCCATTGTGGCTCACCTCTGCTGGGGCTTCCGCATTTGTGTAGTACCTTTTGCATTCATTCTGTGGCTTTTTGGTGGTTTGAGGTTTTCATTGATGTGGTTGTTTTATTTCCTTTGCAAAGTATTTCAGGTATCCAATTTGTCTGATACTTGCAGGCCACCATAGAATTTTAATTATGGGAGGGGGGGGACTATTTTTGGGAAATGGTGAAATACATTAAAGGGGGCAAAAAGACCTTTCACCAAACTAATTCCTTAATAGGTTAGTTCAACTCTGTCATGGTAACTGCTTCTCAATTCCTTGTTCTACGACTGATTGAAATATAGTAACATTTAAACATTTCAGCATAGAATTTTGGAGAAATGACACCACAAAATACCCTTCGTGACCAAAATGACACAGACACAGACATAATTTACTGAACTTTGGCCTTTTACCAAACTATCCTCTCGCCTTATCCTATCACTGCAGCAAGTTTGGTACCATTTTACTGTAGCATTTTGGAGAAATAACATATTACCCTCTAGGACCAAAAATGACACAAACAAAGATACAATTCACTGAACTTTGACCTTTCACCAAACTAAATATTGTAGGTAAGGTCACCATTTTCATGGCATTTCCCTCCCAATGCCTTAAAGTTACATACGTACGAATTAGTTTTCTTGTGATTTGGCACTCCCACAACATTACACATATTTTTTCCTTATGTGTCAAAGTTTAAACAAGCCTGCACACAACTCAGAGCAGCAACAGTATTCCGGTCAAAACGCAGCTCGGTAAGCCAAGCTAACAACCTGAACTAGAGAGATACCCAGTTATAACATGTTACCAGCTAAACCTCTGTCAAAACGGGCAGATTTAGCTTAAATAACTAAAGAGCAGACATTGTTTCTCACAAAGCTAAATATCCAACAAGAGCCACAAAACATGACATATTATTAAGCAAGTGGCTACTTACTGTTCAACAGCAATGAGTCTAGTTTTATGTCTATCTATGGCCTTTTCTTTAGCACAGCTGTTGCCAACAACTGCACGCCAGTCTGAGAAAACTAAAAAGGCAACACTACTGCATAATAAGGCTGTAGCTACTTGTAAAACAACTTGAAGTTTCATACTTAACTGTTCTGGAACTGAAAACTGGATTAAAAATCGAGCACAAAAATGGTTGACTGAAAACCTGCTGGTGCAGTGCGCTGATGAATTATTTACAATATAATTACAGCAGGAGGCCTTGATCCTTTCAGGAACCTCCGTGAACTATAGAATTGAGGCAGAGCAGTCATAGGACATCAGTTAACAGCAACACTCTCAGGTCCTGCCAGCGCACTGCGCTGCTTCTCCAGGCAAAGAGTGAGCTGACCATTATCTACTGCAGGTAAGACACTGACTGGGCATAAGGGTCTCAAACAACTGGATAGTTTGGATGATGAGAGAGATGAGGATGAATTGAGGATGAGTATGAGGATGAACTCTGAACTTTCCTATGAAGGAAATAGTTTGGAGAGGGGTCAAAGCTCAGCAAATTGCATTGTGTCATTTAGACATCGTATTAGTTTCAAATTTTATATTTATTTATAACAGGTTAAATTTACAGGGGAAAAGTTTAATGTAAGTCGATGTTAACACTATATTCACAAAAGAACACAGAACATGATAGAGAACACATATGTATCATCTGAACCTTTCACTTAATTTACACGACAGACAACACTTAAAAATATAATCTGGGACCTTTCGTCTAATAAATATCACAGAAAAATATAATCTGGGACCTTTCGTCTAATAAATAACACAGAAAACACGTGTTTCTCCGAGACGTCTCAGACAATGCAGAAAAAGGGTCTTGTTACTTTCAGGACCCCTGCCACAGGCCGAGTTTACCGTAATTACTGTGCTCCCTTGACCGTGGTCTGGCCGCTGGAAGCTAGCTTCACGGTGGTAATTACAGCGGCAGTGTAAATCTGCTTCTTAAATAACCATGGCGATCTAGCCAGTTTAAAGGAGAGCCACCTTAGTAGCCACCTTTAGACTCAACATACATCACTAACCTTTTAATCTAACTCCTACGTAACGTTACACTCCATAGGCCCTAGGAGCACTGATATTACTTTTTTAAAGAACATTAAAATATCCAGCCTTTGTTTAGATAAAAGAGGTCTCTCAAAAAGGGGTTGTGACTGAAGCATTGTCGCGTAGCGCTTTAGGCATCAGAATTGACAGACGGAAATGAAATGCCACGGCATGGATTACGTGATTTAACTGCCTTTAGCAAAACAAAGCCTTACACATAACATTACTTTTTCTAACTTACTGCGAAATCGCTAAAGGGGGTGCTTTTACATACCATATCTCAGTGGGACAGCTCAAGACCCCTTACCGATCTCATCTAAACAAGCGACTTTTTTCGCGCGGTTTTTTGGATGGGCGTATTAACTTCCGTGTTATGGATCCTACTGCCTCTTCCAAGCAAGGCTATGGAAGAGGGGCTGGGGCACGGGCTCTGACGCCATTGAATCGATGGGGTACTGCACATGCGCATTGAAAATTACCTTGTGCTTGCGGAAACGCTCAACAAATGGTTTCGTCCAGGGGCGTTGCTAGGCCTGCAGCTTTACAGGGGCACAGCCCCCCCCCCGGCAAGCGCACACACACAGCCTCACCATATTGATGCCATTATTTGCCATTATTGTACAAGATATACATATGTAAACGTACATTACATATATAATATATCTCAATAAATATTGTCTACCATTTGTAAGTTTGGATATA
>JAPZDZ010000010.1:378356-388959 GCA_029783805.1 Acanthurus tennentii
GACCGGACATTTGCCAGGAGCAGGCTGGGTAGTGGAACAGCCTTGGGTCCAAGCCTTCTTAGCTTAACTCTTAACCCAGCTTGTTTCCCTCGCTTCCTGGGTCAACCACAGCGCTTGCAATGACAGCTAGTCCGAATGTCTTGATTATCGGATCTAGAGATGCCGAGGGCAGAGATTGTCTCAAGGGTCGCTGCACTTAATCCAATCACTGCACTTCCTTTTCTGATATTAACAAGTGTATAACTGTCATAAGTAATACACTCCTCATTTAACCAACGTTAAAGTTTTTAGTAAGTTATCCAATAAACCTACAACAAATTATTGTTTTCACCATCGACCCAAGAAGGATTCACAGACTGCTGTCTGCACTGCTTCCTTACAATCAAACAGAGCTGCCTTTTATAAAAGAGTCTGCTGGCAGATCTTCATGCCCGTCCAGCTGATTGGATAGAGACAAAGGAGAACCTGATATCTGGAGCATCACAGTGACAAGGAGAAAATTCCACCCAGAGTTCATTGTGAAAGTTCCACAGCATCATATCATCAGCCAAAGCTGCCGGTTCCGACCAAGCTCCGGTTCCGACCAAGCTCCGACTCCGACTGCAGTCTCCGCAACTCTAAGTAGGCACAAACCATCTCCTTTGCTATGACTGGGCTGATGTAAAAAATTAAGTAAATGATAATAATTTGAGAAAATTTAAATTTCCAACATTCATTTAGAGTTGCTCATCAATTTTTAATAATTCAATTTCCAAATTTCACTTTTAGAGCTAATAAGCATCTATATTATCTCTTCCACCATTCCCCATTCATCTTACCATTTCACTGCCATCATTTTATTATTTATTGTCTTAATTCTACTTAGAATTGCTCATTTAATAAACATTTTAAATTGGACCCGTCGTTGTCATGTGTACTTCTTTGAAATTGAGAATAAATATCAATTAAAACAAGAATTCAAGGTCTTTCAGAGAGCCTATTTGACTGATGCAAAATCACGGACTTGATTAAACAATAAGTTAAGTTATTGGTAATTAAATATTTATATATTAATCATTTAACTGGACTAATTATCCCGCTCTGAGGTGGTGCCCAAAACAAATGTAAATTCATCATAAAATCCTCAACAGCACTGTCAACTACAGAGGGTTAACTCCTGCTAATTTCGGACGAAGAGGTATCTTCAGTTCTGAGTCAGTTACTATGGTATCTAAGTCCATGAACCTGGTCAGGAGTAGGTTTTTTTTTTTTCAATGAATGAGTTTCTCTCTGTCACCTCCCTCTTACAGAGCCAAAGCACAATATTTATTTTTCTCAGTCATTTAGTTGGCATGATGTGTATTTCAGCGGAGTCTTACCATCTGTCGAAATAAAAAAATCCTGATTGGTTATATAGCCTAGTCTGTTAAGCATACTATATGCACTGTACTTTATTGTTAATCACAGCATGTCCCTTTGTCTAGGCTCCATTACTCTGCAGGGAGTTAGGCCTCTTTAGGCTATGTCGGGTGATTATTTATTATAAATTAATCAATAATAAAAGGGACAGTTCACCCAAAATTGAAATTTCACTTCAATTTTCACTCACCACTATGTCGATGGAGGCTAATCGTCAATGGTGAGTTCTAATTCACATAGCCCTTCTGGAGTTTTACTTTAGGAAAGAACTCCACACCATGTCCATACGATGAAAGCCTACAGAGGCCACAGACTCAAACAGAAAAAACAACAGAGGAAAAACTTAACATGCCTCCATACTGCTTGTGTAGTGTCATCCAGGTGTCCAGAAGAATCTATGTACAAACTGACTCGAAACAGCCACGTTAACACTGTTCTTAGCCAAAATTTTCACTCTTTCCTCCTTGACAGAAGCATTGTCCATGTTAGCACCGACATAGTTCAAAAGCTCTTCTGAGACACAGGACACACAGCTTCTCACTTCACCTTCTTGCAGATCTTGCGTCTCGTGAGAGTTTTGCATGCTTACATCCTTTTTGAAATTGAGTCTGCTTTTCACTTGAGGGATTTCAGCTAAGTGAAAATCTATTTTAGTTCAATGCCACAAGTTTTCACACATTTTATAGGTGTGATAAGGATTAAATGTTAAATGAATAGACTGCCTTTGAATTCATGCATTGATTCTAGCAGTAATATTGTCCCATGCAAATCCTCTTCCTTTTGACGGTGCAAGCGAGTTTTTTTCTATAATGTGTTACCGTACATATTGCCATACAGTTTTCAGTTACCTCACTCTCTGAAACGGAAAACCCGGAGTTTCCCTCTTTCCAGGGGTAAAAGTTATCACTAAACCCGATTTCTGAAATGGGCCCTCGAAAAGCTACACAGAATTGATCTGCCGTTGGTTTACAACAATAGAAAAAAAAGGTACTTCCGGTCTAAAACAGTCTTTAGATGATAAAATGACACGATATGACAGTGCCATAGTTGTGGCACAAAATAAGGTGAATATCAAACCGTCTGGACCCTTGCTCATTTACCCTATTCCTTGCTTTCTCCAACGTCTTCTTTGGTCCCTTCTGCGCCTCTGCCTCACTGAGACTTGTGAGCTAACTAGCTTCTTATGCTGTAACAATGGCAGGGGCGCTGCTCACGCTGCTACAAGTCGATAGCAGTTTCCATTCCAATTTTGCAAAATATTGCACTATGGACACGTCTGAAAAACCGCCTCATAAGAGTGTAAAAAAAATTTTAGAGATATTTATGGGGTTTCTTAATATTCACGTGTTTCCATTACCAGGTTTTTACTTAGCCACTTTGATTTTGTGCATTTCTGAGGGTAATGGAAATGCACAGGTAGAAACATAAAAATCTATTTCACACTAAAATATGAAAACTGGTAGTTTCCTTGAAAATAAAATCTGAATTGATAATATACACCACATGCAAATGCCTTTTAATTTAAAATATGACATCTAACACTTGTGATATTGTGGTTTGTAATCTTTCTAAAGTAAAACTGGTCTTTGAACTAAGAAGTTTCTCTAACCGTGTGTTCAGACCGGACGCCTCGCATTACTCGCGCGAATTTGGCTGCGTAGTTGCAATTCAATATTTTGGAATAGGCGGTACTGACGTCATCGTCTGGAATCTCAACGCTGATAGGCTGTCCCGACACAGCTTCACGCGAATATTTCGCCAAACTTCAACTTTTTGGACTCGCGCGACTTCGCGCCGCGTCATTTGCGTCGCAAATTTGCGTAATCGCATCGCGCCAAGCCCGCGATTTGCGCCGCCGGCACAAATTCGCGTGTATTCGCGTCTTTGCATCGACTTTGAATGTAATCTCGTCGCGCGAAAAATTCGCTTCGCATCCGGTCTGAACGCACCATTAGATACTATGCCATCTTAAAGTCTGACTGATGTCTGCAGTTGAAATGTATTCCAATTGAGCTTGTCTACTTGAAAAAGACATTTTGAAATGACCTAGTCTCTGCCTTCATACCCTTAACCCTTTTTTGTTATATGCTCTAGAATTTGCTGATGGCAGATAAATGTATTCTACAAATACCTGTTCATAAATCAATTGCTATTTATATATATACTGTATATATATTTATCTTGGACATCAATTTATTATTGACATGTGAAATTGCGTTCCATTTTGAAATGACATATTTTACTACTTAAACGCTTACTGCGTAAATGTATGTGCCAAACAACTGAGGGCTGGTTTGACCGTGTTTTCTGACTTGACGCCAGTCGTTGAATCTCAGTCACAAAACTTACCTAGTCCTATCGCCTATCACTCTGCGGTGTAGTTAAAGAAAACAATCTTCTCTTTAACTTTAACTCTGACGTTTACAGTGCACCGTGCGTCAATTACTAACCTCTAGTTTATGGTTGAGTTGGAAAACCGTCTGGGTTTTGTGACACAACTGAGCAAAACAGGAGCTGAGGCTGGTCATCTTCTGCCGACCCTCATACGTAATATCGACTTGATCAGGGTCTATTTCTCCGAGTAGCAGATCCACATCCACGAAGGCCTTGTCGAACTCCTTTTCCAACACTTCTAGCCATCGGAACATAGACATACCAGGACCAAGGCCTGAGCTCTGGCCTGTCGGGGAGCATCCAGCCGAAGCGGACATGGCTAGAGCAAAGCTGAGTCCTAACGATAATGTTAGCTTAACGTTACAAGCTAACTTTGATGGCGAGTAACGTCAAAAAGAGAAATACCTCACCTACGAAATGACACGATCTAAATAACTCCGAGTCTCTTGGACTAGACTGTGAAAGTATAAGTAGAGAGGAGCCTGAATCCGTTTCTGGTACGCGAGAAAAGAACAGTTTGACTAGGATGTCTCACATTAGATTAACGATTGTATCAGTGAGACGTACTACCACCTGACTGCATAGAAAAGCAGTGAATGCCAGAGCTGACAGAAGGCTTCGTCCTTCTTCTTTGCAGACAATTTGCAAGCGCACAGGCTTTACCGCCACCTCTTGGACGGGGAAGTTAAGCAGTAGGTGAGACCTGGGTGAGACCTGGGTGAGACCTGGGTGGGACATGGCTTTTGTTTTATATGTGTGGGCTATTACTGTACAATCCGTTTCGAAAAGGCTAGGACCAGAAACGGTAAAAAAGATGATAGATTAAATACGTTCCATTGTACAAAGATTGAAAATATGATGATACAGGTGTTAACATCCTACACTGGTGACGTCATTTAGGACCGCAAAATATAATTCATATATAAACTTATATATTAATATATAAAACTGATTACATTGATCTTGTTGGTGATTAATTATACGTTTTATTCGTGGATTATTATAAGGACTTTAACACTGCGAAGCATTGCTTGTGTTTTTTTTATGTAATTATTTGCATTTGGCAGTTTTCCAATCATGTAAGAGATGCAGACATTATAAAAGGGTTTTGGTCTTTGCAGGTCACTGGTGGGTGGTGCTCTAACCCCTGGGCAGACCCGGCCAGTCCCGCAGGTGCATAAGATCTGGCAGACAACCTAAGAGTCCTCTCTCCTCCTCTGCTCAGCCCTGCACTTCCTCACTTTGCAGGGCTGAGCTCAGCTGATCAGCTGTTCCTTGTCACGTGGCTCCAGTGTTTTGTTGTCTATTATGTAGGACTTGGACTTTATCGCGTTAATTAAGATTAATTAATTACAGAAAAAAATGCGACAAAAAAACAACGCATGTAATCGCAATTTACTTTTGCACTCCAAACAACACGGAACGGCTGTCAAAGCACGAGTTCCCGGTATACCTGTAATACTGACGCACAGGACACAACACAAAAAACAACAATGGAAACCGAAACCGATGAGAAGTCGTTGCTGGTTATGGCCTATGTTACATAGATTTCTTGCTCAGGAAATGACAGAATAGGAGGCGCTGTCATCAGCTGATGGATCATTTTTGTTTTTGTGTTGTTTTTCAAAACCGTTTATGGTAGAAAGGGCACTTTTTGTTTAACTGTCGGTCCGTTCATTTTATGCCAAGATATTATTCTAACTATTTTGCAATGTTCAGTTTCCACTTTTCTGGGATGTACTTTAAAGTGCTGTTTTTTTATTTTAATAAACAAAAACAAATGTGTTTAAGAGATAGAAAGTTTACAAAAAGTCACTAAAAAGCTTGGATATAGCTAACTTGAATTTAAGTTTGTGCCTTGTGGACAATGCAATCATATTCCTCATACATGTTGCACTTTAGGTTACACTCAGTTTGAAAATAAACACGATTTTGTTGTTTAAGCTCATTCATGTGTCAATTCAGTGATTCTGCCGTATACCAAATTCCATTTAAATTGAAAAATGATACTTCTTGTGTCAAATACTGATATGTGATTAATTGAGATTAATTACACAGCCTCAAACTAATTAGATATTTTTTTCTAATCAAGTCCCACCTTTATTATGTTAATTTGATTTATGTTTTCAGATGTTCTCTCTGTTGTGGTTCTGAGTTAACTGTATTATAAACCTTTTCGTCTTTAGTTAAACTATGCATCCCGTGTATTTGTTTTGATCTTTTGAGCCGGGTCATGACAATACCATCAGCACCGCCAGCAACTGATCTCTCCCCAAAAGCTCATCTCAGCCCGTCTCTTGCCTGTGGTGGAACATCCCGAGGGCTTAAAGCTGCTGTCTCTCAGCTTCACAACCGACCTTCCTCTTCCAACTTCAGTATGCCAGTGATCACTGTTGCAGGTCATGAGGACATAGTCCTGGTCCATAAGCCATAAACATGAGAGATGACTGATCCACACTGAAAATATAAGTAACATTAAAAGAGAAAAAGCATGGGGAAATATAACTGGAGACATTCAGACAGCTCCTCTGGCTGTAGAGCATACCCAGATAGCAAAATATAACTGGAGCGAACATGGGCCAGATGTACTGAAAAATTTGGTCCCATTTGGTAAAATGGATCTGCACCAGTGTCTTTTCGCACAATGGGCCAGACCCAGTACTGATTCATTTGCCAGATCTGCAACAGTTTTGGGCCAGAACTGGTCCAGAGTAGCAAAAACCAAGTTAATATATGGCCTGCATATGGCAAACATATGTTACCCAAAAACTACACTCTGATCAGCACTGGGCCAGATGTTGTCCAGATTTGTACCAAAACTGTTTTCAGTATTATATATGAGGGTCCATTTTGTTCAATGTATCATACATGCAAATTAAGTTTGTCTATCTATTAAAAGCAATAATGACAATACTTTTTTCATTTAAGTGCCATTTATCCATGGTAACAGGGTGCACCATAGCATTGCACAAAACTGCAACATTTAGCAGCATGATATTGCATAAAATCTTTTAAACTGTAAACATGAAAACTGAAGTGGTGTAAGTGTTACGTTCTGTATGAATGTATTCTGTATGAACTTTCTTTTCTGATTGGATAAAAGTCATTTTGAAGCAACATACAGGTAAACCCCTCACTAATCACTCTCACAATGTCTGAAGAATTGCAAACAATTTTTGCAACACCGATTTTAAAGAAAAATTATGAAATAAAAAAAACATAAAATAAATTAATTTAAAAATAAATAAATTTTAAAAAATCCCACAAACCCCACAAATCAAGTCATAGAACCCATCTCCATACAACACACATTTTCATGGTCTTAAAACTCAGAGATGCGGAGAGGAAGTTGTCACAGACGATTCTACAACAGAACAGGTTTTCTTTTCTTCAAAGATTAAGATCTTTTTTCATAAAGATTATTTTTAGTGAAACAAGCAACTTCACATTTGAGATGAGCCTTTTAAGATTGTAAACAACATATTGCATTCTGAACATTCAACAGTTCCACAACAATATAGCAAATGTTTTCTCCCTGCATATGTTGTACTGTGACAGGGCAGAACACTGGAGTACACTGGCCATATGAGAGAGAGATCTCGGGTTTCACAGGTTACCAAGCAGCCTTAGGTTCTGAGCTGTGGACCTAGAGATGACAAATATTTGTGATCACAAATTATTTAATGATTAAGGGCTATCAAATAAAATTCTCATTTGTGGCTATTTACATTGTAACTAGAATTCGTAAAGGGTGAGAGAGATGAGATTAAGGATAAAGATATGATTTTGAAAGGATGAACAGTGAACGAAATAGATTGAGAAATGTTTTTGTTTGATAAAATCTTTTTGAAATGTTCATTTGTAACTTATTTAAGTAAATTTTGACTTTTGAACAAAAACATTTGTTCCTCCTTGTTGACTTGAAGAGAAACAGACGCAGCATGCAACAGGCATGAGAGCTTCAGAACAAATACGAATGCGACACTTGTGAGATTCAAACAACATCGGCTTGTAAAAGACCCACCGAAGCTTGGGTTCCACTGTGTCTGTCTTTGTGTTAATAAATGAAACAACTAGTACAGATAAGTCCTGTATAGGCCTGCACGAATAATCGTTTTAGAACCTCGATGTAGATTCACTCCTGCATGCGATTTAATTTCTAAATTACTCTTTTTTTTTTCCAAGAGCCGGCGGCATGTGTCAGAGTTGTAAACAAGCGCTTCTCCCTTAGCCTATGACAAAGCGCCTTTTGGTCACGTGATCCACGGCACACAGAATCAAAAAGTTGAGTTGAAAGTTTCCTGTTGTTGCCTGAGCCAAAGTGAAGCCTCACAATCTGATGATTCTTATAGCAAAATTTCACATCCACAAAGCTAAGTTCTCTAAATGTCAACCTTCCTTTCCAGTTTTCCAACTTGACTTTAGAACTATGTTGAATGTATAAAAACGACTGACAATAAGAAATGTCTTATTAGTATGACTACAATCGAAGAATGATTTAGAGAACTGTGATCTTCACTGCCTGTTTTTTTCATGTAAAACTTTTTACACTTATAGTCTGTACCTGTGAACCTACCTCTGTTTTTCTCTACTTTTTGTCTCTTATTTATTTATTTATTTTAGTTAAGATGCCGAATTTTGTTCTATATTGCCAGTAAGCCATTGTTGATTGTATGTGCTGTTATTTTTCATTTAAGTTTGAAAAAAAAAAAGTGAAGCCTTAGAAATCTCGTCCACCACTTGCCTGCGCCTGACTACGCCCAAACGACGAAAAACCAAATATGGGAAAAGAGGTGGGACCAAGCGGGGTCAAAGGACGGCCACCACACCCACTCAGCTTACAGTCCCTGATTAGCCGTCAACAGGCTGTCAATCGACGAGGCCACGCCCCATATGCAAACATGACCGAATTTTAAGCTTAAATATAAAATAAACAAATAAGTTAGAAAATATTCACCCGTCTCAGAGTTTTCATGATATAGTAGAGAAGCTGTAGACAAAAAAAAAAAAAAGTTTTTTGAACCAGGCTGTAAATCTGTTTTTTTCTGCTCTAAAGTTGGCCTGTTTAACATGGGCTCCAATGAGATTGTGCTCCATTTTGGAGCCTCAAGCGATCAGTCCAGGGCGGACCATGTCGGATCAGTCAAGGAATTGCAAGTTTTTGTACTTCCTGATTGGCTTCAATGTGGAAGTTTGCCCCTTGCTGCCTCCCTGGTGCTCGCTGCTGTGACGCCACGTGTTGACTGTTAACTTTCATATTTTGAGCGCATTTGGTCTGCATGGTCCATCCTGGAACAGTCCATAACCTATCACGGGCGTGATTGCTATGTGAATCTGGTGAGTTGTGGCCAGATCCGGCACAGTGTCAGCTGCTATCTGGGTAGGCACCAGAGGCAAATGTTCTCTAAGGCAGAGGATGAGGAGGAAGAGGAAGAGCACGTGGTGGACCTCCTGGTCAGGATAAATACTTAATCTGTGGTGCCAAGGATCACTACATGCATGACTGGCTGAAAAAAGAGGCTGCAGAAACACTGGGACACAACACTTTTGCATAAATGCAGAAGTCACTTGCTAATGTGAAAGGCTCCACTCTCTGTTCTTCTCTCTGAGTGGCATCTTCACTGTCCCAAGAGGGACACACATTCATTATTTATTAAAAATATAGAAGAACAAGGGGAAGAGAAACAGTAACCTTGTAACTCACGTGTAACCTCTATGGTATCATGCACCGTCACTTTTTCTTGTTACATTTCTAGAATTATAGTTGTAAGAGCCATGTGTTACTTTTTGTTTACCATTGTCTTTATTTTTGTACCTGGCCACTAGAGGTCAGAGCAGCATCATGGGATGCATGCGGAGGTGGCCACAGGTGTTAAATGTTTAGGTTGATTGACAGAAGGGCTCTGGAGGTGAAGGAGCCAGACAGTTTTCGACTGTGTTCGGGTTTTTTCGTATTATTTTCATATCTCTGTTAAGACTTATTGGAAGCAGACGAGAAATAAAAGGGTTTTTTTAAAAATGTATTTAACGTTACATACGACTTTTGGTTTGTTTACTTTATAAACTCGACACACGTCAAACTTTTCACCCACCACCAGATGGTAGAGGCTATAACGGACTTAAACCACTACAATAGTGCTTGTTGCAACACCGTTTCTCCTTGGATCTCTGCCTCCCCCAACCTCTGTTCTCTTTTTCTGTCTTGCCTTACTCTCCTTCTCTCCAACACTTTCTCTCTCTTTACCCCCTTCTCTTTCTCTTTCTCTCCCTCTCCATCTCCCTCCCCTCCCTACCTCTTTTTCTCTCTCTGTCTATTTCTTGCCCTATATCTTTGTCTCTTTTACTCGCTCTCTCCCTTTTAACGTAAGTGGTCCCATCAGACGGCATCTGTACCAAGGCCTTTTAAAAGGAAGTTTTTCATCACCACTGTAATTGAGTCGCTGGCTAAAGACTTTCCCACATTTGTTGTGCAGTGCATGATGATTTTGGTTTGCTGTGTTATTGGTTGAAATTGTTTGTGGTAATAAAATACTTAAGGTAGAAACTAGAGCTGTCGAAGTTAATGCATTAATAACGCGTTAACTTCAACAGCCTTTTAACGGCACAAATTTTTTCAATGCGCGATTAATGCTTTAGCTTTAAAGTTTTGCCCGATGGTTCTCTGGACAAAACAAAAGTAATTTGTATTTGTTGTAAATGTGAACTAAGTTATTACCGGAGCACGTCCAGTCTTCAATACCACATGATTGGAGAGTATCTGGACAGTATAAGTACGTAATCGCTTTGGAATGTTCCAATGAAAATAAAAATA
>JAPZDZ010000010.1:409883-426194 GCA_029783805.1 Acanthurus tennentii
AGGTCTACAAGCACCAAATTTTGCCCACTATTTCATTGCTCATCAACTTCAGTACATTTACAAATGGACCCACCCCACCGTATCAGACACATCTTGGACTGACATAGAACAAACCCTCTGCAAAGACATCCACATCTCTGATCTTCCATTCCTAAGCCCCTCAATCAAGCACCATCCATGTTTCAAGAACCCAACCATAGAAACAACTCTGACAGCCTGGTGGAAATTCCACCAAATCACTAATTCCACAATTTCTCACAGCAGGCTCACCCCTATCTGGAACAACCCTGACTTTTTAATAAACAAAAAACCAATATACTTTTCAACATGGGCAGCTAAAGGCATCACACATCTGGAACATATCATACAAAACAATACCATGATGACATTTCCACAATTGGTCCAGAAGTACGGCATCGGGGTGAATCACTTTCTAGAATACCACCAAATTAAATCAGCCATAACTAAATCTGGTCCTAAAATAAACAACTTAGAGCTCCCCAAACCAACTTCAAATCTCATCAACATCAATTCCAGGAAAAAAATTCTCTCTACAATTTATAAAATCATTTCTAACTCTGACCAAACACTTTCCATCCCCTCAAAAAAATGGGAAGAGGACCTACAGATCAGCCCCGATGCCGACTTCTGGACCACAATCTGTAAAAACATCTTTTCAATATCGGCTAACACAAACATTCAGCTTCTTCAATACAAGATCATTCACAGAGCACATTACACAGGGGAAAAAATGTTCAAAATGGGCTTCAATGACTCCGAAAATTGTCAACATTGCACATTAAACACTAAAGACAACTACTTACATGCCACATGGGCTTGCACTCCAATAAAACAATTCTGGACCAATATCACTGACTTTCTCTCCACTCTCCTGAGCTGCCACATCCCTCCATCTCCCACACTCTGTTTATTAGGTGACATGTCAAACATCAACATCAACTTTACAGTCCGCAGAGTACTCCCCCTAGCCCTAACCATCGCCAAGAAAACCATCCTCATGAACTGGAAATCAAGGAAAAAAATCAACATAACCATCTGGAAAAATCTTCTGTTTGAACACATAACAATGGAACAATTATCAGCCTCCATCAAAAATCAAACTGCTCACTTCAATACCATATGGAATCCAATAATCAATGCAATAAACTCTTAACATCATACAACAATCATATAATTGGTGTCTCTTTGCCTGTGCATCAACCCAACCTTCTATCACCACCCCTCTGCTGTTCCCCCTACAGACCAAAGCAAATGCATTCAATCCCATACTCTCCCATACGCTCTGGCACACACACGCACACACTTAAAAGCACACACCTGAATATGCACGTAATGGCTTTGGTTTTTTTTGTTTTGTTTTTTTTTGCCCCCCACCCCCCACAATTTGTCCTTTTGTGTCTTGTCTTTCACTCATCTTGTATTGTTTTTGTCGTATTGCATCACGGAAAAAAAAAAAAAAAGATTGAACATGTGGTTGATGATGCACACGTCATACCCGACATATTGACCATGGTGAAAAAAAAAAAAACCTTTTGAAAACTAAGCCAGTTGTGTCTGAAACCACATTAAAAAAAGGAAAAAAAAAAAAAAAAGAGCACAAGGCATTACAAGAAGCACCCCCCTTTTATGCAAAAGTGTAGTAAACTCAAAATAAGTTGGCTGCGGCAGAAATTATATTTATGATTGTTTCACTTTAATGGCAAACTCTTTGGTTGAAGTTTGGTTCAGTTTAGGCACAAAAATTACTTGGTTAATTTAAAAAAGATTATGGTTATGTTTAACAAAACTGACATGGAATGTTAATATAGTAAAATACAGTAACTTAAAGTGATCAGGAGTTGTAACCGTACTACTTCAACTGTTGCTTCTGACAAACAAGTCACTAGCCTCAGCCTCTCATTCAGCACAAGAATTCATGCAAACAGCAGAAGAACATATATTTTTTTAATAATCTACTGGTATTTTTCTTACCAAGTAAAAATTCTCTTTTCATCTTTTTGTGCTTACTGTTTGCTAAAAAAACAAATATTACACTAATATTTTCTCGGTCTGACCTGGGTAAATTGGTCCACATGGTGCCTTTATGATCACAGATGCTGCTCCTAAATCAGTATCCATGTAGAGATCTTCACACAAAGTGATAATCTCTTGCATCTGTGAGCAGCAGAGGCAATCAGGCACTATTAATTAGCAGGAGAATTAAACAGAGTTAGCATATATTTCAAAGCATGCCAGAGTGCTTGTTGAGCTGCTCATTTGACATTTAATTCAATTGGCCACAACAGAAGAATGTAATTACCAGGAATTAAAGGGACTCAGTAACACAGCTGAAATGTGTTGCTGACCACCCAGCAAATGCAAATTCAATCAAAGGCTTAGCCAGAGGTGATCAGAAGGAATCTTAATATTCCTAGCATTTGATTAGTCACACTGAATCATGATATGTTCACAGCAATGTCCTGCTTTAGCATGAGATACAGTGGGGTTAACAAATAAAGTAGCTGTTGACAATAAAGCTGATGTCCTGAGCGATGAGAGCTGTTGGCAGGACTGTTGTTTATTGAATTATATGTCATCAGACTACAGATTACAAATAATAGCTCCATAATGCCTTTTTTGTTTGTTTGTATTTTGATCTGTTGAAAAGATGGACATTATTATTCAGATTTGTTTAAGTTAAAATTTTCATTTAAAAAAAACAACTCAGTTGTAAGGATCTCAGACTTGGAGCTTTTAAGACATTTTATAAGCTTTATATTTGACTTAGCACACACATACATAGTAATGTCTTTGCAACAAGTCCAGTTTTTCTCCTATCAAAGGATAATTTCTGTCACAAGAGCACTAAGGTACTCAGAAGCTTTTTACTTAAAATCTACTTTATGTGAAACAAAACTGTTTTGATTTAGCAAAGAACCTGAATGCAGGACTCCAATGCTGAAAACAAATAGTGAGCTTTAAAAAAACTGCGAAAAGACACACACTGATAACCAAAGTGATAGCACAGCTAACTAGGGCATGAAAACAGAAAAATTATATGTCTTATGAATGCAGAGGCAGACATTACTGTAAAACATATTCAAATGAACTGACAACTTAAAAAGGAAGAAGCACTACAGAAAGAAAACAAACAAAAAATAGGTGAAACTAATTTTTCATCGAAAAAGCAGGAGATCAAACACGGAAAGTAAGGGGGACAAAGCAAAACACAGGTGGAGAAAACTTATAACTTACAATTTACAACAACTCCATATAGTTCATGCTAAATTGATCAGATGGAGGAGGCCAAGAGGAGGGGCTCAAGGGCAAGAGACTGGGAGCTGGAGAGAAGGGTCAGAGATCTTAGGCAGGGGGCAAAGTATATCTCCTCTGCAGAAAAGGTCATCCATGCTTTAATCTCCTCCTGCTTTGACTATTAATAAGGCCTTTATTCTGATATTAGCAAGCTTTCAAATAGTTGATCCAAAACACTCCTTCCTGAGTTTTTAACACAAGAAGCAGCCACAGAACACCAAACCTTGCTGAACTTCATGGTTACTTGTAACTGTCAGAGTAGATTTTTAAGATTCAGACTGCAGGCTATGTCTGTGATCTGCTAACTTCCTATTTGCCTGATCTGCCAGAAATCTTCCAGCAGGGCTCTGCTTATAGCACTATCTCAAGTTGTCACAAAAGGTGTCTGGACCCTTCAGCTGTAGAACTTCCTGCATGAGCATCTCAGGTAAACGAACTTGGTATCCTCTTTTAAATTTTTTCCCAAGACCTCTCTTTATCATATGGCATTTCTTATCTGATTTTATGTTTTTAACTATTTAAAATATTTTATAATATCTATGTTTAAGTTTTGGGCCTTATTTACTCATATCGTCTATTTTTTATCACAAAGCACTTTGTAGCTTTGTTTTGAAAGGTGCTATATAAATAAAGTTTTTGTTATAATTTTTTATTATTGGCCTTAGGGCAGGTAAGACAAAGTCTAAGTCAAAGGTATTAGATGGCAACTTGGATGCAGGGTCACCCAGGTCAATTTATGTGTGGAGCATAAATTTGTTCAGCCACCTACTTTAACACAAACAACTTCATGTATTCACACATAGTTTTTATTGGGTGTGCAGGTTCTGGGACTAATTAAATTTCATAATATACATTGCTGTTCCTTTCCCAACCAAAGCATAAATTCAACAGGCACTAAACATTTTTGGACAAACACACAACAATGTTATTCGTTATTTTAAAGGTATTTACACAGAAATGGCATCAATGTATTCTGAGGTTTAAAAGCATTCTTAGGTTCCTACTAACTTTAAAGTGGAGCCAATGAAATTCTCAAAAAGAATGAAAGTTTTGTTCTTGCTGTTTTTTTTTTGGAGGGGGGGGTATGGCCTAATGGTAATAAAGATTGCTCAAATATAAATATATAGAGATTCAATTTAGATATAACTTTATCTTGATAAATATACTTTCTCCTTTTTTAATAAACATGCACAAGTAAGATTTCATGCTTGGCGCCATTATGATTATCAGTAGATGACTCCTGTCTATAATCATCTGCAGGCATTTTTTTGCAAAAGGACCTCCATTACTCAATGCCAGTAGCACTTGCAATGATTCTGACAGCCTGGGAATACAAAGTTGACATTTTACCTTTAAAAAGAGAATAAGATGGCGCATGTTCTCTAAATGGTTCACCTGCTACAAATCAGGTGCTGTACATGTCATGATCAGCTAATTGAGCAGATTAGTTCAGTTAATTCCTAAATTGTGTCAAGTTTATTTTTTGTATATATCCTTGTTTCCTGTTTTATTTTGGTCAATTGTTTTCTGTCTTGCTACCCATGTCCTGTCAAGTTTATTGTCAAGTTAATTACCTGCCCTGCCCTTATGTGTTCACCTCATCACCCTAGTGTGCATATAGCCTCTGTGTTTCAAGGATACAAGGATACAAGGAAGTTTATTTGTCCTTATACAACAAGTTGTATAATGAAATTAAAATGTGGTTCCCTCTTGATTGATTAATTGATTGTATAAAAAATATACTCCCCATGTTTTCGTCAGCCCTTAGTCCTGTTTCTGGTCTGATCACCCTCCGTCTTTGGTTTGTAGCATTCAAGTTATTTTGTCTTCTTTGATTTTGTCTGTTTTGTCGGACTTTGCATTTTGTTTAATTTTTGTATTATCAGCTTGTTCTTAATAAAGCCCACTTTTTGTTAAATAAGTGATTTTTTTTATCTGCGTTTGGGTCCTCTGTGATTGATTGTAACAGTGCATGCCTTTTTATATGCAGCTCTTATTTCGTTTGCCAGCCTTACATCATATAATTTGCATATAAAAAGACAGGTTGGACTTGTGGAGAGGGATTGCTCTTGACAGTTGGAACGCCATTCATGCTGCTGAAGCTCACTGTTAGATACAGCAATAATGTGAAAAGTTTTATACAAGCTCTACAGCAGCCAGGGTCCGAGACTTTCATTTCCCAAATCCCTAGATACTTACTCTTCTCTCTTGTTACATGTACACAAGCTGACTCTATCAACTTTAGTCACATATGTAATTTAAGTTAGCACAGCCGAGTCTACTTGTTTAACATCAAACCATGACCTTTTCCTATACCTTAGTGCTTAAGCTGAATCATTTTTGCCTAAACTGGGGATGCCATTGTTAACAATAACTGAGATCACAAAAAGAGATACTAATATCATGTTAAGACAAAAATGTATGATGATTTTCGGAACCACTGATGGATATGCATTTGTAATTTCCTGAGACAGCACTGTGTCAAAGTCCGCAGAGCTCAAAATTAAAAGTCAAGAGCCAAACTAAATGTCAAGGATTATCAGATGTGATAAGAGACAGGCAAGCAGCAGTCATTGCAACTGAGAATCGCAGTCGCAGATCGAACCTCTGGAGATGACATCTAATGGGAAGTTTTGCTTTGACACTTGGTAATAAGTGACTCATCATTATAGCTGTGATCACAGTAGCATTAGATCTCAACCTGCAAAGCAGGTAAGCAGAGATCGCAGAATAGAGTCAAAATATTGTTAGGTTAGCATAAAGGCAGAGGCTGCACCAGACTTTTAATTACGGTTGGAAGTTTTTTTCTGCATGGCATCAGCATGCAAAGCTATCTACAGCCTTTCTAACCTCTTAGCTTTTTAACATTATGAAATAGTCACAGCTTTAAAAATGTGTTTAAAATCGTGTAAAAGCCACTTTTAGATTAAGGTTAGTTACTTTAACTCCTTAGTTAGGTTAAAGGCAACAAAACTTTTCAGTTTAAGTTAAAATAAAGTACTTGGTATGGTTTAGAAAAAGATTGTTGACTTTTATTTTCACTATGTATAAGCTCTGTGTGTGACCTGCTGTTCTATCCCAACCTCTACCTCTCTTGGGTGAGATAAGTGTTTTAGTCTATTCTAATAAACAATATTTTATCATCTTCTCATGATACATACAGAATTAAAAATGTGCTTCTAGCTATGCTTGCATCCAACACTTCATTTTAGAGAGATTTCATATTTTGTCTTATCTTTTCATCCATTTAGGTTGTTGTGGACATAAAAGTGAAAGTAACTTGTAATAAATGTTAAAGCAAAGTTTATAACCACATGCACAGCTATGTCTGAACATTTAAACTGCTGCACCTCTCAACAAAAGTATGCTCTCACGTGCATGGTATGGCTTATTAAAATATTACATATGAAACTGGGTTTTATAAATACAGCTGACCTACATTTAGTATGAAATTAAAAATTTTAGTGCCCTAGAGTTGTAGTGAGAGTCTTGGGTGCTGAAAGTCATATAAGAAGGGTCAGCGTACTTTTTAATCTCTTATCTCTTTTAACGCTCATCACTCTATAAAATCCCAAATAACCCTGAAACATGCAGACATGTTGTGATGTGTAAAAGTGCACCAGGCAGATGTTCATTCTGTTCCAACTCTGTACATCTGTCATTATGTTTCCCCTGTATTGAGTACATTCAGTCATTTACAATACAGTGCACACCCACACTCAGTAGACCACTACTGCCACAGTGTGACTTAAGGTGATTACTGCACAACATTAATGACTCATACATACTGTGAGAAGAACATACTGTGGCAGAACACCACATTAGTACAAAAGCAATTTGTACTAGATATTTTGTGAAAATAATACATAAAAATAGTGAGACATTACCGTAACAGGGCCACAAAAAGAGATTTTCATCCCTATCTTTAAAGCAGAAAAACGAGGTTCAATGGATTTTATGTGTTTTTCATGCTCATGTTTTCATGCATGTAAATGCAGCATTTATGACACTGAACATATCTATGCAGGCAGCATTTGATTGTTGCAGTTTAATGACAGGTATATGTGCACGCAAAAAAATTTCTTCACTTTAAATTTTAAATTGTATACAGTTGGAAAGTGTGCATGTGGAAATTATTAGTTATACACGTTTGTATGATATCATTGTGTATATTTTTTTGCATATACTTAGGTGGTGCATAAAAATAAATAAAGTTAACCTATGAAAATATCAATGCAAAACAAACAAAAAAAAAATTAAAGTATTGTAACCCCTTAGAACATTGTAAAGACCCAGGGTATTAAAGAGTCAGGGGGCCCCAAACCTTGGGTCTTATCATCATTACTAATGATGACACATCTGTGAGGAAACAGAATTTTTGCATGTTTGATGGTAGTGTAGCTCTACTTTAAGAAGCAAAACAAAACAAATCTTATGCCACAAGTTTCCTATTTTGTTTTTCTATAATTAGCAGTAAAGTACCCAATGGTCATTTGTATTTGTATTTTAGTGGTGAGACAATTTCAGTGGAAATATGCTGGTGCATGAAACTTTGGAAAACAGTTTCACAACCTAATTTCCTGCATGAACATTACACTAAAGATCAGGAGTGGTTTCAACCAGCAGCAGCACTTTGTTTTCTGTTTATCTGCATACTGCTGCTGATAGAGAGGGAGTGGAGATAATAATGGGGTGGGGCCCTTCATCTGTCCATGTGTAGGCAAGACAAGGCAAGCTTATTTGTAATGCACAATTTGAACACAAGGGAATTAAAAATGTTCTGTAGGGCACAGATATACATTCATGTGAGACGTTACAAAATATTAAAATTGTATTTTAGACAATAAAAACAGCAAGTAAGAAGCCAAAATAGCTAGAGATTTAAAGAAGTTTTGTGTTTCACTTATTTGAAGTCACAGCAAAAAGCAGTATTTTACACCTCAGGTATTTATGAAGCATAAAAACACATAGCTGCTTTACCTTACTAAGTTTGATCCAGGGAACACTGAATGCCGTGTCACAGATGACTTGAGGGGTCTAGATTCTTCCTTACATTCAAGTATATCAGAGATGTGTTTAGGCCTTAGACCCAGTAGTGCTATATAAACAAGTAATATTATTTCAAAGTGTATCTTTTGGGTCACAGGAAGCTAGTGGAGTAAATTAAACATTAATTTTATGTGATCCAGGAGCACATTCTATTATAATCGGTCCCAAGGTGTTGGTGTGACCTCAGTTTCTGTAGTTTGAACATTAATAAAAAATATAACATAATAATAATTTGTCTTAATACAGGTTCATGTAGGAACACTTTCTTACTCCCGATTTACATACTGAAGCTTAGCCAGGACACATCTCATACTGGATACCATGTGTGTGGAACACACATCCAAAGTTATGCTGTTAGTCATGTTTTTAAATGCATCATGTCCCAGAAAATACGTATCTCATGATTCACAGATTGTATTATCATTTTTTATTAAGGGTTAATCAGCACTGTGTGTCTGTGTGTGTCCTCGGCAAAATAGATTTCCAAAATGTTACCGGTTTTCAGTAAATTTAGCAAGTACGCCATAATCCTGACTGTCGAATCCATGCGGTTTTTTTAAAAAACTACTTGCAGAAAAGTCTTTTAAATATAGCCTACTGAAAACACAAATATCACTTACGTTTGGCCTTTAAAAATAAACAATTGCATCACTTCATCTTTTTCCAGCTACTTTTAGCCTACTTGTTTTTGTCATATTTATCTAAAACAGCCAAATAAGGGTTCAACTCACATCTGTTTTTCGAAGGACTTCCAGAAACCATGTGTTACCATGGTGATAGGTGTACTGCTGTCATGTTTCATTATCAGAGTGTCGCACAGAGCAGCTCAGCTAAATTGAACATTCTTCTTAAACACATTAAATGTTCGGAAAGCCTATGAGCTCCACTGTTTTTCTCAAATCCTCACTGAAACTTCAAACACTGTTTGTCAATAAAGTTTCTTAGACTATTTTGACTTCATTACATTACGCGCATGCGCACCAGTTCCACACTGCAGAGATGAGAGGAATCCCGCAGCAGCTGTCAGAAGCGTCGTGGAATGCGAGTCTGTCAGTTCCAAGAGTGCGGACAGATCCGCAGACTAGTGTTTAGTTTTGAAGGTAGACATATTTCAATGTCGTGTCCAAAATAGCTCTTCAAGAAATGGCTCCTAAGCGATGAAGGACTCCGTCTAACCCTAATTCAGGGCATAAGTTGCGTTACTCGGACCGCTCGTCGCCATGGCCTCTTTAACCGTCTGTTCGGCGGCTCAGAGCATCGACAAGCGTCGGAAATCCTTCTCGCTGCTGTTCTATCGGGCTGTGAGGGACCTTAAGCCGGTCTGGATGCTGGAGGACATACGAACGATGGAGGCTTTTTACCAGGAGGAGGACGTCAGTCAGAGGATTTACACCCCGTCAGAAGCGTTGCTCTACGCTATAGTTCACGATCACCAGGCGTACGCCCAGTACCTGCTCAGCCGGTATAACGACGAAGCGCTCGCAAAGCCCGGGGAGCGCTTCTGTTGCTGCCCGTCCTCCTCCGCCCCACACCTGACCATGGCTGTCCGCTACGATAGGCGCTGCATTCTCGGCCTCATTTTACAGGAAACTCATCGAGTGCCCAGCGCGTCTCCCTACACGGACAAAGCCGGTTGTGTTCACATGGAAGACGGCAGAACCCCTTTACACTTGGCCTGCGAGCTCCTGCGGCCAGAGGCGGTCATCATGCTGCTGGGAAACGGAGCGTCCCCGCACGCCTTGGACCACAACGGCTTGACCCCCCTGGATATCACTCTGGAGAAACTCAGGGACTCCAAGGAGGTGAACGGCAGGGAAAAGCGGCAGTGTCTGGACAACTTGCTTATGTTCATGCCAAAGGTTCACTTTAAAATGAAAGGAGCTCTGGGTAAAGAGCCGGAGGGCTGGAGTGAGGTGCTGGGCGAAGAGACATATGAGTACCTGTCAGGAAAGAGCCCAGCGCCGCTGGTCCTAATTGCTATGCAGACTGTTGTAAAACAGCTAAGCCCTGCAACCTTCCCAGACTGCCTGCATGAGCTGCCCATCCCATCCTCCCTTAAACCGCCAGGTCTGCCTGTAACCCAGCGGGACAGGCAAAGGATGGTGTAGCATCAGTATGAAAATGATGCATGCTCCACCATGTGAAAACTGTTCCATCATAGCATGGTGTGTGTTTGTGTGTGTGTTTGCAAAGCTTCTATGGGTATAAAGCAGTAACACTTCATTATAGGGCTGCAGAAAAAAACACAACCGTCAGGGAGCAAAAAGAATGAGTGTTATCTAAAAATGTGACTTTTATCACACTGTTGGCCTCCTGATTAAATTAACTAAGAGCATGAGGTTGATTAGATTGTGGATGCAATTGCAGGGTCACTATCAGTGGGAAAGCAAGGGAATAAACAGCCATAATCTTTACAGGTATTTTACATAACATTTTAGCACCAAATACAGTAAAATTTCAATATCAAGGTTAAATTAGTAGTGTGTGCACTCCAGGGCTGCACAATTTTTAAGAAATATCTAATTGTAATTATTGGGACAGATATTGCGATTGCGATATGATTTACGATATTAGAAGGAATGATAATTTTCAGAAAACTGTTCTATTTTTCACTGAAAAACATACTGATGTGATTGAGGTGTGATTTTAGCAGGGATCTGTACCAAACAGATGTTTCTTAAGTCTATAGAATATGATGTGTAGGTCAGGACAACTCTGCTGTAGCACAATATTTAATTTAAACTGTATTTTGAAACCCACATTTCTCCTTAAACGAATATTGCACCTCCAGTGATTTAAAAATTGCAGTGGTTCATATTGCCGTTTTGATTAAATTTTGATTAATTGTGCAGCCCTGAGTGCACTGTATGTTGATGTCTAATCTGTCTAAACGGTGCAGCGGAAGTACACAAATGAATGGCAGTGTTATCACTGTTCAACGAAAGACATGAAACTTTTTCCTCACAGAGTTGGACCTTGGCCTTCTGGGTAAAACCCTGATATCCAAACTGCTTGACCATATAAAGTCTGTACATTCTAAAAACCAACTTTTACATTTTTTAACCCATCAATTACAACTGGATCAAGTGGTTACAGTTTCATAAAAGTTTCAAGGAATTTGTGCTGTAATCAGTGCAAAAATGTTACATATAGCAGGTTTAACTTCTTGCCCGATTTCAGGCATTACACACTGTATTTGTCAAAATTCCAAAGTACTACTGCCTCATACTGATGTATTTAAGCTACTGTGTCATATTAGACAAGTAAATCAATAAAAATGACAGTCTACATGAACTTTGATACTGTTTTTAGTATTTTATTTGGGTTGTACTTGGAAGTAATGTTCAAGGAAGCGATCTTATAGACCATGTGAAAACAGGTAAATTGAAACCTCTGTGGATAACTAAGTTTTTGTTAAATTGGAATCTAAGACATGATTTTTTTTGTGAGTCTTCATTCCATGAATTCCACTTACCATGTTTGTTATCTGCTAATTCTTATCACATAATAAACAATAAACAATTGAAGAAATCAAATCTTGGGACATACTACTGAGTATGGATGTTTATTCTGAACTTTGAGGCTGTGAAGCAAGTTCAACATACCCGGGATTTCTTTTCAGTACCTGGCTTCACAAACTTCACTGGCCTCATACAAACACAATCCAGCGAAGTCATCACTGGTTATTAACTCACTAAATAAGCACATGGTTTCCCAATCTAGTCACATTAAACAGGTGGTGTTTGAACCATATCTCCAACTGCAAACATGGACATGTGGTAGAGCATTTTACAAACAAACAGCAATGTTAGACGACTTCCTACAAAGTAAAAAACATAATTCATGCTTAAAGCATCACAGTTGCAGCTGCCAGGTGCTGAAACAACAACTGGCAAAGAAATTGCTGATTGTGTGAATATGTTTGAAGTTTATAACTGCAAAGATAATTAAAAGAAATACATTCATTGGATGGGTGCTGGATCACAAAATACATGTCAGGAGAGCTGAAGGAGAGCGGGATCCACACACCAAAAATCTCCAGTACTGGCCACAGTGTAAGTACAAAGATGTTTCTCAGAATCCTTCTATATTTGTTCTGGATGTGACATCCTCGAGGCAAAGTAGAAGTGATTGTTTCATTCATTCACATTACATAGAATAAAGGACTTTGGAGCAAATAAAAAATACATTTTAAAACAGAATTCAAAGCAGTAAGTAGGTCTAACTTTGACATAAGTGCAACAGGTACAAGGCTTTAGCACTAAAATTGAACACTGAAAACCCAGAGTTGAACCTTTATCCTAGTTTTATCCTACTAACCACAAATCCAGCTTCATAATAAAGGCCTCTGCTTTTCTCTGAAATTTGTTATGCATCCAGTCTGACAGCTAAACAAACTCAAATGAAAGTAATGCCCAAGTGACCAACTTGTTGGACTAACAAGCAAGTACAAGCTGCTGGGCCTTACTTTGTATGCAGTGCTGTTTTCTCTAATGTTGCTAGTCTTTATTCAAGTAACCAGCTCTGTTGTATTAGGTTAAAACTTGCTATGACGAGATTTGCTTTGTGTTTTTATTTAAAAAATATACATCAAAAAATTATTTTGTTCAGTTGATACAGCTTCTTTAAAAGGTATGAGGGGCATGAGTTGCCTTTTAGCAAGAACAGGGAAAGCAAAATGAGATGAATTATCAAAAAGTCATCCTTGAACTGTTTAGAAATATTTCTTGTTTGACCTTAATGGTATAGATGAGAAAGCCAACTTGGTAGAAGTTGTAAGAAAGTCAACATTTGATTTAGTTCAAACATAATGCCATAAATACATTTTTACCATAGGTTTAAACTTAAGTTTACAAAACTGGTGTTCTTTTCCTTTTTAAAATGTATTTTGACACTTCTGGGAGCAGAAGCATTTAAGAGCATTTAAGAAAGATTTAAACTTAGACTTGGTGAGTTATAAGTATTATTAGTATATCAGGCCAACCACAGGAAAAGTTGTTGTAACTGGGGTAATAAAAAAATACAGTCTCCCTATTTCATTAATATTAAAGACAAACTTTGCATTCAGCAGATAAGGTACTTCCATGGAAATCTCATAATGATTGTAAAGTGAACTTTGACCTGCATTGTAATGGAACATGCATGGTACACACAGTGGCCACTTAGTTACACCTGTTCTAAGACAATCCAATCCAAGAGCTCTGACATACATTCTACCTTAACGAAGCTTGATTTCCAGTTTTTGTTGATACTGTCTTAGCAGTGTTTACTGCACTGTATGTTTGTTGAAGTCTTGAAAGCATTGATTTTTTTATTAGATGTAAAATAATAAGTAAATCCCCCTTGTAAAAGCAATCATGTTTTCTTTCACTGCTTGGTTGTTATAAACAGAAACTCTTGTTGATGTTTAACCAGCATCAATGAAGCTTAGTGAAACAATTGATCTAATACCGATATGTTATCACAAGTTGTTTTTCAGTGCTGGCAGATACACAAAACAACAGAAAACAAAAAGTAATCAAAACAAATATTTACTTGCCATTTTCTAAAGATGTGAGTGTGGATATGACTGTGGTACACTGTAGGTACTGAGTACTGTCATGTACTGTCAGCTTTATGGATAATGTGTTTATAAATATCCTCTGGGTTGTATGACATCCCCTACAATGTTACAAAAAAATGTTGATTTATGATTTGAAGGATTTTTTACTATTGCAGACCATATCTCATGTTAATATGTAACAAGATTATTAGGGTGCTTGGTTTTGAAACTTCTTGCATTTGTTGTGCTCCAATTATCATGCTATCAGACTGCTTAGGGGCTTGGGGTCTTTGCATCAGCAGTGACTGGGTTTGGTATCGCACTGTAGTGGTGAAGAGGGAGCTCACCCAAAGGGCAAAGCAGTGAAACCCTTACCGATGGTTGTGAGTTTTGTGATCAAAGAGTAAGATCATAGATAAGAGCTGCCAAAATGAGTATCCTCTGTGGATGTCCAGGCTCAGTCTCAGTAATTGGATGAGGAGCTCAAACATCTGAAGTGAAGTTGGGGTAGAGTCACTGCTCTTTTACATTGAAAGGAGCCAGGGGATGGTTCGAACACTTGATAAAAATGTGTCTCTAAAGGTTTCCCAGGCAAGTCCAGCAGGGATCCAGGGGTAGACTCACAACTCGCTGCAGGCAATATATATCTCATCTGGCCTGGAAACCCCTCAGGTTTCACTGGGGAAGCTGGAAAGTATTGCTGGGAGGACAGACATCTAGAATACCCTGCTTAGCCTGCTGCCACCACAACCCGCCTCAGGATAAGTGGAAGATAATGAAAAGATGGGTGTTTTATTTTGGTTTTTTGATTGTTGGTGGTGCTGTTTACATGCTGGTAATCGAAACCAAAGGTCAGACACAATGCTTTTGTTTTTTTGTGCTTTGTAACTTAAAGTGTGACCAGTCAAAGACAGTGCAAGAGCAAAATGTCCGAAGGATGAGTACTCTATGAAGAGGCAAACATGTTGATCAACCATCTGGAAGAAGAGGGAAATGTCAGGGAAGTAGAGGTCCTCAACCTGTCTCTAAAACAAGGTGTGTATGAACCCAAATGCAACACAGAGAACAGGGATTTGTAATTGGTGACGACTTTTATTGGTAATTAAAGGACAGACAAGCAGTTGAACATAAAGGTGTCTTCCTTAAGTCAATTGGAGGTAGAGCAGGTAGATAACACTGATCCTTCTCAAAACATATGCAACAATCCTCCTCACAAAAAATAAAATAGTCCAAAGTGATCCAAATCCTCATCACACAAAAATAAAACAAGCAGAGTTTCTTTGTTTTCAACACAACTGCAATCAACCAGCTTAACCAGGAGTGACAGAGAGGCCAAGCAACAAACAGCCTGAACACAGCTGATAGCATCAGCTAATTTAACTCAGCTAGTGCACAAGGAACAAAAGGCTGAAATGTTACCAGAGGGATGGCAAGAAGCAGAAGTCAGGAGCAGGCAAGGACAGCAACAGGTGATCAGTCCAGAGAGAAGTGCTGGAAAGTCTCACATTGCAGAGGAACATTCTGGCAGTGAACAGAGGGTACGTGTGGCCTAAATACTGTGGTGAACAGGTGCGGGTGGTTGAGGCTGATTGCAGTGAAGATTGGCTGGGAGAGTGAGTGAGTGAGTGAGTGATGATGATGCATTCAGGGTGAAACAGAGATACCAGAGATGATCACAATGAAGACCATGACAGTCTCTGGGCATTGCTTGTTAAGCTTATTGCATACTCTTGATTGAGCTCTGTGTTAAGCCTCCAGAGCACCTTAAAGTTTTTAAAAACTGCATCTGAATCTGGATTTTCAGAGTAACAGAGTCCAAGAGCTGGAACTGAAGATGGATGAGGCTCCTCTGTCACACTGACAACACACTCCTACTGATTTTTTAGTATCTTGATTAACTTGACTTATTTTGATGTCAGTGGTCATTTATTTATCAAATTATTTACTAAAAGTTAAGCTTTTGATAAGAAAGTTAAATGTCCTGTTGGTCACCATCTTTTACAGGACAAATAAGGTGCTGCTCTGCTCAGTATAAAATGTTTTGCTGAATGCTCATTGTGTTTTGACAAACAGTATTTCAGAAAAAACTCCATAAACAACTGAGAAAAATCTGTAACTGTCTCCAGTCTCAGACTTAATATAGACTTCATGTGACAGTCTTCTGTTGTTCAAGAACTCTGTGTACTCCAGATCATGTAATTGAGATTAATAACATACAGGCTGATTGCTGAGTAAGGATTAACTGGTCTAGCTTTCTGCTGCTTTACCACACTGTTTCACTGATTACTGTGATAGCAGAGGATTAACATATGTAAATATAAGTAAATATGTTATTTTGAGGGCTGCACGGTGGCTCGGTGGTTAGCAGCGGTGCCTCACAGCTAGAAGGTCCCTGGTTCGCGTCC
>JAPZDZ010000010.1:430778-447518 GCA_029783805.1 Acanthurus tennentii
GGAGTGTATCTTGTGCCTCTACAGTCTGTAATCTTACAATTTAGATCATGTGGAGATTTAACTTATTTGTTATCCTAAGTCTTCTTGTATATATTTTTCTCATTTTCAGTTGAGTAGCACATCATCTTCACCAGAGCTGAGTGATAAGCATCGCTACCCAGTTTTTCTGCGCACTATTCCCAGTGATAGTCATCAGACCAAAGCTGTGGCCACAATCATGCATCATTACGGCTGGAACTGGGTCGGTGTTGTGTATGGGGATGATGACTATGGCAGAGCAGCTTTTCAGAGCTTTGTCAGAAATGCTGAGGCAAACAGAGTGTGCCTGGCCTACCAGGAGAAGTTGCCTCGTTACCTTAATCATTCACTCAGCCGCCAGCACATCAAGCAGGTGGCCGAGCAGATCCGCTCCTCTAATGCACGTGTGGTGCTCCTCATTATCAGAACAGAGCTGGTGAGGGAGCTCTTTCAGGAGATGATCAGGACCAACACATCAAGGATCTGGATTGCCAGTGACTCTTGGTCCAGGAGCTTGACCCTTGCCAAGATGGATGGGATCAACAAGGTAGGGGACATCTTGGGCTTTACCTTTGTTGCAGGCAAGAGTGAATCATTTGACAATTATCTAAAGAATCTTACAGCAACCCAAGGAGGATATAACCGCTTTATTGAGGAATACAAGAATCTCAGATTCAACTGCACTACAGAATGTCATTCAAACAGGCCTCCATCCTACTGTCCCACACCTGAGCTCCTGAAAATAAATTCTAACAATGCATGCAAATTGAAGGATCCACTAGAACAAAATGATGACTATCTTGTAAAGGCTCTGGATACAAGCGAAGCTCTCCCTAGCAAAATAGCAATACGGGCCATAGCACATGCTCTCAAGAAGTTACTGAAGTGCAACAGCTCCTTGTGCTTGGGTGACACTGACTTCCCTCCATGGAAGGTAAGAATTTTTTTAATATTTAGATGAGAGCATATTGAAATTTAAAACTGTAGCTGTCTCATATGATGTGGGTTTTATTTTTCTTAGAATCCTCTTGAGCAATAGTTTGGGAAACTGTTACAGTGACCAATCTCTGCTAAAGCACAATTTTAACAGACCTTCTGTTCCTCGCTTTGCAGCTTCTGAAAGAACTCAAGGAGGTTAAGTTTGAGCTGAACAATCAGAATTTCTTCTTTGACCAAAATGGCGATTTTGTGAGTGGTTATGATCTGATCTTGTGGGACAGGGATGGACATCACAGAAGATTTCAAAAGATTGGGAAATATAGTATCCTTGATGGAAACATAAAACTCAAAGGGAGAAATTTCACCTGGTTTTCAACAGCCAATACTACAGTAAGACATTACCATACTTATTGCATTTATTTATACATTTGATTTCTGAAATAGCATAGTCACGGTCTTTGTGTCCTTAGGCAAAGACAGTAGATTAGTCACAAGAAAAATAAAGTGGTCACATAAAGGTAATGCTGTTTTGTTTTTTTTTACATATACTATATACAACTCTTCAGAAGTTTGCAGAGTTACCCTGCCTTTAGATCTGATGGGATGTAGAGGTCTACAACCTGACCTGAGCTCTACAGAAACCCAGGTCTGACCTCAGGCTTGAGAGGGGTCAGGCTTTGTTTTTATATACATAACGATAGCTAAACTTGGGCAAGCTACATGTTTTTTTCTCTTTTGTTTGACGTTGTTTTTTTTTTAATTCCCTGAAGTCTATGCTCCTTTCTGAGGCACTGACCAAATCTATGTGACACACACACACTTCCCTTCATCAGTTAATCAGGCCATGCACAGCGACACACACATAACACACACTTCCCTCTGTGTGTTGTTCCCATGTAGAGGTTCAGCAGGAAAGGCGAGGGGAAAGATCTAAGTCAGTGTCAATCATGGAAGAACTAAGACACAAGATAGCAAAAGGGGAGCTAATTAAAATCCCAAACGAGAATGGGAAAGCCAGTCTGTGGGAGTACTTCAACTTGATTGTTGAGAGTGAGATCAGAGAGTAGGCTACACAGGAAATGTGCATTGTCACTGATGCAATGGGATTTTAGAATATAACAGCAAGAAGCCTGAGTTTTGACTCAGGTGCGGGCTTCAAATGTTGGATTACAGTCGGGCTTGTTGTCAGGTCAGGTCTCTACACCATGAGCTGTTCATGGGTACAGGCTTAATTTTCAAGCCCATGCAGACCACCAGTGGGATGTCATATTGTTGGTTTATTAGTTTATTAGCTTAAAGCTAAACACATATTAGAGGCATAATTACCCTTACAGACTCATACTATCTTATACTTATTTGTTCATATCATTAAATATGACCACAGTATAATAAGAAAACAAAGGAGAGGAACAAGGACAAGAATAAGAAGAATAGGATGATACAGCCTTTAGAAAGACCTGACCATTGATGAGTTACAGGCTGTTCTCTTGTTTCACTCTCTCAGACCCCTCAGTCTAGATGCTCAGAGCCCTGTGCCCCTGGCACGGTACAGAAGATCTTGAATGTATCCTGCTGTTACAAATGCATCTCATGTGTGGAGGGGACCTATTCAGATGCCCAGGGTATGTCTAATTGACATGTTAACTTCATTCTGAATTTTGTCAGCTTGTGCAGCTAATATGTCCTGCCGTAGATGTAAAAAAAAACAGAATAACCTGTTTCCAAAAAATGTATTTTACTGTTTTTGTTAACAGATCTTCTTGACTGCAAAAAGTGTCCTAATGGTACTTGGTCTCTCAAGGGCTGGATTAAGTGTGAGCCAAGATGGGAGTCCTACCTGCAGTGGAGTGATCCTCATCCCATTGTCATGATGGCAGCCGCAGGCTTTGGGATCTTGCTCTTGTTTGTTATCTTCATTATCTTTATGATGTATAGAGATTCTGCACCAATGAAAAGAGCTGAGGTGAGACTGTCCTGTGTGATGATGGCTGGTTTGGCAGTGAGCTTTGCAAGTGTGGTATGCTTCATGGGCAAGCCAAGTAAACACCTTTGCAGGTCCCGCCAGCTAATGTTTGCGATGGGCTTCACTCTGTGTGTGTCCTGCATCTTAGTCAAGGCCTATCGTACCTTCTTGGCTTTCCTTCCCTTTGGTCAAATGACAAACAGGAGACTACACAACCTTTACAAGCCCCCCATAATTGTAATTGTTTTAACTACTGTCCAGGGGATTATCTGTCTTCTGTGGCTCATCTTTGATTCTCCTGATGTTGATAACGAACCTCCATCCCCACAAAGCATGAAGAAAATTGTCCAGTGTAGTGAAGGTGCAAAATACATTGGTTTTGGGGTAATGTTAAGCTACATAGCCTTACTAGCATTTGTCGGATTCCTCTTGGCCTTCAAAGGCAGGAAGGTTCCTCAAGAGTTTAGTGAAACAGGCTATATCATTTTCAGTATGCTAGTTTACCTGTTTGTATGGGTGTGTTTCATCCCAGTCTATATCACCAACCATGAAAAGGGCACTCCTGTGCAGGCTTCAGCCATTCTAGTATCCAACTATGGCATCATATTCTGCCATTTTTTACCCAAGTGCTACGAAGCACTCCTGCAGTCAAAGACTGATACGCTAGAGAGCATTCTGAGAAGATGGCGAGTCATTTCCAGTCCAAATCCTGATGCAGGGACAGAGACAAAAATAGACATTCATGATATGAACACAACCTCCTCACAAGAAAGTGTCAGGTTTTCCATATCAAGTTCATCAACTATGTTGAGGAGCTCAGCGACAATGAGTGAAATCTGCCCTACTAATTCAGAGATGGTCATAATGCCTATTTCCAGTGAAAAGTTTAATCTCTATCCTCTGTTGAACAGATTAGGGACAAAAATGACAAGGAGATGTCGAAGTATATCCTTCTAAAACAAGTTTCAAGAAAATATGATGCATGCTGATGTTTTCTTATACCCACGTCCCAATTTAAAGCCAGCTGTTGGAGGATCTTTTTTTGTTTGCTATGCTCTTGCTAATAACTATTGTATTCTTTAAAATAGAAAGAAAATTAATACAACTATAAGTGGAATTAAGTGGTATTACATAGTTAATGTAATGCATTTATATAAATCATGAAGACCACCTAAACGACTTTACAATACAAGCCAGTATTTATTCACCCATTTGTAGACTGGTGGCAGAGGCTGCCAAAAATGTAAAGAATTGTTAATTGCTTACATCATATATGCACAATCCTTCATTAACTACAACCCAAAGAAAGCAGCTCCAACAGCAACAAGTTGTCTACTGTAACTAAGAACTTCATAGTGCCACACCAAAGCTGCTGTATAGTGTAATAAGAGGATCAACGAAGTAAGACAAAGGTCTAAACAAAAAAAAAAAGATAAAATGGATTTCAAACTTATTTTTAACTTTATATTTTAAATTTTATTCAATTAAATGTCAACATGAACAGAGGTACTGGAGCAATGTTGAGGAGTGAACACAAATAATGAATACACATTTAAAGCTAGCAATGCAATGCATTTCCAAACAACAATGATGAAGAGCAACATACTTATAAAGTCACTGATTTTATGGTGTTAATAGAAGAACTACACTGGAGCTCTGAGTGCCTGATTCACATTCACTTCAGTAGACATGAGTCAGTTTTGTTTTTTACATGATTAAATGAATTTGAAGGTTGCATTCAGGAAATCTTGGTTAGTTGTTGATGTAGGTCTAATGAAATGTGTAATACATCTGTCAGAGAACAAAAAAATTGTTCTCTGTCACCTGTGCAGCACTTAGAGCTAGAGGAAGTTGAGATTTCATCTCGAAAATGACACTAGAATTGTGATACGTAGGCATATCTTAGCACCACACCCCTTGCTGCAGCATCCCATCCATCTCTGCCCAGCCAGGTTCATTTTAAGCCACAAAAAGCTGCAAAAAGTTGCAAGTTGTGCTGTATATATTTGCAGATGCACTTCAGTCTGTGCTTTATCAGTGCATTATCTAGGCTTATTTTGATATATACATTACTTTCTATGACTCAGGGGACTGAACCTTAAATCTTGCACATTTTATGTACACTGTAATATTACAGAATAAAGCACTTAAATGTATGCATAGCTAATTCTAGGCATAGGCAAGCCAGGCAGTCACCTATGGTAAGACTAGCTAAAGTAGCACTGAAGAGGGGGCAAAAAAATTTTGTGATTCATTTCCAACCTCGTTTCCTTGAAATTACATGTTTATGGCAGTTGATTGCATTCATTTTTACACTGTGTTGACATTGTTGTCACTGCCTGGATTACACTTATGGATAGACGTTTTATTTGACTAAGTGAAACACTACCACAGGTAGGTGGTCAGGAGGGATGGTGGAAGTGTAGGGCCAACACCAGAATCCAGGGTTCGCATCCAGACTTCTCTCTGTGGTCAAGTTTAAACAACAGCACTTTGCTTATGGTTAGAAAAAGTTTCTGTTTTTAAGTAAAACGATTATAAAAAGCTTGTGTCTTAAGTCATTGCTGACTTAACCATAAGCTTTTTGTAATCTTAACCAAGAGCTGCCAGTCCCTAAACATGACCACAAAATGCTGAAAATCACTTAACCACTACCTACATACAGAATTGCAAGATTTTGGTGTCGAATAAATGAAATCAGTCTGTGACATTTTTACTTATTCAGTCAGTATGAAAATGAATAAGATTTGCTAGGTATGTGACTTTACAACGCCTCTGTGTAATGTTAATAGAATGTAACATGGTCTAAATAATGTTTCCCTCAAACATGATTGCTGTTACAAATTATTTGTATACAAAAACAATTTCTGGGTGACAGGGCCACTTTGTATAGACACCCTGTGTATTCATAGAGTCTGTCACAATGCCTGTGTTTTTATTATTTTATTAATTAACCATTGTTCACTTCAAATTTTAGTGGGGCTTGTTTGTTTTTGTCATATCATGAAATAGATCACTGACACTAATGTTGTGAACCCCCACTTTACTTGTTCATTAAGTTACATATCAATCATTTAAAGAATGATGTAACCTATTTATGCTCCTTTTTAACATAATCTGACTAAAATGGGAGAAGTAATAAACAAAGAAGTTAAAAATTATCAATATCTGTGCCTCTCTCTGTCTTTTTTAATCTGATCGATCTGTGGTGGGTTGAGAAAGAGAGAAAGTGAAAGTGAAGTGTTGGGAGAAAAAAAGTGAGATGAGTGACTCCAAAAAGCTGAAAGCAACAACACTGGAGGACAAAAAACCACAAACAGGGATTATTTTATCAGAGACAAATATGATCACAACAGGTCAAGTCTTATGAATGTCGAAATATGACCACAAATTAATGTGCACAGGCATACTTTCTATTCAGGCCAGGTAGCTGCCTTGTCAATCAGTTAAACAAACACACACTGAACAGTTGTAGTTAGAGAACTGAAATCTATACATGGATCTATATATGGATTTAGCTACAATACCACATCATTTCTAGCAAACCTGAACAAAAACAGATAAAAAAACAAAAATCTTACACTACCAAGCCTGGTTGTTACCACTGCAAAAAACTTTAGCTTCACCTCAGCTCTCTCTCCTGTGCTTTCTTTCCTCTTTGTCCAACTGGACGGGAGATCTATATGCAGGACTGAAACTGACAAAATCATAGATATATAAATAAATAATTCAATATATAAAATTAAAATGGATAGAATACCCCTATTTATTTGTTTTCCCATTTTATTTGCCATTTTACACATTGATTTATTTATCATTTACTTGATTTAATGATTTGTTTTTGTAATTATTTATGTATTTTTTGATTATTATTATTTTGCCTTTTCCTCAGCACCCTCATTTATTTTCCCAAACATACCTCTTCATACATGCCCTTCTACATTTCCAAGTCTATATGCATTTCCACCTCATTATGAGAGAAGCTGGCTAATGTGTAGGTGCCAAGCAACTCACGTCCTGTTATTGTTTCTGTTACTGGGTTACTTTTGCAGTCTCTGACCTGTCATCAACTTCATACCCCATCACATACTAGCTTAGTGGAATAGCGTATACCAAATTTGGATCAAATTGGGTTCATCGCATCTAAATTCAATATTTTAAACTTCATGCGATGGACGCAATGGACACAACTGATATGATAGACGCAATGGCACCATGTGATTGGCATTGCATGTTTCACATCCTTCGCTTCGCCTGAAGAGTCATTGCATGTTATCACGTCTTTACACTGACTTTGTATGTAATCTCGCAGCATTTATCGCATCCATCGCTGTTGGTCTGAACACACCTTTAGGAGGGTGGTCTGCTCAGCTGAGGGAACCATCAGGATCCCCCGCCCCTGTGGAACATCTACATCAAATGATGCAGGATGAGAGCCAAAATGATTGCTGGGGACCCTTGTAACATCATTATTAGTCAAACAACATAATTAGAGAGGTACAAAAAGTGATTACAGTGGTGAAGTTTTGAAAATATTAATAAATGTGAATTTAAGCCAAACAGCGTGTGATAATGATAATGAATCCAAATTGAAATCATGATACTAATTCAAATACATTGTTACATACATTTTCAAAAAACAGACCTAAACATCTAAACCAGTGGTCCCCAACCACCGGGCTGCGGACCGGTACCGGTCCATTTGTCATTTGGATCTGGGCACAGAAAAAAATAACAAACAACAACTCTGTCGGTGTTCTGGATTAAAATCAAGGCAGAATATCCTAAGATTGCTTCCCTTTCCTACATCCTATCTTTGAGAAGCAGGGTTTTCTGCAGAGACAGCAACCAAAACAAAATTACGGAATAGAGTGGACATAAGGGTGTCATTGTCCCCCATTACCCCTAGATGGGCCGCGCTTGTTGCAGAGAAACAAGCTCAGGGCTCCCACTAACTCAACCTAATGGAGAATTGTATTTTTATGCACTTATATTTGTTTTTATGCTGGTCATATCATTTTATTTCGACGTATTTATCCCTCACAACTTAAAGGCTGGTCTGTGAAAATATTGTCTTACATGAGACCGTGGAGTAAAAAGGGTTGGGGACCGCTGGTCTAAAGGAATACCCCCTGAGGTGGAACAATTCATATCATAATTATCATCACTATCATTATCATATCCCTTCTTTTTCTGCATATTATCTTTTCACAGTTGCTTTTGCACACCAATAAATAACTCCTCCTATTCCTGACATCATCCATCCCTGGGGGAAGGTTGGTGGGGGTGGGGTGTTGTCACAGCGACACTATTGTTTTGCAAGCCTAAGAGAAAAAGCTGAAGGGGAAAACAGCCAAAAATAGCACAGCAGAGCCACCTGAGACTGTTACACAAGTGTCAGCCAATTACTACTGATTCTAAGTTCAAGTTATGAAAGATGTTGAAAGATGATTTGCTGACACAAAGACACACCGGCCATGATCACCTTCAACTTATGTCTTTACCTTATTGATTCAAATAAATTAGAGAACAGATCATATTTTCTCTAATAAAACACGCTCCCCTACTTTCCAATGCCCAAAAATGTGCTTTTCGTCAGTAGTGAGATATATATATTGTTAACAGCCTCACCAGGAATGGTTGAATACTTCCTTGTAACAACAATAACGGGAAGCCAACATTCTGTTGTCTCTCTCTGGATGATTACTCATTTTGTATGTCAACAAAGTTACAATGCAGCTATTGTTCTTGACAGTATCTTTGTCTGTTGTCAGTTGTCAGATGGCTGGATTACAACAAAACACACATTCATGTTAGTGTGAAGAGTTATCTTTAATATAGGTGACATTGAGACCACTCAGATCATTTTTTGCATTGCCACATTAGTAAAAGAAGATACATTATCAGACAGTAACACCTGGATTCTGTGTTAGTCTTGATTAAAATAAACAAACTAATCAAATATTTTGCGCTCATTATATGAATATCGGTGGAACTCTCAACAGGTTCAATGGGGGCAGAAGACAGGAGACTGCATCAGTGAGTTTTATTGAAACCAATTCCAATAAAGTCTTAAAATGAATCAACCTGAATTAAATACAATTGAAAGGAGACAGCAGCATGTGATATAGTGTACACACACCATTGCTTCATGAACTGCATCTGAAATTTGTGTGTATGCATGAAATATAACCTTTTAAATTACTAATAAACTAATAAACTAATGCTGGCATAAGTATGTGTATCTAGTTATAGACTTAAGCTAATACAAGTCTAATGTTGTAAAGTGTTGCATTTCTACATAATTTTAGTTATGAACAGCTAATAATATTTTAAAATCAAAATTTATAATTAATCTAGGCAGTGAGCAAGTATATAGGTATACATTTTCAGTGATTAATACATGCACTTTGAATTTAAATAATATGTCAGAGTGCCTAAAAACATCAAAATACAGCTTGTTGAACAAAAAACAGTGCCTCAAGTTTGTACTGACTGATTGTGTTCACCTGATACAGAGCACGTAGACAGCTCATGACACAGCTTAAGCTCCCTCTGCTGTGTTGGCCAACAGCTTGCACAGTTCTTATTTCTGTTCTACACCTGGATGGGTGGCAAGGATTACAGAGATGCACTGAAACAGATACTTGGACCCAGGCTTTCTGGGATTCTGTGACACTGAGATTACCTCGTATCTGAGAGTGCAGTTTTTTATAACCCTGTTAATCCTGGAGAGAGTAACTGAGCCTTTTCTCCGCAAAGGCCTAACATTAAATAACTTTTTTTACAAGAAAATGAACAGCACCAAACTAACAAATTTACTATTACTTACAGTATTGAGAGCTTCACTCACTTCATTGGGGCGAAAACAATGATAGAGTGGGAGAACTCAACACACACAGGTGTCTGGATCGAGGTATGAGCAACAGGCTGCTGTGTGTTCTAAAATAGCAACCTTTACAGACTGGTAGTGTATGTGTGTGTATATGGTAGAAGGTGTATTGATGACAATGGGGTGTGTGGATCCTGTTTAATGAAACATACTGAAAATCTTAGGAATACACACACTAACAACTGGCCCAGGTGAGAGGAAAACAGAATGAGGATATAAAGTTTTTTTTAATCTTTTTTACCATTTTCAGTGATTTTTTTGCATGTCATTTCCAAGCTTTAATTACTCCTGGGAACATAACACAACATATGAAATGTGAACGTATAGGGAGAATCCACAATATTCATTCAATGAAAATGTGTTTCTTTACATGTTCTTTACAGAGAGTGAGCTAAGGCCCTGAGTTGCAAAATTAGCAAATTTTTTCCTTAGTAAACAATAAAAAGAGTCAGACGGACCCAAACACCATACCAGAGTTAACCACTCCTGATCTCATTAAGAGATCAAGATCACAGACTGTAGAGCAGCAAAATGTCATTAGTATGTGACCAGTAAGAAACCAATGCCAGCTCGAACAGCTGATGGGATGTCTTTTTTCAGTTAAAAAAAAAAAAATGTCCGTGTTTTTTCTTGCTAACACTAAGTTGCTAGTTTATGTGGTAACTGTTACAACTAGTTAAATGTTGTAGCATAGCACAATACAATTTCTATACCATTATTCCTTGCTATTGAGATGGCTCCTGACTAACCTGCTAATATGTTTTGGAATAGTTACTGTGTTATCCTATGTGTCATTGAAGGCACCCGCCAAGATGACAGCAGCTCGATTGGCAGTATCTGTGCCAAGCACTCCTACAGAATAAAAAACCCGGCCCAGCTTTGTCCGTGCTTCCTCCCTCCCAACCTGAACTCAACCCAGCAAAAACACACATATGTGCTTCTGTTTGCTTTTTTTTCACCTCACAACACTTCACATCTCATAGATTTCTTACCCTCTCATTTAGACTGCTGATGCTACAACCAAATCACACTTTGTATTTGCAGTGTTTCTTTAAGTTGTTTACTTTATTATAATAACCATCTTAATGAATCATCATTGACTGAATCAATATGCATTAGCTAAAGTAAAAGGAAATCATGGTCGTACTTTAAACACAATGTTGATGGGAAATGAATAACATTTACTCTGTTAAAGTTTAATGTTTTGTTTATATGTAACCTGAGAGAGTACTTTCCCATATCATTTACAATTGCAGATTTCAAGTATTAAAGCAAAAGGAAATTTGCTGTTAACTTGTTAAAAAGTAAGAAAATAAATCAGAAAAGGCATATATCACACACTGAAAATCATGTTCTCTTAATGGTTTATCAACCATCTTTAAAGCATTTGTTGTATTTTAATTGACCTTTATTAAAGCCAAAGCAGTACCACATGTAAAATCAAAACACATATTTCAAGATAAAGCCAAAATAAAATATAAACAGATGCTATTTAGCCTCTCAGGAATTTAACATGCAACATTTCTGTGTGGACATTCAGTTTGTTTTGAGGGCTAAATAAATGATAATTGATCTTGAAGTTGAGGCTAGCCTTTTTTTTCAACTGAATCAGGAATGATGAACACATCTCATCCAAGAGATTTCCTGTTTTGAGTCAAGAATGTCCCACTGTTATTAGTGCATGAAGATATGTCAACAAAATCTGATAAGCATGTGTGGAATTTATATAGATGACTTGAGAAAAAAAGGTCCCTGTCTTACAGTAGTTCTTATCCTCATCCAAAAATGAAACCCTAAAACTACTGGCACAGAAACTCCATATTTACCCAGCATTTATAGTAAGGGCAACAAGATTTTTAGGATGGCCATGCCATTTCTGGCAACTGAGAGATTCAAAGCTGTTTATCTCTAAAGTGAGCCCAACTGTTGCACATGTAAACAGCACAGTAGATGAGGCTAAAAACACCACCTGACAAACTTGGCTCTGATTAACCTGATAAGCTTAAAGTCTTAAATGTAAATGCGTGAGCATGTGTGTGCGTTGATGCACTTAACATCACCATCTGTGCATGCTGTGTGAGAAGAGAGAGAGAGAGAGAGAGAGCGAGAGAGAGAGAGGGAGAAGAAACTCCCAATCCCTCTTATCCTCTCAGCTCCTTGCCATTGTAACCCTTGCAGGTAGTCACTCGGTCCACAGGTTTCAGGTGTCTTTCCTGTCCTTTCCTGTCTTAACCACAAAATTTGGAGGAGAAACATGAAATGATAGCAGAAATATGTGAGACGGGCATAAGGAGGTAAGACTGCCTAGGCTACTGTTGAAGAATTTTTAAAAGACCTCATCTAATCAACATCAGAGATCCTTTACAATGGATTTATACACTTTGGCTTTCCCTCTTTCTTCGGACTAATTTTTTTTTCAGAAAAGATATTTTTGAGCTTTTGTTAAATCTTGTTTGAATGCAAAAATGGGCTGCTCTCCATCCAAAGGAAAGTTGTTTTCAAAGCCAGAAGGCCCAGGTCCTCAAATGGTTCCACTGGCTGACAAACCACATGATGGAATCGGTTCTATATCTGTGTTGGAGGACAGCAAATGCTTAAAGACTGATGAAAAGGAAAATGAACTTCCACTACCCACTGACGAACAACCTATGAAAGAGACTGAATGGTCTGAGATGGCCCCCAACACAACGGCTACCCAAAATATAGAGGACATTAAAGAAACAGAGGTGAAAGAAATGCCTCAAGAAGTAGTCAATAAGGTTGAACAAAAAGTTAAAATAAAAAAGATAGAGAAAAGAAAGAAAAATAAGGGCCAGAGAAGGTCATCTGAAAAAAAGAAATCCTCATTTCTCCAAGCAAAGGTTGACTTTCCACCACACATGATGAGGGCTCACCAGGCAGCCTATTCCTTTCTGAATCCTAACATCTCCAAATATGAGACCCTGCTGAGTCTGCTGGACCAGGCAGCAAAGACACAGATGTCTCTTCAGCCAATGATGTCTGCTTTGGTGTTGCGCTTTGAGGAAATTAACCAGGGTCTGGAGGAAATGGCTGAGGAGGGGGAGCTGATGTTGAAGGAGCATGGGGACTACATGGCCTTGTCTTCAGGAATGATGGGCCCGGCTGTTTTGCAGTTTAAACCTAACACTGCAACAGCCAGTCCTCCAGATCCACCTCCTGATCTGATACAGCAACTGCTCCAGCATTCAACAGAGAAAATGAGGCTTGTTGGGGACTCTGTCCACGCACTGGGTGACACCACTCTTGAGGAAGCAGTAGAATATTTTTCTTCCCTTTCTAAACTGCTGGTTAAGAAGCTGCAGGCCAAGCAGGCAGCAGAACAAAGGTTGGCTCAAGTGCTAGCACGTGTAGAGGAAGCTGCCATGAGGAAGTCTAACCCTGAGGATTTGGCACTGCACAGTGAGGACAGTGGCATTGGGGGAGAAAATGAGAGTCTAACAGGGTCTGAAAGGCACCGCCACAGAGGAAGTGCTGGATCTGGCAGTTGCGGTTCTGGAATCAACATTCGTGGGACATTTGATACTCTGCCAAATAATTTACCAAACCTGGTTGGTCATAATGAGGATGATGAAGAGGATGAGGAGGAAGAGGATGATGATGATGAAGAGGATGAGGATGATGACAGTGAGAGGCCTGAAAGGAAGAGGTCAAATTCTTCCCCACCAGATCCCAGTCAGCCTTTCCTCTGCAAATTGCGTGCAAATTACATGAAGGATTTGCACCCTGCAGTCAAACGACCACTAACTGCTGTCACTGCAACAAAACCAGGCCACTCTACAACCACCAGATGTGTAAACATCATGATGGACCTACAAAACAGCCAGAGGGACTTGGATCAGCAAATAAAAAAGATGGCTGACTTCCGCGGATACAAAGAGTTAGCAGGGCCTCATTATAACTTGTACAGAGCTGGACTAAGACGGCATTCATTAAGTGGATCTGTAGGCTCACAAAAAGACCCATTTGAAGGAGATCAATTACCCTGTTCCTTGCCAGTTATAGCAACCAAACCACACAAGCGCCACTCAGTCAGGAGGCTAATAAATACCTTTAGCCAAGGGGTTGATGGTAGACCAGGGCAGAGTCTTGCTAATATCCCACCTCATCTAAGAAGGCCCAGGAAAAGTGGAATTCTTCTACAATCTGATACAATAAATAGCAATGAAAAGGGTTTAGTCGTCAATGGCAACAATAACAACAACAGCTGGCCTGACAGCAGGGATGACCTAGATGTAGACAATCTACCACCTCCACCCCTAGAGGTTTTGATGGACAATTCCTTTCAAAGTACTGAAAGCATACCAGGAAATGAAGAAAGGTCACAGAAAGATTCAGTTCAAAGTCTTCCAATGATAAATCAAAACACTGGGGTTTCCCGGCGCCTAAAAGCATCTGTACAGAATGTTGAAGTTCTGCCAAACCGTGCAAGTGTGAAGCCAAGGTTGATTAGTATCTTGCCTGACCGTCCTGTCAGACAAGATTCTGGTATGGGGGCACAAGATGCAGAACAGCAACCAGATACTAATCTGGATCAAGAAACAGAGAAGGCTAACTGTCTCTATCAACAGGCACGTAAGATCATTCACCTACGTAACGCAGTGGTATCTTCTGATGACAGGAATATTGCAGAACCAAGCAGCAGAGGACCCTCTACCCTTCAAACCAGATGTGAAAACAATGAATTTTTTGAGGGTGAGATGTCAATTTGCAGCTTGCCTGTGACAGCACCACCTGTCTCTAGAGTTCGCCTTCCGCCATCTTGTCCCTCTGTTTGCCACAGATTTCCAAGTCCTCCCGTGGTCAGACCTCAGAACAGCACCAGGTCCTCATCTCGCCCAGGTTCCCCAAGAACAGTGATTCGTGCAACAGATAACAACAATGAAGAGATCATTCCATCTGTGTCTTTTAGCAATGCCCGTTCTGTTTTTTGTGTAAATGAGCTGCAAAACTCTCAGATCTGCATTTCTTCTGGAAGTTCTGTACTTCCCCGACCATGGGGAGAGGTCTCCCGAGGCAGGCTACAAATGAGAAGGATAGACAATTCTATCCGCCGCACCCAGTCAGAACAAAGGCCAAGTTTAACTTCCAAATCAGATGTCTCCAAAGATGGAAGAACTGTGTCTTGTAAGGAAGGCCATGGGGAGTGAGCCTGTTGCCACAAAATATAGGTAAGTAAGAATACAAAGTCGTGGACACATCAAACTGACTTGATAAGTCTTGACGGATTTTTGAGACAGCCATGTGGTACTATAAGGCATATCTAATGAACATTTTTTTTACAAAGGTCTGTTCCTCTGTGAAACATTGACACAATTTGAAATATTGGTAAATGGAAATGAAGGAAGGGTTAGATCCTTGTAATTAGGGCTTTATTATTAGTGTAAGTAAAGCACCCAATGGGGTTGCTTTGAACTTTCATGACTGCTTACACTAAATCTGCACAGATGGCCTTTGCGCCATCAGCCTCCTGCTTTACCGTTTTATTGAAGGACATCAACACATCTGACCAACTGCAATCCCAGCAGTCACAGCCACCCTAGTGCCAATCTGTCAGAGGGCTCATAAACACCTTTGGTTTAGGATGCCAGCAGCTCAGCCAACCCATACACGGGGTTGCAGAATTGAGGGGAACCACAAAACCATTTTAAGATGGGATAATTGTAGGGCTTCATAACCCACTTTTTAAAGCAGGCTATTACCCCTTCCTTAAAACCCAGAGGCGTCATACCTTAAAACCAAATTTCTTGAGTATCTGGATGTCAATTAACATGTATTACAATTTTATCAATTCTTTTACAATTTGATTATTTGCATTTTGCTCTAAGAATGTGTAACACTTCAAAACCACATTTTTACAGATGTCAAGTTCCAAGCCCTTTTTTCTTTTGAATTGAAGCATATGATTTCTGTTATTGTTGAGTCTTTCTAACTGACAAGTTAATAAAAAGGGTTTAGTCAGTCCACTTTTATCACAGAGTGTTGGGACACCTGCAGTAAAAGCTTTTTCAAACAGTTTAACTCTAATTCAAACTTACAGCCACAGTGCCCAAAAGTACATTACTAATTCACCTCCTGTCACTAGAGAAACCACCTGGCCTAATCCAGATTGGATTAGCCCTCCTACCCTACCGTTCCAACCCTACAGTAAGGTAAACTCCTCTGCCTGGCCTACATTATCCACTCATGCACTAAAACTCTTTCACCCTCCTCTCTTGCTCTCCAATAGGCCAGACAGTCTTTTGATGACAGGAGACGACATCCAGTTGGATCCAAGTGCCACTGTGACAACAGCCTAGAGCCTAGCTGTGATTGGCCAGGGGTTTAAAAGTGAAAATATAAGGTGGGAATGGAATGGGGAAAGGGATTATGGATTAACAGGTTTATCCTTTTTCTTATTTCTTTCCTCTTTGGAGAAGTTTGTTCCAAGAATGGATTTCAGATATTTTTTTTTTTTATATTAACTAAACTTTTGACATGATTCTCTTACTGACTTCTGATAGTATTGTCAGAATTTGTCTTTATAAGTATTTAGAATTGGACATGCTACATTTATATTAAATATTGAACCTGGGATCTACCTTGAATTTGTCAAAACTAAAAGTTACATGTTAAAATTTTGTTCTAGCAGCTAATGGCACCCCCAAATCCCAAAATGTCTCCTTCAGCTCACCACTGAACTTCAATGCTGGGTGAACAAATAAGGTAGAGTTTACCTAGTTTATGGCTGTACCATGTTTGGTCACTGTGATAGTATGTAAATGCGAATTCCTGGATATTTTATGTTAGTTTGCAAATTCTTTAGTGGTCCTAGTATTATTTGTTGTTAAAGTGCGCTGAAGCAGCAGAGCAAAGGACATGATTGTATTACATATGTATTACAGTTTTGTATTGTATTACAATCAAAACA
>JAPZDZ010000010.1:459445-491947 GCA_029783805.1 Acanthurus tennentii
GTGGCGCAGGCAAAACAAGGGCAGTGGATGACTTGGGAAGTAGTAGAGAAGAGGAAGATCTCCTGGCAAGAGCTTTGAGAGATGGAGGCATTCAGGACGAGCTTCACCATCAGGGCTGTCTACGATGATGTCCAACCTTCTCCTACCTTGCAAACCTAAGCCAGTGGTATGGCGAAGACCCCACGTGCCCTCTCTGCCCAAGCCCAGCATCACTGAAGCACATCCTAGTGGGCTGCAAGACCAGCCTCATTCAAGGTCGGTACACTTGGCGTCCCAACCAGGGATTGAAGGTTTTAGCTGCCTTTTGAGTTTTAATTAGCGTCTTCTGGAATTGTTTTGTCACCAAATTTAGTTTTATTGATTGTTTTGATGTATTTTGGAACAGGAGAGACTTGAGATAATATACATCCTAAAAAGAAGCACAAAAATTTCATCAATTTTTTTTTTTTTTTTTTTTTTTGTGAACAGTAACTGGGCAGGTTGACCACCCCTGAATGATTACAAAATTTGGCCTGATTCTAAATGGTCATGTCCACCCTGCTATTGTTTTTTTAAATCAACAAGGGACCCTTATGTAAAATAATAATACAAATGTTTCAGCATTAATCAAGGACAGTTCAGCAGTTTGAATCCCTGATAAAGAGGGAAATACTCTTGTCTTTGAGAATATATGAATCAAAGAGATATATCTTCACTTTTGTAAGTGAATTGCTGTCTGAAACACTGCCTACTTTTTAAACCATTCAGAGTCTCCTAACCTATCACATGTTAAATCCTTCTAATCCAGAAAAGATCATACTCTTTATTGAGTACTGTCCAATAGTATAAAGATCTCTGATGTCAGACACATGGAGGCTAGTATCTCTGACCACTAATGTCTCATGTTTAACACTGAGTTGCTTTGTGTCCCTGTAGCCTCGTGCTTAAAATTAGACAAATACTTTTTAACTCATCTTCTGCTCCCAAATTTCTGTGCTACCTTTCCTGCCCTCACTAGTTTCTCTGGCTCCTCTTTTTCAGCAAATGAGCTTTTTCAAATCCCACCATCTTAGATAAAATCCCACCCTTTAAAATAAATGTTTCTCAATGCCCTTGATGAATGAAAATTAATTTTAAATGCTACAAGTGAACTCACAGTACATCTGGAACTTCTCAGGTCTCTTCTGAGGGCTTTGACACGCACCTTAAAATTTCTAGAGCTGCATATTTTTCTACAATAACCTAAAATAATCAGTCTTACCCACCTTTTATCCCTGGTTCAATCCTGTTTCCTCAGAAACATTTATCAGGTAAGACCATTTGTTCTCACCAAAAATCTGTAAGTTGTTTTTCATGCCTTTGTTATGAGTCCTTTAGACTACCAGAATTTCTTGCTCTGTATTATCATTAAAAATCTCTGTACAGCTTACTCAAAATGCTGCTGCCAAGAATTTGCTAAGGGCCAGGAAACAAGAACGCACAGCTCTAATTTTGGCTCCCTTACACTGGCTTCTTGTTGCCTTTAGAGTTGGTTTTCAATTCACATTTTACATACAAATACATGAACTTCTTTCCTCAAGTTATTTTAGCGATCCCTTATTGCTGAATGTAATCCCATTTCCTGTGTGCTATCAAAAAACATAGTTACAGTCATATAAAACATCTACACATAGGGACTTTGAGGGAGCCCATGAAGATGGAAGCTTGTAATCCAATAGGAATCCGAACAAATACAAATGTGTGTGCAGGATATATTTACTCATGTGTGTAAAGCAAGCGGTCAGCAAAATTCAGTAGGAGTGCAGAATAAAACATCAAATTATGAGACAATGTAATTATTAAGGTTAGCCATTAATATACATGGACAATCAAAAAGTATATCCAACGAAATGGCTCCAAATATGGCACCCAGTGCATCTTTAGAAGAAGTTTTGGTTTAGTTAACCTTTTCACAAGAACCCTCTTTTTCTTTCCCTTCTAACCAACTGATCTACTTATCTAACATACAACAAATAGCTAAACTAGCAATTACATCACAAGAATTTGCCTTTGAATTTGACTCCTAAGTGATATCATTCTGAATTTCAAGAATACATCATGCTGACTGCACATTCTCTACTATGTGAGGACTTTCTTGACGGAGATAGTCTGAGAATCATCTACCCCAGTAAATCTGTGGGTTTATCTCCCAGGTGGGAAGAGGAGATTTTCACTGTGGTTCATGAACACTTGTGGCATGGTGGTGCAGACAGCCCTGTTCAGTAGAATGAGTGCTGAGGACATATGCAGGGCTACATTGTGGTCACTTTACCCAGTTTTATTTTACTTTATGAACATGTCAGGTTCATCGTCAGGATTTATCCTCCAGGGATAACCCAGAATGGTGAAATGAGTGGTGAAGGTGTCAGCTGTGTCACATCAATCCTGAGTCCACTAACATCAGTCCTTACTGAAACACCTTGTACCAGATACTTGTGTTGCTGGACAAACACCTTTGGTAGGCATGCTCAGATTTTCATGGGCTTATGCACTCCTGCTATTGTGAGAGAGTTTAACCCCCCAGCGATCATGATCTCTCCTTCTCTTTATTGCATATGTCTTTTTCATAATACCCTTGATTTCCTCCACAGTCTGTTGCCTTCTTTTGCAACTTTTTCTACTCCTTTGCTATCTCCTACTCTCTACTACCATTTTCTTGCTTCCATTAATATCTCTTCATATCATGCTTTATTGCCTCCTTTTTTACTGCACTTTTCTACACTAGTTAGGCTTTTTTCTCCATTTTGTTTTTTCAACTGATATCTCTGCCCTCTCCTCCTTACCTCTAGTCCTATCTCTTTTGTAGGCTTTCTTTTTTCTCCTTTTGTACCTCCTATCTTTTCCCATTTTCTTTCTTTTTTTCTTGCACATTTTCTTCCATATCATATCAAGTTTAGTAAGTGCAAGTCACATTTTTCATAAATTCTTTCATAAATTTTTCTGCTGTTTCATATTAACAAGCTAGTGGTGCTCATAAACTTCAGTTGGTTTCTGTGATTCATGCTGTGGCCTCAGACTGCTGTACTCAATGATAGTAGTATATTCAATTTTGTTCAAAAGTTACAAACTTTGAGGGGACTAGAAGAATGAAAGAGCTTTGGGACACAGGCCATGTGACACAGCATGAAGCATACACCTCCACACAGCCCCTCTGTTTAACTGTACTTGGGAGGGAAGTCACTGATGATTCATCTTGGATTTAGCAGATAAGGGGATTTTTATAACTCCATTCTGCCAAGCAATGAAAACTTACAATGACACACACAAAAAAAAGACTCTGGTAAGACGCTGGTACTATCTATTCAGTCATTTTCATTTTGTTGTACAGTATGACAGTCTATGCTCATTTGTGAAAGGCCTTACTTTATTCCAGAACTTCAGTTCAAGCCCAATCCTACCAGTTACAGGTCTCCTATTGGTAGCAGTAGTAGTTTTTAGTTTTGGTTGCAAGTATACACTGGTTGAAAATCAAAAAAATTTCTTTTGAAATCTATTTTCAGATCTTTATCAAGGAACTTAACCTATTCTACACATCATTATCAATCTTACCAAACCTCTATAGTCTGCTCTGTATATCTGCTGTAGGCTAGAGACTCTTGATAGGGCTGAGCAATATATCAATAAGTGATATGAGACTAGACATCATCTTAGAATTAGATATTATTACATAAAAAATGGCATTAAGGCTGTGTCTACACAATAATTTTTTGCTCTTAATGCGGACATTCACATACAGTTGCTTGGGATGAATAGGTAGCAATGAGAAAATAAATGTTTTCAAAGTCTGTCAACAAGGCACAATAAAGACAAACAGACACGAAAATGGCAAGTCTCTATACTGAATTAGGAAAAAAGCGGTCAAATTAAAAGAAAAGTTGTGAAATTCATCATTAATAAAAAAACAGGTCTTTAAAATGACCAGTTACTGTAGATATTTACAGAAATAAAACATTGATTTTTTTTTTGCCAACCGTGCTTTCTTATTAGTAGAATAGATGATATGTAGGAAAACATTTTCTCAATTCCTGTTTTCACTGGGTTCCTTATGGCATAGTTGTTAATTGTTATCTGCATGGATTGGGAGAGTTTGTGTGAATGGGGAGAATGTTTGAAGATGTGGTTGTTAATGTCTAAAGCACTTTGTGTTCCATTGTGTTTGTATAATAAAATACAAAACAAATGAAGTCTGACTGATTTAATTATAGATGATGTAATTGGTGTTTGTAAAGGAAGAATGAGTGAAAATAATGTGCATCTTTGTCTACACAGTAAACTACTACTTTTGTGGTTACTGACATGCTTTTATGATCCCAATCTTCAATTATTTTATGTGAATTAGCGATGAATTTTATCACTTTGTCTATTTACATTAGAACCAACATCGTCCTACTAAAGAATTTTTCATTAGTTCATTCATTCATTCATTAACTTTTGTCTGGAGCTGATTAAGAACTTCACTAATGCAAAATAGTTGGTTAAATTAACTCTCCCTCTTTTTCAAAGCCCTACTCACTGAGGGTCTAATGACTGGTGGTGGACAAATGTATTAATATGCAAACATTTGTTCAAAGGCATTTCTACATTAATTTGAGGATAATTGTGGGAGGGGAAAGGATTAAGATTTATCCAACAGAATTGGTTGTGGCTGTATAAATCAGACAAAAATAATGGATAATAAAATAAAAATTAATTAGAATATATATGCAAACAGTTTAAATCACAAATCTACATAAACTTGTATGTTGCCCACCTCTGTTAGGTTGACCCATACTTTCCATGCAATATATAAATTTTTTTCTGTACTGAAACACTACCTAATATCTAAACTGACTAATTGATTAAGGTATATTTAGATATATATTATATTATATATATTTATATATAAACAAGAGTTTACACATGTGTCTTCAAGACAGGTGATCAAGAGTAGGTAAGCAGGATCATTTAGTTACTACTGGGCTTTAGGTATAACGCGTATGCAATTTTTGATTAATACGCTTCAGTTGGCAAACCTGGAGCAGTTAAGGCTCTTGGCATTCAAAGTAATACAATCAAAGGCCCTCTCTCAGATCATTTTTGAGATTGCTTTGTATTCCTCTACCTCCACCAAGTGGCCGAATAACCTCATCTACTTGTAATTGATTTAGAAGAAATTTAATCAAGACTTGGTTTCAATACACTTGCTGTGTCACATGCTGATACACAGCACACAGGCAACATGAAGTAAACTGTGAGTAAAGGGTCTGTATTTGCAGTTCCTTACAGGAATATTTCAGGTTTTTGTGATGAGGTTGTATTTGGTATTTTTCAGTGGTCAGTGTATTACCTACAACACAAAGTTGGCATGCCCCTAGTTTCCCGTAGGAAAGGTAACGTACGAGAAAATTAATCAAGTGTACACTTAAACTAATGTAATTTTTTCAGATGGACATTTTTTTGATGGCTAATATGTGTTTTCCTGTTTTCCCCATCCACATCTGTTTATTGCTAAGCTATCTTCACCAGCACTCCTGCTGCTGTTCCAAATTGCTTCACTAGATGTCAGATACTGGACCCCAAATACATGTATAATCACTGATGCCTGTACAAGCTAAAACATTGACCCCCTAATGCTACCTGAGGATGATGCATGAAACACCTTGTGATACAGGGTTGTTGCCGGTCTAAGACTTAATAAGTTCTTTGTGTCATAAATGACCTGCATTTGTGTACACATTCGTAATATTAAGTCATCACTGTTTAATATATATACATACATATATAATTATTATAGATTACCGTATCATAAATTTGGGGTTTATATTACCTCTTTGCATTCAGCCACTCTATTTTCATACCTTTATTATTTCTTGTGGCACTAGAAGAACATTTACAAAATAAAACAAATACACACACTTGGCAACATAAAAATTTATGGCAAATTTATTTGGAAAATAATAATTAAGAGCCAAACCATTAGACTAATCAAAAGACAAGCAACATCACCATTAAACTTAAACATGAACAAAGCACTAGATATTTCCCTTTGATTTGATGCAACATTCCTGCTCTGGAACCTATTGTTCGATTAACGTATTCCAGCACTGTATAAAGGCAGCAACCACCCTGGACAGTGTGTGTGAAGCACCAAACGTGGACTTTGACTGTCTCTAATATCCTATTTGCTTGTCATGTTGTTTCAGGCTGGCCTTTGAACCTTGAGAGAGCACAGTTTTCCTGGAGTGTTTCCAGTAAGGGGCCAGTTCAGGTCCAGGAATGGATGTGGAAAGCTGCCCTTGGGGGAATACCTCAGGACCCAACATCACAAACTGCTCTGGCCCACCTGACAGCAGCCTGCAGGTGGTTCAGTCCACAGACAGGATGGCAGTTGTGGTGGTTGTTCTGGGCCTCCTCACCCTGCTCACTGCTCTCATTAACGGCGCTGTCATCCTTGCAATCTGCACCACCAAGAAGCTCCACCTTCCCGCCAACTACCTCATCTGCTCTCTGGCTGTCACCGACTTCCTGGTGGCACTCCTTGTGATGCCCATCAGCATCCTCTACATCACCATGGAAACATGGTCCCTGGGTCAGGTGGTGTGTGAGATGTGGTTGAGTATGGATATGACCTGCTGCACCTGCTCCATCCTGCATCTATGCATCATTGCCCTGGACCGGTACTGGGCCATCACCAAAGCTATTGAGTATGCTCGTAAGAGGTCAGCCCGCCGTGCTGCCATTATGGTGGGAATTGTCTGGGTCATCTCAGTTTTTATATCCATACCGCCCTTATTCTGGAGGCAGAAGCCAAGCAATAGAAACCGCCAACAGTGCATCATAGAGCATGACCACCTGGGATACACTATATACTCTACCCTGGGGGCATTTTATATTCCCATGATCATCATTCTTATCTTATACTACAGGATTTACAGTGCTGCTAAAACTCTTTACCAGAAGCGCGGCTCATCTCGACACCTCAGCAGCCGCAGTATGGGCAGTCAGAACTCTGTAGACCATTGTCGTGTCTCCCACACATTTTGCGTGTCAGACTTGTCTAACTCAGATCCTATACTGGCTACTGACAAACTTAATGCCACCACCCGCATCCCATCCTTTGATACAGAAATAGACGGGCAGGAAGAAAAGAACCAAATATGTACTTCACGTGAGAGGAAAGCAGCAAGAATTCTCGGTCTCATCCTCGGGGCCTTCATTATCTGCTGGCTGCCTTTCTTTTTAAAGGAACTGCTTGTGGGTCTTCAATTGTTACAGCCTTCTCAGCTTCTCTCAGACTTCCTGACTTGGCTGGGTTATACCAACTCTCTAATCAACCCCCTGCTGTACACCAGCTTCAATGATGATTTCAAGCTGGCATTTAAAAAGCTACTGAAGAAAAAAGAACATGCCTAGGTCTGAGGATGAAAGCAAAAACAAGAGAGAAAGAAAGAAAAGAGTGTGCCTTTAATTTACTTGCCATCAGTCTAATTGGATAGGGTTAGGGTTAACAACATTTTGTCTTGTTTCTCTATAACTACCGTTTGTTCAGTGCACAGTTTACATTTAAACATTGTCATTTGCACCCTTTCTTACACTGGCCCTGAGCACTTAATTACTGCAGTGCAAACTTCTTAACTATCTGACAACACATGTTTTCTAATTTATGCAAATACTTCCTGGCACTTTTCTCAATCAGTTCAAATCCTGTTTGCAAGACAGGGACTTCTTGTCATTTGGTAATGATGAATTACACGTGGAGCTTTTCAGAGGTCCATAGTGACCACACACAACTCTGTGTAACAGTGTCACCACATGACTACAGTCCCTTTCACTTGCCAATTAGGTGCACTGAATAAACCAATAGTGGAAGTACCAGAATTTTCCACAACTCAACACAAATAAAACTGAGGCTTGTTTTTGACCTTGAAGAAAGCTAAAATGTTAAGGCTGACTTTAAAACTGTTCTAATCAAATTATTTTAATCAAGACAAAAAACTTGGTGTCTCATGGACCTAAATTTCAACAGCCACAAAAAGACATTAAAAAATCCCAGTGAAGAAGATTCGAAGTTTCTGTGCTCCCCACCCATAGATGTATTATAAGACCTTCTCATAATACATCCATGTCCCCTCCCTTGGAGCTTCCTAAATGCCTGAGGTCTTCAAGAACTGTCAGCTCATTTATATCAGGGCTGCAACATTACTGTTTGATGTGGTATTCCTATCTTAGATACATTAGATCCTTTAAATCCATAGTAACTGAAGGTTTTTTTTTTAAATTTGCTGTTTGTTGTTTTTTACATGAAATATCTTTATTTATTTAGTTTTTTCTGTCTTTAAATTCAGTTTTAATGTTTTTTCTAATATTGGATTTTTAGTTTATCTTCATGCCCCATAAAGCACTATGGATTTCTTTGTGTCTTAATGATGCAATATAAATAACTTGCCTTGCCCTTCAGATAGAGCAAGCAAATACAGAAACACTCTAAATACAAGAAATACTCAAATCAACATTTTGACTTGATGATGGCACTAGAGAAACAGCAGGGGATCACAAAACTGATTGCAATCCATCTCAAGGGGAGCCCGAATGTGGGTACCAGGATGTCAACTGGTCCATAAGCTGTCAGGCAGCAGTACTGTAAACATCAGTTTACATAGCCCTTATGCCTGGAAAGTGGCGTACATACAGTATGTCATGCATCAAAACATAAAGATACCTCAGCTATCTCTCATGACATAACTTTTAGTAGGCCTATGTAACACCGCTGACAAAGTTTTAACTACAGCTGGTCCTTCCAATGTGGAAAATTGAAGAGACCCATATTTAATTGACAATTCATGATGAAATGTCACAGTATTATTGTTATCATGAGGTGGAGGTAAACATGGCTCCAAATAACCGCTATTATTGAAAAAGGAAGACAATCCAGGCACTAAAAATATTAAATGTTGGTGATGATGAAGAAGGTAGAGCATAAAAAGCTTTTATTATAGTGGCTAAATTCTTACAAAAACGCCAACATGTTGCAACCACCAAAGGTCTTCATCGGGGATTTCAACAAACAGGCAAGGTGTGCCCACACCTACCTGACAGCACCATGCTGTGTGAAGTAATCACATTATTAAGAACAAGCAACAGGTGAACATCATGTGGTCTCATTATGACTAAAAAGACACATGCAGGATGGATGCTTAAAAATATCCAGGTCTTAATGAGCACGTTGATTTTACATGGGGTTTTTTTTGCGAATGTCTACTTATCTTTTCTTTTATAAGGGTATATTTTTCATCATGTTTACGTGGGCTAGACATCGCCATGCTCACAGTAGTTGACACAGATTGGCTACAGCAACCGCATTGACTGCCTGGCAGCTGTTGTATCGTGGCTATGCGTCTGCGCATCCGCCATATAAGGGAGGTCAAGGCTTTAAGTAAACAGGGAAGCTGCGGATTTTAAAGCACTGTAAAATATACACGTCTCAGCATAAGTTGTTTTTATTCGTGATCTACTCAAAGTAGAAAACGTCTTTTCAATCATTTGGAAAGGGCTAGTCATTTATTCGTAAGAGCTATCAGCTGAAGTGCGCTCAGTGTATATCAACTAATCACTTGCATTATCTAAATTTGTATGTTACATGGTGGAAAATAATTGATCTTGTAAAGAATTTTTGATATCCCGTTTGCCTAGCAAGGATTTGGCTTTTTTTATCCATTGTATACATTACTGGAGACGTCCCTAGAAAATGTAGCATAATTTAAGAACATCAAAATGTGCAAAAAGTTTTTGTGGAATTGCTTTTTCGTTTTTGCAAAAAGATCAGAAAAATTAATGATGTAGCTAGATTTTATAATTATAATATTTCGAAATGAATTAAATATGTTCTGACCAAGAAAATATGAGGACGTGGACAAACATAATTTCCTCAAAGTAAAAAAAGGGTAGGCTAAATCTCCACAAGTAACCTATCAACCAAAGAAATTAAGCCTAATAAATGTAAATTTGAGTTCTTACAATTCATTTTGACAATTAATTATTTCTCATAACGTAGTCAGTTGGGAAATAATTCAGTTCATGTAAGCCTTTGATAAGATCCCCTTTTGGCCTTACCATCGAGACTCTCAGAAACTGGAGACAAAACCTTTTTTCTAAACTACGCGGACCCTAAACTCTTGCATACGAGAACAACTCACTGAACTCGGTTAAGAACTGTAAATGTTGATTTGCTTATATCTACATGTTTAAAAAGTGCAGCTTTACTCTTACTTCAATTGTATGTTACCAAGACTGCCTTGACCTGCCCAGTATGGCAGCGACATTGACGTACGATCCGGCGGCCAATGCGGTATCTACGTTTCTATATCTATGGTAGTTGTACGCGCTTGAGTTGGGTGTGAAGATGGCGGACGAGGAGGCCGAACAGGACCTAAATCGTCCTGAGAATGGTGTCAGTGAAACGATAGGAGAACTCCGACAGCGGCTGCAACAGCTGCAAGAAGTTGTAGGTGGAGATAGCGGTGACTCTCTTGCCCAGTCCTCTTTGGAGTATTGTCAAGAGTTTTGTAGGGTAAGTTATTTACCCTCACATATTTAGCTAACAAGCTAGCCAGTTAGCATTAATGATAACTGTGTTCCGTCTTGGCTCCTGGATAATCCAGGGAAATGTGAATTTTTAAAGCCGATCTAAAATCATGATTAAAAGGACAGTATTCTTTTAATAACCGTGTTGCCCAGTTAATAAATTAACAGCAAGTTACTGTGATAATCAGTGAAATAAAGCGTACGAATGGAACTCCAACGGACTTGCTATAGCTTATTTAACGTAATGTTAAACGTTGACGTTAGCACTTTGCAAGCGCTAGCCGATGGCTGTATCTCTGCAGGAGGTAACGTTAGGCAACTGTAATGATATTGCGTTGAAGATCATTTAGATTTATATCTAGAATGAAATCAGTCGTGGACTTATGCATTATAATGTCACTCTATTTCAATGTTCGATTGAGGTTTGGCACATATCCAGTTACTCGGTTGAAGCCTAAACACTTGAACCAGTTAGCATAGCGTCAGTTGTTAGCCTTAAATGTTTGTCAACGTGTGTGCATGTTAGAATAATTTTACTGACCGGTAGCCTTTAGACTACGTTAACGTAGCCTTTGGGGCGGATGACAAGTTATATTGCTCTCAATTTGTAAGGTGATAACGTTATGTTATAACTAGCAACGTTACCCCAGTTTCTACTGTCGACATGAACGAACGACATTGCGTGAAATGTTGCGATGTAATGCTTTTACCGAAAGACATGGCAGGAGAAAGGCAAGGTTTGTGAGTTTTGCCTCTGTCGTGTGTGTACGTGCCGAACCGAGCGTACGTTTGTCGGACGGTTGCATACTAAAATCAATACAACTGAAATTACCGACTGTCTACCGTGATTCCTTACATCCCTTATTAGTAAGCCATCTGCACGATTCAGTGGCAAGACAAATGTGGAAAGCATACGGGAGTATGGGGAGGGCGCATTGGCAACAATCATATCACTGCTGTTGAAGTACTCCTCTTGGTAAACGGATTTGGAGAAGCTTAATGTCTCCACTGTTACCGGAAACAACACAAAGTGATGGACACTGTTGTGGCAGAAAAATATTTCAATCTACAAAACTCAAGTGTTGTTCTAGTAGCATTATCTGGAGGCTTTAAGCTAGGTGACAATATGTGCTTGGCAAAGGACAAAAAGAAAAATAAAGCTATAGAAGTCCTTTACCTACCAGACCTCAAGTGTAATTTCTAATTAAAGACATCATTTCCACGTTGCTCCATGCCATTAGGGCCAAGAAACACTGGCTGTGCCAGCAGTTCACTTCTGTTGTAGAATGTGTTGCTGCTCATTTCTGTCAACCTTTCACCAGATAATCAGACATCTACAGAGACAGTTTCTCTCTGGGACATTTTCTTTTCATTTCTTTGCATGATGCTTTTGGTTCCCAGGAAGGAAATACATTAAATGAAGTCTGTTCAGTCATAGGGACATCATACCAGCAACATGACACCTTTCACTTCAGTATCAATGTTAGTATCTTAAGAGTATGTCACAAAAATGGAAAAAATAAAACATCTGGTGAAGGCTAGTGTTTTTCTGGTGTGCTTACTCTCCTTTGCACTCTCTGTAGAATTAATTTAAAAAATCACATTATCATCATCATCATTATTAATATTCATTATTTTCAGTTGTGGGACTCGATTAAAAATAATCTAATCAATTAGAGGCTTTGTAATTAATTACTCTCAATTAATCGCATATATATAAATATTTGACACAAGAAGCATTTTTTTTGTTATTTTGTTGTCTGTGCTAGCTGCAACATGTTTGGCATTGACGTGGTAGCGAAGACTGGAAGAGCCCTGGTGACAGGCAAATTCTTTCTTACACAGTTTGTGCACACATCCACATTTCCACCCGGTGGGTTTTTTACACAATAAACTTAGCAACGACTTCTCATCCCTTTTTTTATTATTATTTTATTTACAAGCAGCAAATGGTCGGAGCCAGAGTCGGACTCGCGTGGAGGACGAAGCTTCCGCACTAGTACGCCCGCCCTACCGACTGAACTGCGCCGGGAACTGCATCTGCAGCAAAAATAAATTGCGATTAAATGCGTTATTTTTTCTGTAACTAATTAATCGTAATTAACGCGATAAAGTCCCAGCCCTTATTATTATAACAGCATTGTAAAAGAAAGGTCTGTTCAGAAAGACGTTGGCAGTAGCAGCACCACAGCTGCACTATTGTGTGTGTAGACATCACAGGTGTGCAAGCTGCAGCCATCAGCGAGGTCCATGTGCACACACTGTTCACACTGTCAGTGTGTCCCAGGGTGTCAGGGAAGTAATGCCGTTCAACTACTAGCTCACAGTATGCTTTGCATTCTCATTTCTTTCTCCCTCTCCAAATTATTCATACTCTTTTTAACTTTAATCATAAAGGGAAAAGTTTAGGATCACACATAAGGACAGTGAAAAATGTGATTGCTTTATAGTTTATTGGAATGTCCACCAAATGACAGTATAACTTTGGTTAAAAATGCTGTGCAACTGTACAGTGAAAAAGTAACCACAACCTCAGTCATTTTGCTTGCTTTCTGTCAGAAACATGCTACAAAAGAGTTTCTAAACATCTTCACCTCAGCTTGAGTTTCCAATCTGTTTTCAGTTACCCAAAACATCATTTGTTTGTGAATGAAAAGATGGAACACAGAGGAGGAAGCTTTAACTTGAAAAATACCAGTGTTTGTGTCGAGGAAGCCTTAATCTGTCTTTGGGACACTTCAGTTTCAAAGTGAAAATGTTGTTTCATGATTTTTTGTTTCATTTATTACTTATAAATTGGCCTTTGTTCTGTGTGTTTTTACCCCTCATTACTGTTGGTTATAATTACATTTTGTTTACCTGAAACCCATGGACACGGCAACACAAGTGAAGTAACTGAGGGAATGAGAATGGTCATATGCAGATGCAGCAGGGCCAGCCAGGATGTAGCTCTGTCAAACCTGACGGATGTTAAAAATTTATGTTAAAATAGACTTCAGAAATTTTATTACACTGTTTATGATAAATACCCAACCTACTGCTTTTATTATTTTACTGTTGTTAAAAGTTGTCAGTATACAGGGTTTTTGGAATTTGTAGTTTATTAAGTGAATTACTGTGGCCTTCCTTAGACACTGCTGGAGTATGCTGGCCGTTGGAGGATAGAAGAAGAGCCTTTGCCGCTTGTGGAAGTGTATATAGTAGCTCTGCTAAGTTATGCCCAGGCCTCTCCATACCTCTCCCTTCAGTGTGAAAATGTTCCTCTTGTGGTTGAGAGGCTCTCACTGTAAGTACCATTAAAATTCTTATTAATTATGAGCTTAATCCTATATTAAAGAATCATTATAAAGAATGAAAGCATGTCATAAAAACCCAAGCATTATTCTTTTTTCTGTCATAGTTTCGGCACGTAGTTTACATTGCAGGCAAAGATCAGAGTCATCTTTTTGTTGGTTCCCTATTCATTCTGCAGGAGTTTTGTGGAGCTTCTGCTCTCACTGAAGGAAGAAGTTCCAGATGGCTTATGGAAGGAATTCAAGTCATGTGTGCAGGTAAAGAACACAACTCACTTTTTTTAGAAAAGTAATGTAAATTTAATTCAACAATGCAAAAAAAATAAATTCAGGTTTTGCAACCCATGATGAAACACCATCACACCAAAACCTCCTTTGATTATAACATATGTAAGTGATTGCCATTGATAGCTGAAATACAACTCCAAACTTATTTTGCTTTGTCAAACACTGGGTTCGCAACCTGAAGTGTAACATTTGAAGTCTCTGTAAGCTGGCTTGTCATTTGTAGTTCAGCACCCACCAAATTTGTGTGTAATGAATTCTGAAACCAAATTGAAGGCCGGATACAGATTTACTCAGTCTTAAAGGAATTTTAACATTTATGTAAATATGCAGACTGAGAGAAGTTTTTAGTTTGTTTGTTAATTTATTTATTTATTTATTGCATAGGTAATATGCTGACTGGTTCTCCGCAAAGTTTATTTATTTTTATTTATCTTATTTGTTTTATTTATGTGAAGTTCAACTGTTAAAGTTAAACTTTGATTTCTTTAATGTCACTGATATTCCACAGTTAGGTTGGTTTAATGAAACCCAGACCTTTTCTCATTTCACCCCTACTGCCACCAAAAGGCTTTGACCTCAGCTAGTCGCATACCTTCTGCATTGTGTTTTTAACTCATCGAGTTTTCCTGTTGTGTGCAGTTTGCTTACAGTAAGCTACAGGAAAATGGAGTTACTCAGTTGTCCCTGCTGTCTACTTTGGGCCAGTATGATGGTGTTTGGACCAACAGGGTCCTGCAAGGCCTTCTAGCCAATGAAAACCTGCAGAATGAACAAGGTGGGTTCCTGTTTTGGTTTTTAATTCTAGTCTCTGTGTGAGTTTCTTCAGGGAGGGAGCAGTGTAGCTTCTTGACTGTCATATTGCAGACAGCAGCCTGCTCATAACACAAGACACACAGACTTCGAACAAACAGCTTTCCTGCTTTCCGGTCCTTATTTAACTTGTGGTTTGCACTTTGAACAAACCCTCAAACAAACATTTATTGAGGAAAAGTGCACTGCTAACATCTGTTTTGAAGGTGAATAGTTAGATGCTGGTGGGGTCCTTAATGCTTGCCAATGACTTGAAGGCTGCAACTCAGGTTTATGCCACGATGTAGCAACTACTCTTTGTCAGCCAGCTAGCTGCTGTTAATAAAACACAGAAACACGTTTCCAGCTAGCTGAGATGCATTTTGGATTTTTCCCAAAGATGTTTTTTCTTTCTTTTTAACAATATGAACACTCTTAGCAGTACACTGAAAGTTAAAATAAATGGCCCTAAGAAGCGAGTCATATTTGAGAAACAAGAAAAATAATCCAGTCAAAACAACATCCCACACCTGGCCACTTTTATTAAAACAGTAACACATACATTTTTGCAAATACCACCAGCATGCTGGTGTGATCCAAAATTTACAAGACCATTCTAGCTGTTCATAAGCAGAACACTTTATAGTAATGTTCATGCAGTAGTTGCAAGCAATAACTTTAGTCAATAAGTTTTTTTTTCTTTTTACATCACCTAATCATCATACCTGAGTAACTTACTGACTGTTAAAAAATAATTATTTAAATCTGTTTCTGGTAATGTTGTTTTCATCTAACACAAGTACTAGTATATTAGGTTTCCAATAAATGCTGTGACTTTGTTTGTTCTTCATACCCTTTATATGTTTTAGCCAGTATCGTCTTAAATTGAGTGATTGAGCTAAAGTCTTACACTTAACTGCTTAAAACCTGCAGAAACCCTTTAGAAGAATATACCGTGATCCAAGCATTTCCAGCTCTGCAAGAGGAGTACACACATTACTTCACAAACTCTTAAAAAATATATATATTTTTAATATGATAATAAAATGTCATCTTAAATTTTGCCATTGTTTTTCAGTTGAAGAATTCCTGGGCAATGAGGGGCCAGTCCTGTTGGAGATGAGAGTTAAGCAGCTAATGAAGGAGAATCAGCTCGGGAAGGCTGCACTGCTGGCAAAGACTGGCTGTCAATGTTCTGCCTTCCAAGGGAAGGGACTTTTCAAGCAGATGTACCTCGTCTGCCTCTGTGCTACCTCAGAGCAGGATCAGCTGATGGAAGAGGTTAGTGTAGCTGCATAGTGAAGATTGCTGATTTTAATTTGCATATGATATTTGAAAAACATACAAAAAAAAGAGCTTGGAAAAATGTCATGTGCATAAAGGATGTGAGCGTTGTAGAAGTTTGCATTACATTTTTTTAACCAAGCACACCACTGTAACAGTACATGTATATTACATAGTTCAGCTGCTTACAGTACACGAGTTTTCAAATGTCTTGTTGTGGCTCTGTAAGAACAAGTTCAACAAATGCTATCATTTGGTTTATTTTTTTTAAAACATTTTCGGCCATCCAACCTTTATCAGTGTGTGCAAATTACTTAATATACCCCTTGTTTAAAGAGCACAGGCTGCCATGTGGACCCAGTTCCTAATTATTGTCGTGCTGCATTCAGCCTCATAGAAATATGTCTCACAGATTAAATCACAGTGACATACTTTTGATCAAAACAACAGCAATATCACATACAAAGAATCTTTAAAATGTTAAAAGTTAATATAACTAAAAAAAAACATCTTCAAATTAACTATGTGAATCCTTGTGGACTTCAGGTGTATCACCATTCATTAATTGTTTAAAACCAACAGCTGACAAAAAAACTTATGCAATCAGGATAAAAGGCATCAATATAACCTGTAAAGAGGTCCTCTTCATCAAACTCAGCAGACAGTGTCATTTAGCCCAAGTTTATAGATAAGGGATCAGATTAAGTTCTTCGTTCTTGCCAGAAGGATATAGGATTTTTACTTGATTTATCAAAAAACACTCAGGTTGTAAGTGTTATTTGTCATGTTGGCTACCTCCTATTGCAATACATTTTGGTCAGCTTTTTGTTTATGTCCCTAGGAGTAGCATGCCACAGATCATGTCATATCTGCCCCTCTAGTGCTGTTTCTGTGTTCATTGATCTGGATGCTCAACTCACTAGATGTTCAGCCTATGTAGTTGTAGTTGCATTAATGGGAAAGTAAATAAATAACATGGTTAGTGTTGCAGGTGATGAGAGATCTAATTTGTTCTCCTTACCTTGTGTAGATCATTAAATTTTTCAGGCTTTACCATATTGCTACATGACTGCACAATATCCAAGAGATATTTCCCATAATTAATACCTAAGAATGGATTTGTTGCCCTCTTTTATTTGAATGTAGGAGGGTGCTGAGGGTGTCATGAATTTGCGATTGTTCCATGACTGTAGTTTTTATTATGTAGTTTAAATGATCATAAGTCTAAATGTTTTTGACACAGTTTGGTCTTTTAGTTGATTTTTTCTCAACAAAAAGCTGTTTTCTTTCATTTTTTTTTCAAAATTGCAGTTGCTGAAATAGTAGACATACAAGTCTAGGATAACACACCAGGTGGTCAGAGCATGGTGGCATCCGTGTAAACTTCACTGAGACTGTATCTTTTAAAACTTAAACTGTATTAAGTTTCCTAATCACAAGGTTGTAAACTACTCTGAAAGACAATATCGGAGACTGTTGGATGCATTTATGATATTGCACTGTACTTAATGTGTACATTTTCGCCATTAGCACATAGCCAATGTTTGCATCACCATGATATCACCATGGGTGATATCCTATCATTTGCGATACACCGCGAAAAAACCTTCCCACAATGAGAATTTGTCATTCTGTGATAACAACGATAAACTCTGGTTGATGACATGTTGTACACACTCGTAGCTCACATGCAGAACCTTAACGAATACTATGATTTCATTGTTAAAGAAAGAGCTACTTTGATTACCTGATGCTGGTTTGGCTACAAAAAAACTGACATGGAGCAAACAATGTTAATATGCAAAGTCTGCAAGAAAACAGTGCTTACAAAGGGTAGTAACGCATCCAATTTGTTCCACCACCTCAAACACAAACACATACCCGACTACGAGGAAGGCCAGAAGATTCGCGAGAAGGAGCTGGCAACCACATCAAGTAAAGTTAAAAAACAAGTTGTGACCTTAAAAATCAAAATTGAATCATAATATCCAAAGAGAGGGGTGGGTGTGTGTGTGTGTGTGTGTTGTCTTTGTTTAAGTGTGTATATATATATATACATATACTGTACGTACTGCATGACCTCTATCTGTGCAGCTTTCCAAGGAGGACTGCCGCGATGCATTAGAGATGATCTGCAACCTGGAGTCAGATGGAGACGAGAGGGCGGCCTTTGGCTTATGCTCCGCCTTCCTGACCCGACAGCTTCTCCAAGGAGACACGTACTGTGCTTGGTAAAAGGAAATAGAACACAAGTCACCCAATCAGTTAAATCTGTATAAAGTTTTCCTGTTTTGTAGGGTTTTGAGGGAAGAACTGATTGATACTTGCTATGTGTAGACAAAATAACATAAGATTATGTTCAGAATCTACATATTACAAACAAATATATACATACAACATACATCTTTATATATTAATAAATGTTGAACAGAAAATGAATAAGCAATTAATTCCTTTTGTCAAATCAGGGAGCTCACTTTGTTTTGGAGCAAGCTGCTAAAACGATTGGAACCATCAGAGCAGGCCTTCCTCGCCAGATGCCGCCAGATGGCCTTACTCTCCAAAACTGTGTACCACATCCTGTTCCTCATCAAGGTCATCCAATCAGAGGTCAGTAGCAGCTGTTGTAATGTTGTCAACTTAATTTTTTAATGGTCATGTATTATTTATTAAATTCCTCCACATAGTTTCCCGATATATTTATTAAAGTCTATGTTAAAGTAATCTTTTTAGTATGGATGGAAGCTTAACATGTGGTTCTTTGTGCATGATCAACAATATTACTTGTCAGTTTTATGTCATGTTATGTTACAGTGTTGATCCTTATGCTTTTGCCATCTTTTACAAAAAATGTGGTTAGAGTTTTGTGTTTTTTGCATTTAGTTATTACTTAGCTTGTCATAGGGGAAAACTTTAAAACACTTCATACAAATGAAAGCGGACTTTTTGGTATTTTGGCAATGATTTAAAGTTTTTGGAACATAGTAAGCCTGTTGATTCATGCTGGATGAAACAGACTGCAGCTGCTGCTCTCCAGAGGCGAGAATGGTCATTGATACTAAAAATATATTTGAAGTGTAGTACCCCTTTAAATGTGCTCCAATTTGTGTTGGTTTGTTACTTTCAATGCAGTGAATAACTGTTATAATGAAAGTAATAAGTTCAGTTAATGATATGCTTTATTATTGTTAAACTATTGAGTAGTCATCTTTTTTGTGTAGATAATTTGCTTTCTTTAATAATTAAAAGGCTCGGGGGAGTTTTGGAGCAATTGTTTCATATGGATTGCATTTTTAATTTGTTGGGCTTCTTCTTTTTCATAGATTGACAGCGCTGGACTGCCGGTGTGCATTGAAATGTGTATAAGGGCTCTGCGGATAGAATCGGATGATGGAAGCACCAAGGCCACTGTGTGTAAAACCATTTCCTGTTTGCTTCCTACTGACCTGGAAGTCAAGCGAGCCTGCCAGCTGACAGAGTTCCTCTTGGAGCCTACAGTAGATTCATACTATGCTGTGGAGACTCTTTACAATGAGCCAGATCAAAAACTAGAGGAGGAGAGTATGCCTGTTCCTAACTCACTACGCTGCGAACTCCTGCTGGTTTTTAAAACCCAGTGGCCTTTTGACCCCGAGTTCTGGGACTGGAAAACACTGAAGCGTCATTGTCTCGCGTTGATGGGTAAAGAAGCTTCAATAGTGTCATCCATTGACTTGCTGAATGATACTGAGAGCCCAGAAGAAGAGGAAGACTTCCTTAATCAGAACTATAGGAATATCCCAGACCACTTAGTCAATGGCACCTATGAAATAAAAGATACAATAGACAAGAGACAGAAAAACAGAGAAATGAAGAAAATGAGAGAAAAAGGCTTTATTTCTGCCAGATTCAGAAACTGGCAGGCATATATGCAATACTGTGTGCTATGTGACAAGGAGTTTCTCGGCCACAGGATTGTACGCCATGCACAGACTCATCTGAGCGGTGGAGTATACAGTTGCCCAATATGTGCCCAAACCTTTACCTTAAAAGACACATTTATTCCCCATGTAACATCACATGTTAAACAGTCGTGCAAGGAAAGGTTGACTGCAATGAAAACCAACAAGAAACTGGCCAATCCTAAAACAGCTGCCCCTGTTATTGAAGCGTTAAAGGCAAAGACAGAAAATGAACTTCATGAGAATGCTGATTCCCCAGTGCAAAATAGTGGCTCTAGTCATACTGTTCAGGCCAAAGTGGCACGGTGTAATACAGAGAGTAGTGAGGAAAACGTGTGCCCTGTTGGAAAATGCAGAAGGAGCTTTAAGTTTTTCAAAAATCTTGTTGCACATGTTAAATCTCATGGGGACGATGACGAAGCAAAGACTTTCCTTGAAATGCGGAGCAAAAAGGTTGTTTGCCAATACTGCCGACGCCACTTTATTAATGTCACTCATCTGAATGATCATTTACAGGTTCACTGTGGTGTCAAGCCTTACATCTGTATCCAGTTAAACTGCAAGGCAAGTTTCCTGTCCAACACTGAGCTCCTCATACACAGAAAAACACATTCTGTTTTTAAGGCAAGGTGCATGTTTCCAAATTGCGGTAAGATTTTTAATGAGGCCTTCAAACTCTATGACCATGAAGCACAACATTATAAAACTTTTACTTGTAAGGCTGTAGACTGTGGAAAGGTATTCCATTCACAGCAGCAGCTGGATTTGCACCAGGAGAAGCATGCCACCCAAGAAGAAACAACTAAATCTTCTGAACAGGTCTCACAAAATATGCAGCCTTGTGTTTCACTCATTAAACAAATGCTTTCCAATCCAACTCCAGCCAAACAAGAGAATTCCCAAGAAGACTGGACTACTAGAAGAGCTGTTAATCTGGAGCATGGAAGGCTACCAGTGTCCATTGAAAATTTGCTGAAGTCATCACAACCCCCAGCGGAACCCTTTGGAAAATACAGAGTCCAACATGAACCACAAACAATACCAATCTCAGCCAATCAGACACAGAGTTTAAAAAACTCTGTGATTCAGCCTGTGAATTTTTTCTTGTCTGATACTAATACACACAGTGATGGTTCAAGTGGTCATTCTCATGAGTTTATAAGATCACCCCAACAGAATCAGACAGCATCTCAATTTACAGATGTCTCACAAGGCCAGCCGCAAATGTTCCTCAGTGATGTAAATACTGGATCAAGGAGTCACAGTGCTGACTGCAGCTTAACATTGGCAGGGCAACTAGGACCAATGTGTAGTAGCAGCCAGTTAACAATATCACCACTCCAGAAACCCATAGAGCCATTAATGTCACAACCGCTTCCTTCAACAGTAATCCCACAGCCACTAATTGGAAACAGACCAGAGAACTCTGTGACATCCTCAGCCAGCACAGGTCACCTCTCAGGACAGAGAGAGCGATATCACTGTGCTTTTGAAACATGTTTAAGGCACTACAGCTCCTATAGAAGTGTAACCAAGCACATGAAAACGGTTCACCCAGATTTCTATGAGCAGTGGAAAGTTGTTCGCACAAAAATCAAGATAACCCACGCTCCAGCACCAAGCACATCATCAGCTGGACATCCCAATTCAGTTGCCCCACTTCAGACCCAACAGGACAGCAGAGAACCAGTTTTCGGAGTTCACAGGCAGAATGTTATCCAATCCCCTCCTTGTTCTTACATGGAGACAAGCACAAAGTTTCCTACCATACATTCCCATTCCTCATCTACCCACAACCAGAATGCTCTACTTGCGATGGAAAATGTTTTAAACCCTATTGTTGTCTCTCAGCTAGGGAGTGATAAGAATCCAGGCAGTCAAAATTGGCACTCAGCCCCTGAAAGTAAACAAATTCAAAATTGTAGCTCTTCCCAAGTCTATCCATCTAACATGCAAGTGATGCCACAAGTCAATTCTACCAGTGCTGCTGTGCAGCATAGTGTCTCGTCTTGCTCTATGATGGGATCAGCAATGAAGAGACCAGCAGAGTGTTTACAGTCACCGCTTTTGGAAAATGGACAAAATTTACTTTTGCCCTCATACATGGACAGTGCTAAGGAAGGATCACAGCAAGCAGAAGATACTCTTCTGCCATATACATCCCAAATGCCAAGCAGTTTAGTCTCTGATTCCAGGGCCCCAGAAAAAACAAAATCAATTCAAAATCATGTGTCCAATTTTTCCACCCAAGACAGTTTAAGCCAAAAAAACACCAACAACCAACCTCAAAATGGCCCGGTAGTCTCTGAAAACGGTTATGAAAATCAAAAACGAACCAAAAGAAGCAGAAGAACCAAATGGCCAGCTATTCTGAAGGATGGCAAATTTGTTTGTCGTAGGTGCTTTAGACAATTTAATAGTCCCAAATCCCTTGGAGGTCATTTGTCCAAGCGTACAATCTGCAAACCATACGAAGAGTCGGAACTGAACACAGACCTGCCAACATCATTTCTTGACCTTCTCAATTCAGAGCAGGCAATTGGCACTGCACAGCCACAAATGTCTTATCCTGCTCCAACTTATCAAGAGAAGCCCCATCAGCCATTAACAAATGGTTCCACAGCTGCAGATGATGATCCCCCTCCTGATTATCCACAAAACAATGTGCCAGTTTATGGGAATAACGAGTCAAATGATGATATTCTTAAACAAATAATGGCTGAATCCAACATGTCTGACCTTTTTGTGCAAACACCATCTCCCCAGTCATTGTTTGGAAATCTTTGTGTTCCCTATGGAGCTGGTGAACGTTTTCCAGGGAGCTCAGTCATACAGCATACAGAAAATGTCCAGCTCAAGCAGGAGGACAGCTCATATAGTACAGCCCATTATCCCCAGCCAAATGTTGACACAATTGCTAGAAGCGAGATACATGACCCACTTCTTTCTCAAATTCTCACAGAAAACCCTTCCACTGCTATTCCTAAAAGTGTTCCTACAAACCACAGTGAAGGGTGTCAGTCTGAGACGGCAATTCAGACGCTAGATACAAATTCACAGCCAGTGACACACATGCTGTTGCCTGACATTCAGCTGAGTGCGGCTTTAAGTGGCAAGCAGACTGAGACACAAAAGAAGACAACTGAGCAAGATATTAAAAAGAGACTGCGGGAGCAGATTTTGGCTGGTGACTTTCAGCGCAGAAACAGCTTATGTCATTCAAGCATCACTGACACCAATGCCAGTTATGAGAATCCCGTGTCTTTTGGCCCAGTGTGCAGTCCTTCCAATAATTCTGGACTTAATCCAATTTCTTGTGATGCAAAGAGTGACTCAGCAACTGAAGGACAAGTTTATCAAGAGAACTGTGCAAGCATTCCAGAAACGTCTGGCAAAATTGAACACCTTCTGAATACCCAAAGCTTTACTTGTTTCAGAGAGACTTTCACTTTGCAGCAGGAGGTACTGAGCCCTTTGGCCTTTATGTCAAATGATGCAGATCTCGAGCCCACTCCGTTATCTGCTATCCAGCATCAGTGGATGACAGAAATTCAGAGTGCATTTGACAGGCTCAGCTTGGTCCGAGAAATATCTGATCAGATGTCAGCTTCAAAGAAAGAAAATAGCAATACCACGAAAAGCCAGGCTGAGTCTGCAACGGTTGATTCACGTAGTGCAGCATCATTACACTTTGTCAAGCCCTTTACTTGTGAAAATGACAACTGCACATTTAGTTCCATGTCAAGTGAAGCCCTTTGGAAACACCTCTCCAAAACTCACAACTACACAGTTGAAACAGTGAATATGGTTAAAAAAAGGTATGGCCTATATGCCCCTTTCAAGTGTCAAAAATGTAGTAAATCATTTACTCGCAACTCAAACCTTCGCACTCACTACCAGTCAGCTCATAAATTATCAACTAAAGAAATTGCCGACCTGGATATGAAGCGCAGACAGGCCAAGACTGCTACATCTGCCGCTGCTGTTCAAAACCAGGCTCTGGCAACTCAATCCACAATGACTACCAATTCATCAATTGAGAACAGAAAACATCTGTATTCACTCCAAGATGCAGTAAAGCGTGACTGCCCATCACAGGCATTTGTACCCCGTACCAACATGGACATGACTAATCAGAAATATCAACATAATAATCGTTTCTCAGTCATTCATCCCTTGCAAACTTCAATGCCACATGCAAATGGGCCTCCATCTCTTGGCAAAGAGTCTTTCAACAGGCAGGCAATAGTGAAGTCAAGTATAGAGATTACCAAGAGGACAAAAGAGAAGAAACCCAACTCAGGTGATGCCAGTCCGTACAGACCATATCGATGTGTTCATCAAGGCTGTGTGGCAGCCTTCACCATCCAGCACAATCTGATCCTCCACTACAGGGCTGTTCACCAGTCTGCTTTGTCAGCACTGGAGGTGAACAAAGAACAGGACCAGAGTGAGGGAATGGATAAAGAACTAGGCCACAGTGAGGAGGATCCTGAGGCAGAGATCCCTCAAATTTCTGAATTCAGATGCCAAGTTAAGGACTGCTCAAGAGTTTTCCAAGAAGTTCCCAACCTTTTGCAGCATTATCTTCAGCTGCATGAATTCAGTCTTGAAAAAGTTGGGAGTCTCTTATCTGGCATCAAGCTTGGCAGGTTTGCTTGTGGCCACCAAGGATGCTCAGCATCCTTTACTGCTTTCTGGAAGTATGTAGGGCATGTCAAAGAGCAGCATAAAGACATGAAGTTGGCCAAGCCTGAACAATTAAATGGCTCGTTCAAATGTGAAATTGAAGGATGTGACCGTTCGTATGCCACAAAGTCAAACCTGCTCAGACATGTTATGAAAAAGCATCAGGATCTGTACCAGCCCAAACTAAAAAATCAGAGGATAAAGGAAGATGGAATAAAACAGAGCTCTAAAACATTGCATTACCAAATTACTAAGACTATTAATGGAAAGGAAAATATAGAGAGCAATAAAAAGATTCTACGGAAAGGAAATAACGCAAAGAGAATTAGCAAGGCAAAAAATCACTGGACTAAATATGGAAAACCCTCCTTGAAGTCGAAATTGGAGGCATCTTCACTGTGCACTAAGAAATTTCCTCTGCAGTATCCATGTATGATCAAAGGTTGTGAGTCAGTTATGAAATCTGAGCGGAGCATATTAAAACATTACATGGGACACGGGCTGTCAGAAAAGTATCTGGAACAGCAAAGGAGTCATTTTATATTCTGCAAAAAGTTTCCCAGGCAGAAGTGCCGCTCCATTAGGAGTGATGATTCCAAATCTGACAACACCTCTGACCTGTCAGACAATGAGTTGACTGCGGACAACGATCTGGGGGAAGGGGAGTACAGATATTCAAAGCCTGTCCTACGCAAAAGGACGACATCTGGGGTCCCTGTTTCGTTGTTTGACAGCAAGTTTTCAAATGATGAAAGTTCAGATGGCTCTTTGATGCTCAAACGCAAACGAGGACGTCCACGAAAACTAATAGAAAAAATTGTAAAACGCAAGAAAATTCCACGTACAACTAAGGTTGACGTAGTTTACAGCAGGGATGATGAATCGGATTCCTCTTGTCCTGCTGTAATGCAGGAAGAGATGACTGAGCAGACTGCTCCACTGGCTTCTTTCAAACCTATGGGATTTGAAATGTCTTTCTTAAAGTTCCTGGAACAGTCAAATAAATGTGAACACACCCTGACAAGGAAGGTTGAACCAGAAATATGGAGAAAAACATCCACCATAAACATCAAGGATACCTGTGTCAGATATAGCAATCGTCAGAATCTCAAGTCACTGAGCAAGGTTAAAATAATAATAGAGCGGGCCTTTAACAGCGTCACTGACCTCATGTTGAAACAGCTGCAGGACATGCGGCCCACAGTGGTATTGGAAATAAATGATTAATTTATTTTTTGTTGGTGATTTTTGAAAAGCAGAATCTCAGGACTAGAATGAGTATAATCTGCTGCAGACTGGTGCCCTACTTATGAAATGTTTTTAAACATCCTGTGATTAAAGGAAACAGTTGTTTTGAATTATACTGTAACATTGTAAAGTTTTTGTCTTTTTATAGAATAGTGTATAGCATGTTTTTATTTATGGACTTCTAAGTCAAAAAGTTATCTAAAAATTTTGCTGAAAATTGAAAATGACATCAGCCATTGGTGTCTTAATTATCCCTGTGGGACTTTAGACAATGGACTTTTAAAATGGATTGTATTGTTGTGTGTAGTTCGTGATTTGAAGATGTTGATTGTGCGTTATGTATATACTCTGAAATCACTCACTGCCACCAGCAGTCTTGCTATTAAATGAAAAGCTTTTTTTACAACCGGTTGGACTTGTTTTTCATCATTTGCCTGTTTGTTAGATTACGCTACTATTCAAAATTCCTCACATGGTATAAAGTTTGGAGCTGCTGCATGCACACTGAATGGAAAATGATTTTGTGGACAGTTTTTAATTCTTAAAAATAAATGACCTAGACCTAGTTCATGGGTTTCTTGTGCTGAATTGTCATTAGGATTTTGTAAGTAATTATTATTTAATGTCTCCCACTTTGTCCTGTGTCTGTCAGTCATTTGCTATGCTCATTGCATTGCTTAGTAAAAGATCTTAGGTATCCCACCTGGTCATCCTACCAGCACCAGCTGCTTATTCATTTAACATGCAAAATGTGTTTTGTTTTGTTTTATTTATTTTTTTAAATTAATCTTCTATTTCATCTGTGAAAAGGCATTCATTTTTTTTGTATTCACCTAAATGCTAACAGTCAAGGAATAATAGCCAATTTTATTACATAGGTAGTCATTCTGGGCAAATAAATCGAAGGCAACTGGACTCAGTAATGTGTCTGTGAAGACATTTCACCTCTTATCCAAGGGGCTTCATCAGTTCATGCTCATCAGACTAGGCTTCGATTTATTTGCCCAGAATAACTATGACCTGGATGAATGAGAACATTCACAGATACATAGGTAGTCCTTTTTTTAGAAGCTTAGCAACAAGTAAAAAGACAGAAAAAGTAAAGGACAGAGACAGATTACAAGTGATAGGACACTTGACTAACAATTAGTTTTATGACCAGGAGTGGCCTTTTCCCTCATAATTATATGACAGAAAGCAGATAAAAGGTCAAGAGTTGATTTTAAATGTTGAATTTGCATTTAACTGGCTTATATAAATAACTAATTTTGTGTTCCACAGAGGTGCCAGTACAATGAAGGAGGCCATTAGACTGAAAAAACATAAACCCGTTAGACAAAAGTCAAAACTTTAGGAGTTGTTAAATCAACAACTTATTATATTCTTTACAAGAAGGAATGCACTGGTGAGTTTACACCAAAATGCCTCAAAGACCATGGAGGTAATCCAGAGCACAGAGTTCTTCCCTTAGTGAGGACGAACCCTTTCATAACATCCACCCAAGTCAGTAATACTCTGGAGGAGGTTGGTGTGTCATTGTTGAGTTTACAATCAAAATACCCCGAATGTTTCCAAATACAACAGGTTCACAACAAGGTGCAAACTACTGATAACACTGAAGATCAGGAAGGCCAGATAAGACTTTACGATAAACATCTGAAAAGATGCCTTCTGGAGCATGATCTTTTGGACAGATGAAACCAAGATGAACTTTTAACTGAATGATAGGAAGTGAACAGAAGAAAAGGAATGGTTCGTGATCCCACCATACACCATGATCCATCAAAAATGGTTGTGATGGTGTTATGGTGTGTATTTTTGGCTGCCAATGGAACTTGATCAGTGGCGTTTGTTATTACTGTGACTACTGATGGAAGTAGCAGAATGAATTATGTCACAAATAGAGCTGTATTATTTTTCTATAATTAATCCTAATGCTGCAAAACTGATGGGACAGCACTTTACATTACAGATGAACAGGGACTTTCCCTGTGTTTTTTCCTTGTCCTGTTTCCCCCCTCCCCCTGTCTGTCTCTGTGTGTCTGTGCTGTGGGCGTGGCATCTCCCTCACTCTCCTGGGTTCCTGATTGCATTCATTCAACTCACCTGCTCCCTGCTGCTCACCTGAGATCCACCCAGTAATCTGCCTTGCAGTATAAAACACAGGCTCTCCTCTCCTCAGCAGATCGTTGTATCTACCACTGTGGTATGGTCACGTATCAGGCCGCCGTTTGAACTGTGAATTCAGCCCAGATTTTTGCTTGTGAAGCTTTTTGTGGATACTTAACTTGTTTCTTCTCTATCACAGGATCCCTGCCTGTCTGTCTGTCTCTGTCTGTCCACCTGCCTGCTGCCTGCTGGCCCACCCGTCCATCCGTCCCTCCCTCCCTCCCTCCCTCTGCGCCTCTGCCACACTTCCAGCCAGCCGAACCCTTCCAACCCTCTTTTGCTTCCGTGCCATCTACCCACTTCCCTCTGCCTGCGTCTCCCGGATTTTTCCCCTCCAATCACATTCATTATCCCTGCAATAAAACCCCATTTTGCCACTCTTTTTTTTTTGAGTCTGTGTTTGGGTCCTCCTCGTTGATTGTAACAGGGAGAAAAATGCTAAAATTGGCTTTCATTTTAAAAAAGCAATTTTAGGAAAACAAAACAAAATAGAAGGCACAGCCCATAGCCCTAGCAGTCAAATCAGTTCATTCCATTCATTCATTTATAGGTTGTTGAGATCCATTATAAAACTGATAATGGGCATTTAATCATTTCACATTTGCGTTTAATAGTGTCACTGCAGTTCTCATTTCTGGTCAATCTGGTCATTTTAGTTTTCTGTCTTAGATGAACTGCCAATCCAAACAGCAACTCGTAGCAGAGAAGCTGTTAAAAAGTGTCTTCACAGTGTAGTAGAGAAAGAGGAGCAGATTAAGTTCAAGGTATTTCATAGTTTTTTTATTATACATTTTATATATGTGTGTGTGTGTGTGTGTAATAAATAATTTTACAGGAGAGATTCAATCACAATTCTAAACAAAAACTGTATCTATACAAAGTTTGTGAAGCCAGATTAACAAATTGTTATTGTAATGCTTAATCAAATAAAAAAAAGAATTCCCGTGTGTCATATGCACATAATGATCAGTGCTCAGTAAGTATTGCTCTGTCAGTTAAGTCAGTTCATCCTCTCATAGAAACATAAAAACAGCTTCACTGACATATAACAAACTGTCTAGAACCATAAAACAATGAAAAATATCTATACACAAGTCACTTACTTTCAGAATACACATAACCAGTATCGCAGTGGGATATTATCCATCTGTCTGTTTCTATTGCTGATGGGACTCCATGTTAGGCTGAGAGTTACAGACTATGTATTTTTACTATTAGTTTTAATATTGATGTTTTTTTGAACTTCTGTGGGCAATTTTAAACAAAAAAGTTTAACGTGACTTTTTGTAACTGTATTAAAAATAACTGGAAATGCATTCTTAAGTCATAATTTCTTACCTTTGAAATTGTTTTGTTTTCTACAGTTGCTTAATAAAATGTTCTTATGTTGTGAACTAAAATATTTTTTAAAATATGTTAGTTGGGATTAGTTATCTGATGTAAACTACAACTGGTTACAGTTTCTTGAGACATCTGCTGAGAATTGCATTTTTATCATCACCAACATATTTGGGAAGTAAACAAGAGTCCAACAGGTCACAATTACATTTAGAATTCTTTAGAAAAGGTTACTAGATAGTGTTTAATAGTAAAAGGTATTTTTAGAAGAAATACAGGTGCAATACATAACAACAGAATTGTGAATTAATTTAATCTATGCACAATAGAATGATATTGATATTGATATCATAATAATTATACTACAACAATCTGTATAATCCCAGATTACTTCACAATATCGTTATCAATATTATATCTGACTTGCTTAAGCTGAAAGTACATATGATTTCAAAGAAAAATTATTGCATAATAATTCTTCACTCCTGGCGATGAGTAAAACTCAAAAAACTCAACTAACCGAGCAGGAAAGGAGCTGATTCTGAGATTCATCTACAGTTAAAATGAAGTTATGTTGAATTTGACATTTCTGTTCAAACTGAATGCTTGACTGCGGATCCAATGGAGTTACACAAATTAAATTGAAATTACATACCATTATTTGTGATTTGACTAATATCTAATATTAGTTTTCTTCAAACTTATAGATGGTTAGGCAACTTGCCTCAGCTTTTCTACAATTCAGGTCAAATGTACCATTAAATCTTTAGCTTGCTCTTGAAGCACAGGTAAACCCACTCTCTGTGTGCAGTATCAGTATGAGTTTGTCAGGTAAGCAAGGATTCTCTCTGGTTTCACTGGGAATATGAGCTTTCAGTCAGTCCCAGTCCTTCAGGACTGGACTGACTGGTTTTCATTTGTGGATACAGAGTGTTTGGTGCTGTTCTCTGTGTTTACTGTAGACTCAATGCAGTCAGACTGGTTGACAGTGGTAACAGGTGGCTGACTGAAAGCCGTCTCTTTCACAGGAGTGTATCGCCTGATGAAGCATCTCAACAGTTGTTTCCATACAATGTACATGAGCTCCACAAAATTCAGAGCAATACAGAGAATGGAGGTGCAGCCCATGATGTAGAGGAAGATCTTCTTCTCTGTGGCTTTGTTAATGTAGCAGTCCACTGTGTTTGGACAGGGATCCTGGCTGCAGCGGAGCAGTATAGGCACATCAAAGCCGTTGTACAGGAAATAGAAAGCAAGCAGGGAACCCACCTCAAAGGCTGTCTTAAAGACCAGGCTGATGATGTAGGTGCAGAACAAACCCCCATCAATGCTCCCTTTGTCCTTGTACAGTTTTCGCTTGTGTTTGGCCTCTCGGTGCTCCCTGTATGCCACATGTAGAGCCACCAACAGGGACGGAGTGGACACCATAATAAGCTGCAGGGCCCAGAGGCGCACCTGTGATATGGGGAAGAAGTAGTCAAAGCAGGAGTTCTCACAGCCGGGCTGCCTGGTGTTGCACACAAAATCCCTCTGCTCATCCTTCCACACCTGCTCAGCCGCTGCCACATACACCAAGATCCTGAAGAGAAAGACCACCGAGAGCCAGATGCGCCCGATCACAGTGGAGTACTTGTTGACCCCACTAAGAATGTTTTCCAAAAAGCCCCAATTCATCTTCTTATGCGTCACCTGTTGGGGAATAAACCAGTTAAGGGAAACTAAATATAGCACAGGCTGTAGGATATCTTAAATAACTGTTGGTTACAGAAATGTCCCTGTGTTTGTGCAAGCTGGATTTATTTACTACAAATGTTACTATAAATGACATACTTAATATGTAAATACACTAGTTGCTCACTTCTTAGATTCCTGGGAGCCACTGATTTCAAATTAAACTATTCAGAAGATTCTTATTTAACTTCGGTAGCATACCCAATGTAGAGTGTGCACAATTTGGGTTGTCTGATCATTATACTGCAATTCAGAAGATTTTATTAAGAAGATAGAAGACTCAATTTTGTTGTACGTTGTGTATGATGACAATAAAAAGCATTCTAATTTTTATTTGACATTTTTTATTTGACTTGCGTGACACCCTGCAGACTTATGTGAGTATGTGAGTGCAGTGTCACAATTGCTCACTTGACACTTTACATAAGGAGCTGTGAAGCACAGATTTGTTCAGGAATATCAGATCCAGGACCTTTAAAAAGACAGATAGGCAATGCAAGACTCAATGTTTCAATTAAGTCATTGTTTATATTAAAATTACAATTTTATTATAATATAATAATAATAATATAATCTAATATAATAAAGCAAAAGAAAATTCCAAATATATTAATAACTATATACCAACACTAACAGTTGGGCAGCTTTGCCTTGTTGAAAGTTGGGAGTAGCAGAGAAGAAATGTTGTGAGTATCACATGGGTTCAAGGTGGTAATGGGTTCTATAAAGAATGTGCTCTAAGCCCTTTCTGGAGCCTCCATATAGTTTGGTGTTATAGTGTAGTTGCTCGTTGTGAGGGCAGAGGGCAGGTTGAGGGGGGCCTATAGTGGTGGTGTGCACTTGAGAGAGCAAAATGAAATTCATGTGTTTATATACAAGACAGGCCATCAGAATGGTGAGGATGCACAATGAAGAGGCGGCAGGGGAGGAAATGAAATACTTGGGGTCAACTGTTCAAAGTAACATCTGACTTGATGAAGCTGCAAGCACACATGTTTTCACAGGAACAATACTGTTATACCAAACCAACCACACAGAGAAGGGGAGCGGCAAAGGGAAAATTTATAATGTCTGGACTGGGGGCAGTAACACCGACAAAAAGATAGGAAGCAAAGGAAATAGAGGGTGGCAAAGTGGAGGATGCTAAAAATTTC
>JAPZDZ010000010.1:544801-555105 GCA_029783805.1 Acanthurus tennentii
TGAAGAAGCTTCTTGGATGAGAAGTGAAACGTCTTCCCAAAACTACTCACATGTAGCTTAATTATGCATCTGTGAAATTCACCATCTTTTCTCAATGTACACTGCAAGATATAACTATGGACACAACTCTGGTACATAATGCTGGTTTGCTCCTGTAGAAATAGGTATGATTAGCAGGCTTGAAGAAGCAGGAACCTACTACCATTACACCATGAAGGGGTTCTGTTGTTATGTGACTCTCATCCATTTAAGCCAACAGCTTGGAAAGAGGAAAAAAGCAGGAAATCCAAAATTAAATTTATATAGATAAGACGCTACTAAAGAAAAATGTGGATGAGAAACAGAGTTATGTTTCATCCATCTTTACAAACTGTTAACACTTACACTAAAACTAAAAAACAGAGCAGGCTGGACAAATAAGAAAGGCCCTCGAGGGAAGCTGAGCGTGCTTACAGGTACAGCTTACAGGTACAGCTAGTCCTGAAGAGGGAAACTGGTTAAGCTGGTTAGCTATCCACACATGCACACCTTGCACACTTTTCAGCTAGTGAAGATTACACACATACAAAGAAGATTAAGACATTCTTAAATGTTCAGTGCAACACAGACAGGAAGAGGTTACAAGCTTGCTAGCCTTAGAGTAAGGGCTAATTTTAAGTCCACATTACCACAGCAAGGTAACAGCTCTTCATACAAAAACAATAAACAGAAACATCAAAGCACATTTTTGTTGAGTAAAGTTATTAGTGACAGAGTTAAAATGAGGCAGATAAAGTGTGCTCTTACATCGCTGGTGTTTGTGGGCATCTTCAGAGCCAGCTCAGTCCAGTTGGTGGCCTCAGAGATGTTTCCCAGCTCCCTGTGACACTACAAGTAAAACTTAATGATAAGTGTTTATAGTCCTCCCATTCCTGGCACACTGATGAGCTGACAGCAAAGAGAGAGGTAAAAAAATACAACTGTCTGTGACAGCCTTCACACAGATTCTCAAATTTTAGTAATATTCACTCCCTGTTGCTAGCCCCTAATCCTTTGAATCCTCTCATCTGTTTTTGCTCAGTTCACTCTTGGGACATTTAAAATTCTTGGGTTTTGTCAAGCAGTTTTTCAGAACAGTATCTGGAAATTAAAAGAAGGTGTTCTTGTTAACACCCTCTGGTGTTACCAAGAACACCCTCTCAACCCCTTTTTATTCTTTATTTGTTTACAGTCACTAGTCTGAATCATGAGTGGTCACACTGTATGTTTTGACAGTTCCTGTCCGAACTGAAATCATGGATACAAAATGAATGAACTTGCACTGCTGTTGAGAACAGCTCTGTGCAGCTGCAGTTGTTCTATGAACTACCTTTCCTGTATGTGTGTGTAAGTCAATCTATTAAATTTTTTATTACATCACTACACCACAGTGGACTTGGTGGTTTACCTTTGCGATGTACAGTCTCACTGCCTTGGAGAAACCTGGACTGAGTTCCTCGGCCTAAAAATTAATAAAATGCACAAGATAATGATTTAATATGTATGAAACATTCTGCCTTACCATCACATGTCCATGTAGAAAGTAAAATAAAAAATGAAAAGCTGCTAAGAGTGCATAACCCGGAGAACAAAAGTTAGCTCCTATTTATTTACCTCAAAACATGTGGGTTATGGCTGCCCATAAATGCATGTTTTAGACGCAGCACGTTGCCACAAAGGTGCCTTACTAATTCTTGCAAGAGTCTGCATCTGTTAGTCATTACATCTGTTGCATTGCTTCTTCTAATGTGACAATGTGCATGGTCTTTGTTCAATAAACCAACAAATGAATGAGGTGTAAAAAATAATATAAAATGCAAATAAAAGAAAAATTAGCTGAAAGCTTTGAATTTGTTTGCAAAACAATAACAAGGAAAAAGTGTCAAACATAACCACGGTGCTGTTCAGCACAAATTCACATTGTGCTGTCACAACTGTTAAGTCGCAGGTTGCTTATTTAAACAGGGTTGACACTCCAACAGAAACACACAAAAGTGTGAGACATTCACTACAGGACCGTCCTCCACTCGATCTTCCATCCAACTGAGTGTAAATATTGTTCAAAAGTTAAATAGAGAATATGCAGAATAGATTTTTAACATGCAAAATGTCTGACACCTTGAGGAAGTTCTCAAGGGCATCATGCAGTGTAGAGGTGGGTGGGCTCTGGTAAAGGGCAGCAGCCGCCTTCTTCTCCAACCAGTCCAGAGTGGCGACCTGCCGAATCACACACATACTACTGCAACAAAAACTTAGGACTCTCAAAGCAATGTCTTCAACTTCACGTTTGGCCATTCATAGTGATGGTATTTATTTGGATGTTTTGATAAATAAGTCTGTATCTGATTAGACCAGAGTCAACAAAAAAAGCAATATGTGGCCCCTTCCCTCACCTCATAGCACCATCTGCCGAGCAGGTAGAAACACACAGGGTCATCATCCTTGAGGGCAACTGCACGGTCCAAATGCTCCTGGGCACAGACCCAAAAATTCAGTCAAACACCATACGCAACCCTCAAGATTAAAATAATCCCAAACTGAACAACCAAAAAAAGGATTAGCTGAATACCGACAATGTTAACATACACTAAGTGTTCTGGTATTACCTTTAAAATGTGACTGCTCTTCAGTTTGCTATGCATGCTTTCATGCTGGGAGGTCAGTCCTGTCAGCAAAGCAAACCTGGAACCAATAACACAACAAGTTTTCACATCAACATATATGCAAACGCTCACCAGATAAAGTAATATCAGGGCTCCCATCTGTAGCCAGACTGGAGACACTGTTGCAGTCTGTTTAGAACTAGAAACACCACTGCAACTTGCAAATATGCCCCAGTTGTTTTTTAAAAAAGGTCCAACATTATGCCCCTTTTTGAAAGTACTGATCTCAGACGTCCTAAAAACATGCCTTTGAAGCCCCTTGTTTCCAGCTCTGGAATCATGTGCCTTGGCATGCCCATACACCTCTCTGTTTCACTTTTCTTCTGAATGTGCTGTGTCTGTGCCTGTAGCTTTAAGTGGGAGTGAGCTGTGGCTGGTCACACCCCTCTCAGAAAGTGCATGTGACTTTGTCAACAGACTCAGTTTGTCTTGATATCAAAGCGTAACAGTCCCTCCCCTCCTGCTGCTCACTCTGCCTATAAATATGAGCACAGATGTCATTTTATGTTAACTATGTGAATTAAATGGATTGTCTGTGGATATATTTATATCTTGGACGCATTGCTAACTTCAGTTAGAACAATAATGTGAATTCCCATTGTGAGTAAGCATCAAGCTTGTAAAGACTCCATAAACCAGCCTTGTCACTTGAGAGGAGAGTTGTGGATCCTGTATTTGTCTGACGTGCTATCACTATGTCCAGAGAAGCACACTGAGGCTCGGAATGCACTCTAGGCATTTTTAATGAAACAGTGGCTTGCACGGTCACACACACACTGGACTGGACGGATTCGGGTACACAGTAGGAACAGCATGGAACAAACAAAAGGCAAAGCGAAGCGGTCAACAAAAATTACGGCTACCCCGCTTCCCTCTCTCCTCCTGACTGCAGGTAAGCACGCCTCTTAGTAGCTACCCGGCAAGCACCACATACGTCACGTGACCCAAGCTCCCGTGCGTTACCACAGCAACCACAAACACCACGTGACACATACAGACTTACTATATTACGGCTCCTACAAAGCTAATGACCTGTGTGTGTAGCAATTGGGGAATCAAAAATTAATAGTAATATTTCCTCATATTCAGCATGCAGTTCTACTACAATTGGTTTCATACCAAGTTGGGAGACTTTATAGTAAACTTAACAACATGTCAGTAAGAAACCGCATACAGCCAACGGCTGAGTTTTGGGGTAACCTTTCCCACAGTGGGAAAGGTTCCATTGTTCCAAAATATAGTACCATTTGACTGATGCAAATAGATGCTCAGGAGTACCTACATAATCCATTTGGTCCCTTAAAAGCACCGCCTGAGCCCACACCTGATGCTTCCCATATAAGCACCACATTAACCCCAACCCTAACCCTAACTTTAGCCCTCACTTTGTGCTGTGGGGACATTTCTATCAAAAGTAAAATGAATCCACTGGGTCTTCACTGGGTAAGATGTTAGGAGTAGATAAAGACTTCTGTGCTCCTTAATGCAGGAAACAACAGAGCAATTAGCATGCTTTGCCCATACATTAAACAATTACTTTCATCTACCCGAACCAGTTAGCAAGAAAAACAATGGCAACCGTGGGGTGGACACACTCGTAACCTAGGGGCAGCATAACCCAGCACTGGGAGTGTCACCTAGCGGGAGGTGTGGCTAAGCCACACCACCTTAAGAATGCTTAAGAATTTTAGGGGGAGGGAATATGAAACTGAGCATCTGGGCACATATTTTCTGAAAGCAAGACAGGGAGAGAATGCACTTTTCTGGGGGTCTATTAACATGGGGAGACATTTTTTCACTGGGAAACCATGAAAAAGTGTATTTTGCATAATATGCTTTGCCCATACAACCTGTTGTATAATTACAAATAAACTTCCTTGTATCCTTGTATCCATGTATATGGGACCTAACATCTCCTAGTATACCATGTGACACACCAGTAGCAGTGTTTCTGCTGGTAAAGTTTTGTCATAGCAAGCCACCACAGAATTTAAACAAAATAAAAAAAAATCTTTAATCAAAACATCATCAACATATTAGTGGTTATATTAAAGACATGCAGTCTGTTTAAATCAATATTAAATGAATATTCTGGAGCCCTAAAAACCTACAGTTGAAACCAGATGTACATAAAACCACTGTCTATTGTGTTCATAATCTTACCATTTGTGACACTCAGCATTCAGACAGTTCTTCTTCAGAGCCAATTCTGCCTCCTCTCGACCTGCAACAACAGCTCACAGGTTAATGACAAAAGAGTAACAGTGTCTCAGTAAGTTTCCACAGATGGTGGAAACATTTGTATTTTACTGTTCATTTTGAATGCATGAGTGAGGCAATAGCTTTTATCATTTGATGTGTTCCAAACTCTGGGGTTGCTTGAATACTCAGTGCTCTCCACAGTGTTTTTTGTCCAGAATCCAGTTGGCAAAAAAGTATATTTTTAAAGGTTAAGGTTGTGAAGTACCATAATAGGGACATAAATACTTACTTTGGGTGGATTTGTCAACACTGTAATGATATGCAACCTCAAGTCTCAAGTTCTGGTGTTGTCTCCTACTATTGTCACTAGCCGTTGAGCTAGCTTGGCCATATTTTGCTGATATCCCCAATAAAATGGTCCTTAACCCACTTTAAACATTAGCATGATTCCCAACCCAAGCAGTGTGATTGTAATGCTTTTTTGCTGAGCAGGTTTTATTATTGGAGTCTGTCTGCTACACTGGTAGAAAATGTAATTAAGGTTTTAGTATACATGAGACAGAAACATGTATGTGAACCAACCTTTCAATACAAAGTGGCACTTGTAAATTCTTCAGGCTTTATTATCAAGAATTATTCTTCTGTAAATTACAGAGTCTAAAACACCATGTGACCGTCTTAAGCCATGAGCCATGGGCCCTCTAGTGAGGCCATGAAAGCAGTTTAGTTCTTCCAAATATGTTTTTAAATCCTTCTGTCCCAAAATCTAAAGTCAACCAGTAACTTTTATTGAGACTTGGTTCACCTATGTTAAACTTTGAGGTAATAGTCTTAGGTCAATATCATAATCATTCCAAAGTTGTGTGTGCATGTGTCTGATACCTTGTTGTGCGAAGGTCTTCTTATCTTGCTTGTCTTCAGTGGACTTATACATATCACTGTAAGCCCGAGCCAGTCGCCATAAAAACTCCCTGCTGTCACCATACTGCAGGCACAGAATCACAAAGCAATCAGTGATGAGGGTAATTCATCAGTATCAAGTACATGTTACTGTGATCAGATCACTTTTGCCACCCTTTATGGTGATCATACCTCACACGTCATGAAGTTAATGTTGGAACTTCTCTTAACTTGGTAAAGGACTCCAATCATTAATATGCTGAAAGGTCTCAGCTGGAGCTAAATCAATGATTGTGCACAGAGCCACACAATACACATACTAACTCTGTACTTACTAAATAGGATAAACACTTTCAAAATTCATTCAGAGATTTTGGTATCTTAACAAACAGGAAGTTATCATACTGTAATTCACTCTTACTACTTAGAAATATTTATCAGAGGTTGCACACTTTAGATATTACAAATGCATAAAATCTCAATCAAACATGCACACAGGTATTTTAACTGTGTTTACCAATGTCCCCACTATGGTGGTATAACTGCTCTCAAGTTGTCTGTCCAGACTACTACTAAAGGCAAGACTGAGCTTTTCTGAGACAGTCCCTAGTGTCCGGTGTGTAGATCCTAACATGCTGGCTCAGTGTTTAAGTGAGAGCAAAGAAAACAGGAAAAGTCCAATGCCTGGGTTCTGTAAACACTTTATTTACATATCACCTTCTAATATCAATATAGCTGATCACACAGCAGTGCTGCTGCCATGGTCTTTAGACAAGAAAAGCATTTTTGGAATAAAGGCTGTATAATGTAGTCAAAAAGACAGGAAGCGATGATACAGCACTAAGTTATTGTGTGTTATATAGCTATGTTAAAATATTGGCTTAAATTATGGCTAAAACCACATAACTATAAAATATTTATCTATGAATATTTTTTGTGTGAATTTTTGATTTGCCCTTATGATGTAAAGGGAAAATATAAATCTCCATGTTCCTTAATTAATTCTAATTTAAGTTATTTTTATAGCTCACTTTTTTCACAGAGCTTTCTTCTAATCAATATTGTAATCTGGCAAACATACAGTATGCATGTGTGCAAGGTAGTGTGTGTGTGTATGCCTCTGTGCATGCGTACATGAACTGCATGTGTGCTATGGATATATAAATTTGTTCTTACTACAGAACCGAACGTGTGATATAAATATATTGCACTCTACTATTACCATTTTTAGTTTCAGCTTGAGGCTATCATAATATGAGCAGTGAGTCACAGTTCTGCTCCTCACCTCTGCTCTGTTGTCCAGCAGCAGGCGAAAGCCTTCTGCCTTTAAGCTGGCATCTCCTGTGTGGAGGATGTCACTCTGAGCCAGGAGGAGAGCCAGCTCTCCACTGGGAACTTCAGTAACCAGTTGCAGCCTCCCCTCAGCTTCCTCCTCTGCCTCCTCTTCCTCCTCCTCCTCCTCCTCAACCTCTTCATCTTGGGAGTCTTCCTGGCGGAGGGTGAGGACAGTGGCACAGCTCCTGTCCTCCTCTTCCTCAGACTCCTGTTCAGGCTCCCGCTCACCCTCCTCTCTGTCTGTGTCACGATCTGTGTAGTCTGACTCTGCATAAGCTGTTGAGTACCTGGTATATACAAGGAATTAAGGAGGTGAACTGAAATCTCAAAGCATTTAAAAGAAAATAACTTTGCTTGAACTAAACGGCAACAGCACTTTCAGAATCAGTGTCATTGTTGCTGCAGACAATCTACTGAAAAGGCTGTTTAACAGTTGTTTATTTTTTAGTAGAAAGCAGTCTTCATGAAACTGTCCTCAAAGTTTGGGGCACAAGCTAGGGTCTGATTAATGTCTCAGTCTCAGGATCAAAAGAGAGGCAAGTTAAGTTTAAACTATTTCTTAGAAAACTATTTACTATTGGCTAGATTACAAAGAGTAAAAGGAAAACAACTTTCTGGTAATTCTGGAGAAAAAAAATCCCTTTTACAGTATTTTTATAAATTGTTCATTGTGTGTTGTATTAGTATACTGTTACAGTAGCTTGTCAATTGATGTGAACTATCAAAAAAAGTATGTTGCTTAAGCAAAACACCAAGAAAAAAACTTGTTTTGATTGTTACCACAGCTGCAAATGCAGAAAATGTACATTTGTCTGACAAAAATATATAACCTGGGTCAACTTTTACTGACATTTTTCTGACATTTATTTGACTAATTTTTTTCTTGATTAGTTTTGTTTTAACTGCTTCTCCTTCTATTGTCAGTGATTGATACGGACTAGTATTGAAACATAGTATAATACTATTACTTGTATAATATGTATGAATATGAGCGAGTGCAATGGCTTTAAAAAGCCGGCATATTTAAGAAAGGCTGATTGGGTGGCCTCCATTACTGCTGCTTGCAGCTTTCTTAGTAGTATTGACCTGTATATGTGATGTTATCCCACTCACTGACTCCAGTCTGAATGCAAATATTTAGCTGGCTGAGAAGCATAATGTGAGAAGACTTACATCGAGTGCACTTTTTCAGTGAGCTGCTGAACCAAAACCTTAAAGGCTTAAAAAAACGTATAATCAAATTTGATCATTCCAATTCATTTTTAAATTATAGGTCATCCCAAGTATTTCACAGTCGAATCTTCACTGCACTGGGTCAGCAACACACCTGCCTGACTGACAGACAGCTGGGCAAATTTACAGACGATGAAAAGACAAAGATTCCTTCCTTTAAAGTCAGAAGATTAGTGTAATTGCAGGGTGGGAGGGGGTAAACTTTTTTTCTGCTTCTGATGGGGGGCATGTCAGAAAAAGTTAGAGAACCAAAGAATTAGCCTCACATGGCACCTATTCAAGTGTCTTTAAGTGTCTTAGAGATTAACACAAATTAACTGAAGGAGCTTGTTAAGAAGCCTATTAAACACAAACCTGAGCGTGACCAGGTCCTTCTCAATCTTAGATCACTATTGAGCTCAGTGGCTTTTGGTCAAAGCATCTTTTGGGTATCTAGGAAACATTTTTCCCCTCAGTCTGCTCAAATCAAATCCATCTAATGACTATTAAATGGAAAAAAATTAAAACTGGATATTGAACATATGAGTGATTAACACAGATTTCAATAAATCTTTCTGCTCATCAATAACATGCATTATACAGTGTAATATACAGAATGGTTCCAGCAGCAAACAATTTAAACAATATGGCAAATCTAAAACACAAAAAAGTGAGTGCACTGGTTTTTAACAACATCAGCTGAAGACATACCCTCCTTCGCTAGTCTCTTCATATGTGCTGGCCATGCCCTGGCTGGCAGTGAAGTAGATGGAGCTGGAGCTGGTGGAGTCAGTGCGCTCCCTGTGAACATGGCGCCGCCGCCGAGCTCGCTGGCTGTCCTCCACTCCCTTTCTGATTGTGGCCGAAGAGAGAGACATATGCACATAAGTCAAATAACACAAAAAAAACTCAACAGGGGTAACCAGGCCCACTTTGAAGGGTTACTCTGATGTACACACATTATAGTCTTATGACACTTTTCACATATTACCGTGGTTTTTCTACAGAGCATCTGATCATATGTAAGTAATCTTTTGTAACCAACTGTAGTCTCTCCACTTTTTGAAACCAACTCCTCCAGATGAACTCCAAAGATTTTGTTGATCTTAATAATAATACTCCCCTCTGCTAAGAAAAAGGAGATAGATTCAGAGTCAGCTTCACAAACAAAGTAACCTAGTTCATGAGCAAAAGTCTATACTACACAGTCTCTGTAGGTAGGTCCCTTACTTTGATGGGAGCTCAAAGCTATTTTCTTTTTCCCAAGCTTGACTGATTGACAATTACAAACACTGGGTTATTTCACACAGGCTGTCTACTGTCCTCCCAGTGTAACCTATAGTAAATGGTAAAGGTATACCAACACGTAGCCTTTTAAACCATCTCCTACTGTCAACTGAGCAAAGTTTGCTTCCACCTAAAAGGGTAATGACCTTTAAAAAGAGTCTTTTTTATCACTGAGGGCAAACAGTCAAGGGCAGGGCTCCATATCTTCAGATGTACACTCTTGTTGTCATTAAGCACTGCACTCAGACGCTTGTGAGGAGGACAATATAAATCTTCTTGTACAATAGAGTTAACAGTCAGTGGAATAATTTTAATCAATTTTAATTCTAATAATTTGTAGTGATGATTAGGAAGTGTCCTCCCCTTGAAGGGCAGGGTAAAAAGAATTAGTCCTTGGTTTTCCCTGACCACAGTCTTAACAATACCACTTAGTGCAGCAGAGATGTGACCACAGAACCTAGAGATCCATCTACACCTCAAAAAGAAGAGAAGAATGAGTTCTAAGAATAACTTTACAGTACTGCATATGGAGGAAATGTCTTTATATGTTCTGCAATCATGCTCAATTCATGTCTCTTACTAACTTGCCACCTTCCCCGGAGTCTTTGTACTTTCTCGTCTCGCAGATACCCATGGACTGAGGTCGCGCTGGGATTGCTGATCTTAGCTGTGGCTTCTGCTGTGGCT
>JAPZDZ010000010.1:557091-568097 GCA_029783805.1 Acanthurus tennentii
TATATATTACGCACGCGCGCGCACACAAACACACATCTTTTCGACACACTGGTGTCAGCGCAAGGCAGAGAAGAGCCAGCCCACCCGGATCATCCAGTGTCTCACGCAGCTGAGCTGCTCCATCCGCCCCATCGAACAGCCGGGGAACTGACGGGGCCTCCAGTACCACTCTCTGGGATTTTCTCCTTCTGATCTCTCTGAAAATAATAAAGGCAATCAAGCCAAAGCCGGCTGTGGCTCCGACAGCAAGCCCGATCAACCCGTTCCTTCCCAGCGGCGTGTTCATCGCTCCACAGTCCTCAGACGCACTTCGTATATTACTATCATTAACGTACGTTAACGTTGCTTAAAATGCCATTTTGTCACCAAGGGTTGCCTGCCCGCAAAGAATACAAGGATCCCGAGGACATGAATTCAGTCTCTTCACGTAAATTATCCTTGTTCAAAAAACAACACAGGTCACGCTCACTGCTAGCATGTTAGCCTAGTTTCGCTTTTAAAGCGTTCACTGGCTAATAAACGACTTTTACTAAGCAAGACCCAAATTTGGTAATGTCCTCTGAAGTATCAATAATTAAATTCGACGACACGTTTTGTACCTAAAAGACTCTGCCGACATCATCTCAAGAGGTACAAGTGTTACTCGCGTAGCACCAGTGATGCCATGAATTTATGAAACGTTAGGTGCATCACATCAGTATCTCTTCTGTCAAAGAGGCAAGCACATGGTGGTAAAATAACTTCCGGTTCCAATTTACAAAATAAAGTGTGAAACGATCTAATCGTTTCCGCCACAAAAATTTAAAAGTATTAATAGAAGTTAGGATTTATATAAATTAAAAAATGAAAAATATGATTAAGTTAAAAATATAAATATGAAAAGCATAAAAGCCTGTCTGAATCAAATGATTTATTGTCACATAATTCACAATTATGAGATAGAAGAAATAGGTTTCAGTAGTCTTTTGACTTGTTGGAGACCCCCAAGGTCCCAAAAATGTTCAGCCCTATCTTTTTGGTAGTTTCATTGTGTTAATTTTGAGTAATTACATCTCCACAATTAGTAAAATAAGAAACTGAAACTATAAAGCTTTAATGTGACACTTGTGTGCTTGTGCAATTGTGAAGCCCTTCATTGCTAGGAGACCCATTCTCAAAATTATGCTTTCATACCTTAAATGTTGCTGTTAATAAGTAGCATGGTGTATATTCTTAAACAAAACAAGTCACATGCTAAAAAGAATGTGGCACTTCAAATGAAGGTCAGCAACAAGATTTTTGGTGTCGCTCCTTTTCTATGTTGTCCAACAGGTTCATTCAATGAGGTAGAATGTGCTATTAAAGTTTGTTGTCTTTGCATAATTCTGAACAAGTGTGTCAAGTTGCAAGACAGAGTAAGCAAAATAGCTATTCATGTCACACCCATTACATCTATGGGATCCCTCCTCTTGGGGATGTGTTCTATCTTTTGTTTTCATTTTTTTTCATAATTCTTTTTTTTTTTTTTTTTTTTACATATTATTGGGTTGTGTGTATTGAGAATGGAGAAGAATGTCAATGAGTGGGTTAAAACATTTTGCATAGGCGTATGTACCCTTTAAGCCTGACCTAAATATGTCAAATGGAATAGATGAAATAGATGAAACTTTGTTACTTTATGCTGCAACTGAGGCATGACAAGAATGTGTCCAACAAAGAAAACAATGTCATTCATGAAGAGGTGAGGTTAGTATAGCAGACACCTGCAGGAAGGAAACAGGGATGGTTCCAAAAGTCAAGACGTGCTAAAAGGTTGGTTGTTGGCTCCAAAGACTCCAAGACAAAAGAAATCAGCATTTCTACACAAAGGGAACCTCTAAGCCATCTCAGCATAAAGCAAACTTAATAATCACTGACAAGGGCTGAGAGAGCATAAAGAATGCTAAATTTATACTTCAGCCAGAACAATGGGTGAACAGGTACGTTTGGTAAATGTTCTGGTCAATAAATGTGTACTTTTCTGATTTAGAAATCTTACAACTACTTTTACAGGGTTTAATTTAATCCTGAAGGTAGGAGAGAGTTTTTAAGTAAAACTATATAAACTGAACAAGCCAGAGTTGGCTGGTTTAACATAAAAAATGACAATCAACTTAACTTTGAAGACACTAAAGCCATGTATGATTTTGTTTTGTTGTTTTTTTCTAAATGTCGATCCAGATCGACAGCCAGGATTTATCATGCAAAGTGGTAGAATAAACAAAAACAAAAACAAAGAAAGCACTGACATTTCCCATATTTGCACCCGCATTTAGAATTTCTTGTGGTTCAATTGGAGCACTTTGGCACTGTAATTGGGTAAAAGAGCTAACACTTGTGCCCATGGTCACTATGAGCTCTCACACAGGAAATGAGAACTGTTCCTTGTGTATTTTGTCATACTTGTAATTGTGTAGCTGTGAGAATATTTACTGAACATAGAAATTGGGATATGTATAGGTGTAGATTTAGTATTGTAGCTTTCTGTCCAAGAGGCTGGGGACTTGTGACTGATATGGAAAAGTAATGTTCAAAATGGCAGATATCCTGTGTTTGAATGATGTTTATGTCTGTCGAACAGTGAATCCACAGTTGTTTTTAATATAGTGTTGTAATTAATGATACAAACTAACAAACAGGCTGTTTGTTTTTGGTCAGTGTAGGATCAAGGGTCACCAAAACATTACATCACTTAATCACTTGATCACTTGGAATCAGCATAACAATTATGATTTTTTTCTTTCAACTAAAAGTTATCACACACATTTTTACTGTAATAATACTGTTTTGTGTTTGAATCAAAAAATATGCAGTTTTGCACAAGTGATATTGTCGCCTGACCCCTTGAACCTTGTTATTCCAGTGCTGTAGTCAGTCATTCAGTTTTTTGAGGGAAACATTAGTGCCAATCAAAATGAGTTTTTTGGGTATCAACCTGAAGTAGGACTTACCTTTGGAGAACCGCAGAGCACCTATAAAATGAGTCAGAGTGCAGCGTGAAGCCAGACTTCAGCCCTGTTTAGCCACTGAGGCTGGTTTCGGGGTCGTGGTCTACGGTTGCTGTCCGCCCTTAAATGCTTTCTCCGCCCTCTGTAGTTTATAAAAGAGCCGAACAACATCCATCCAGCGGGCTGAGCTCAGACTGGCGCTGCTGAAAACACGCAACATGGCGGAGAAAGGCAACGAGCGGCCGCAGTCCTCCCGGTCCTCTTCTCCAGCACCACAATAGAGCTATTGTCTTATGTTTGGGTCAGGTCTGTGGATGCACAGTGAAAGGACAGTTTGCATTTATACGACAAGAGAAAAAGTGTTGAAATGAGCCGCGAGTGAGGAATTCGAAATGAGCCGACGCGCAACAGGTAGGAGCAAGTGCAACAGAGCACGCGACCAACCTCTGAAGCACAGCGGTAACATGGGTAACAGGGTAACATGGTTAACATGGGTAACATGGTTAACATGGTTAACATGGGTAACATGGTTAACATGAGTACCATGAGTAACATGGTTAACATAGTTAACATGGGTAACAGGGTAACATGGTTAACATGGGTAACATGGTTAACATGGGTAACATGGGTAACATGGGTAACATGGTTAACATGAGTACCATGAGTAACATGGTTAACATAGTTAACATGGGTAACAGGGTAACATGGTTAACATGGTTAACATGCGTAACATGGGTAACATGGGCTGAGGGTAACTCTGTCATCCGGGGGTAGACTTCTAAAATATGTACCGTTTCGTGGCACAGTTTCCCTTCATCACTTTTTAAGTGCTGCTATCAGCCAACTTTTTCAGAGGCAGGAAGGAATTTGCTGGACTGGTTTCTCCAGAGACGTATGTAAGGAGGGTTGGAAATTCTTGTCGGGCGTGTTTTCAATAAAAATAATCATTTTCCACAAACCTTTCAGACATCCAAGAGTCTGTGCAGGAGTGTGCCCCCTCCCCGCGGCTGCCTGCTGATCATGTGCTCAACTCAGGAGCTGTGCTCTTCCCTGGTAGATATTAACCCACTCTCCTCTGCCTTCTCTACAAGGTTTTCTATGAACTGTACAGTAAAATGGCTTGTTGCAATCAGTGGCAAGCTTGTCCAGAATGGAATGCTAATTCAGACTTTTTGAATTCAGAGCCTACATCAACACTTGAGTTTCAAAAACTGAAGCGACAGATGGTGAAAACGTCTTTTAGTATATTGAAGAGAGGCCTAATCCCTTGATTTTTTTTGGTTTCATTGGCAAGACTGACCCAGTAAGGAATCAGTTAAATGTCAGTGTATATGCTGGACTAATGTCCTTAATGTAGTAAAGATGCCAGATTTTGCTTTGAGACAAATCCATTTGGGATCATTTGTTTTATCTGTCTGTACAGGTGCTTTTGATCAACATGGCTGCCCTTTGATCGTGTTCCCAGTGGACAGGCAAGACAAACTCTCCTCAGAACTCAGCAAAGCAGAAGTGGTGGACTTCATAAATTACTTTCTCTGTCTGCACAAGTATGTCGAGTCAGTCTCACATTTGTATCTGTGCATTTGAGAGGGAGTACACGATGTACTAAAGGTTGGATCATTCTCTCTCAACAGCAAAAAGCAGGAGAAGGAGAGTTTGGTGTCGGTGGTGGCTGATCTGCAGCATGCCTCACTCGCCACAATCAGGTTTATCACTGAGACTCTGCGGCTGCTTGAGGTATTGTTGTGGCACTGTGTGACGTGTGGTCCTGCTAGAAATACTGGCTGGAACGTAGACATCCACCTCATGCAGAAAGTGGCACCTAGGCCCAATCTCAGTGTTCTGCTTCACTGGACCTTAAGCCCAGAACCCCTTCCAGATATAGCTGACATGACTTGGTAGTGCTTGTGAGAAGGTGTAAGAGGCTCCAAGAGCCTGAAGTAATAGACTCATTTGAGATTTACAGCCTCACCAGGGAAGAGGACAAAAACAAACAGCAGCAGAAGTGGGCAGGGACAGAAGTTGCAGTCAAGTGAAACAATTTACTGGAGGCTTAAGTCTGTACAGGAGGTTATAGAAAATCTCACTTTGTGCTAGATCTAATCCAATTTATTCAAATCTTATCAAAACCATATACATTTTTGTGCAATGTCCAATTGCCTAAAATATGACCGGGTAGCCAATTAAGCTCCTTTACAGGCAATCCGTCACTTTCGGTAAAGGTTCACACTTTATATTGAATTCTTATAAAACAGATTTTTATCAGTTTGCTGCTGTATGTGAATGAACTGGCCTGGCCTGTCTGTCCTTATACACATTACTAAATAAAAGGCATTAACAATGTAACATAGAAAAGAATCAGAAGAGAAAAGCCTTTATCACTGATCTGCCTGATGGCTTCACATCTGCAGGCCTACAGTTTTAAGGTTAAAGGGATCCTCTCATTCCATCAACTTAAATAATTGAAGGATTCCAGTGTTAAAATACAGTAGACTACAGCTGAAATATATGATCTGTAATATGTATTTAGTGCTTTTGAGCATTTATTCTATTAGCCACAAAACAAATGTCCTTTTAACAGAATAAACCCTCGAAATCAGAAAACAACTCAAAATTGCTCTGTTTTAACAAAAATTAGAAATTTCTTTAAACTTATTCTGTTGAGTCCACATTTAAATCAATCAGCTGTTAAATCTGATGAAAGCCATGCATTTGTCATCATGTCTTGGGTCTTGCAGTTGTTTGAGAGCAGCTGCAGTGCCTTGCTCTAAAAGCTGCATCTACTTTGATCTGATGTGGTTATTGTTGCCCATGTGTGCATGACGTCAGAGCAAGTCAGAATCGAGTCAAAGACAAAGCGAACCCACAGTCTAACCTTCTAGGTCCTGCACAGGCCTGGCTCATCTCTAGTGAGTCTATTGCAAATAGGAATGCAGAAACACTCGATATGATAACTTGAATATTATAATATAACTTGAACTCTGAATAATGCATGACAAGAATTGGAGTTGGTCCCCTGCACACAGCACAGTAACATGCTTAACTTGTGGTTTCCCTAACTAGCAGAGTTGTATCTGTAGTCTTAGCTGATTGTCGTAGTACAACACCAAGTGTGTCCTGTCAGTGGTGGTCGTAGTGGAATGCCTCTTCCTGCATGTGTGAGTCACATGCTTCTTTGATCTAATGGAAAAGCCTCAGAAAAAATACACGAATGAGCATGATTATCCAGGAGATTCTGCATTTATTTTAATGGTCCTCCATTAAAAAAAGCATTTTAATAGTTTTTGTGATCTTAATTGCAGACCTGATTAAACATGCATTCCAACATGTTTATATATTTATTTTGTTATTACATACTGCGTAACTACTCCGTCTTAATTTGTGTGTGTTGTTTGTCTAGACTCAACTCTTGCTTTCCAGTAGTGATAAATGTTTTTTAAAGATGCATTCATTGATCAACAATGACAGGAAACAAGTTAACAGATGTGCAATCATCAACATGTTACTGGATATATCAGGCACAGTGCAGGGCTATGAGGCAGATGGGCAACCCCCCAGCCCCAATTAATCCTAAAGGAGAGTCTCACTTGGACTGAAGGTCAGGGTTTTTGTAATATCATTTCCTTCTAATTTGTTAAGTAACCAAATAAGCCACAAAATTACTGTGTCAAGAAAGGCATGTCCTGCATTTCCAGCTTTCTGTAGCCCTGTCTCATTAAGGGGCCCTATGTGCAAATGTAGTTGTCTTTTATTATTTTGTTCACAGTGCAGGGTGCATCATGAAAAAAGAGAGTAAATGTTTTTTCCATCAACATCACAAGCACACAAACACGACAACTTGTTGTTAGAATTTGATCCCTGAGGTTCTATCCACGTGTTAGTCATCTAAGCCCAGGAAGGACTGCAGAACACGGAAGTCTGTAAGACAGTGTGTGTGCCTAATGCCTAGCTTTTATTTAAAAAAAATGAGTGTCATTTTGGAACTTTTAATCCAGTCGTATTTTGGATTAATGTTTGTTTTTTTTCCCTATCTTTTTTTTTCTTTTCTGTCCTTTCCTTTTTTTTAGTAAGTCTGGGTAAAAAACTGGAGCACTTATCAGACAAGTACATAATATTGGCTGTATTGTTGATATTGTGGGATCCACTCTTTTGAGGTTTGACATATTGTGGCCTCTGTTGCTTTGATTTGGACTGTTATGAACTGGTCTCAGTTTGTCCCCCAACTCTATGTGAGAGCAATACTAGATAGCTATGCAGTAGCGTGAGCCTTTAGAGTCATTTCATTCAATGTTTCTGTTTAAAAAAAACAAAAACCAATTTGTTGCTAAGTTTTCTGCACACCTTTCATTTCTAGCTACACAAGCAGACAGTCCACTGTGTCTATATAATTCAGCCCAAAAAGAAGGATGTTGTCAAACTGTTGCTGAAACTCCTGGCTCCATTCAAGTCTTACACTGCCCCTTTTAAGGTAAATGAAATAAAACATACAATAGCATTGGGTTTTGTTTTGGATTTGACTTCAGTAGGTAACACTGATCTCATCTTTTTGCAGAAAGTCCTACTAAAAGAAATCCCAGAACTTTCCAACTACATTGACCGAAGCCAGTTAACAGCAGCATTGGGTGGCTACCTTATTTATTGTCACCAGAGTTGGGTTGCATTCATTAAGGTAATACATTTTCAAATTAAATTATTTAAATTACCACATGTCATATCTGTGTCAAAAAAAGCATGTCTAAAAATATGCTTCATTTTTGTTGCTATCCTCTTATTCTGGAGATATCTGTTATAATGAAATCATTCATTTTTTTCATTTTAATGTACACTCCATTTGCTGCTGTATTGGTGAAGGCCTGCTGACCAGATACTATAATTAGTTAACACTAGACACTAAACAGGAGTAAACAAGCCCAAGTCAAAATTGAGCAAAATAAAATTAATTGTAATTTGTACACATTCCAAACTTCAGTATTGGAGTGAAAAAAATCCCTTCATGTGCTGAGGTCGACTGTGCAGAATTTCAGCAGTTTGAATGGTAAAGTACATCCCTTGAGTACAAACAGGAAATGCTGTAAGACCTCTATATCTAGTGTTAACAACTTGTGCTAAAATCTACTTCATAAAATACAGTGGGCCTCATGTAAGAAAAGTGTATAAACAGATAATGTTCTGAATGAACACACATGCACCTGTAAATTTGTTGCATCCTCTCATGCACAGTAATTCATTGAGAGCAAAGTAAATTTTAGGACAGTTGTGCAGTTAGGATCTGCTGAATCTGACCATGAACACTTGTAAAGCAGACATGATGAGAAAAATTGAAAAGTGCATAATAAAGACTCGAAAATGTTGCTTCAAAAGGCGGTGTACATAAAGATCAGTCTTTGTCAGTAAAATTCTCACGCAGTAATCTTAGTTTACCAGGCAAATCATCCGATAGTTATTTTGTCAAATTTGACTTAAATGAGAGTGGATATATTAATATTTTGTATATAGATGCAAACAAGTCAACCATTCTGACTAGTCCAGTTTGGTAAACATAAAACTATCTGAACGAAAGCAAAACCTACGAAGCTGTCTTATGATCGGTCAGAGGACTTAGCACAAAGTAACATTGTCCTGCTCTCTTAAGCAGCTGTAGAGCACGTGTACACATACACAAAAACTCAGTTATTCTGCTTACGTCTGAAGGAGCACTCAGTTCTGTTTGATCTAAATTACAATTCCTCAGTTAAAATGATTCATTCAAACTAAGTATTGATTCTTTGAGAGTGAGAGCCTGCTCAGCTCATTCAGTCAGGAGATGTTTTCATTTCTGAATCCATTTATGAGATCTATCCAAGCGGCCTGCGTCTATTGTTTGTTGCCTTGGTGAAGCTTGTGCAAATGCCTGGTGTAATCAGCTGACCTTATTAGCAAGTGAAAGGAGCCCCTCTTTCCATTACATTATACATTCAGTCATGTATAACAAGGGTTTTTGGATACGATGGTGGTATTCATTAACCATGGTTGCTCTTTGCTTATCGAAGACCTATTTTAGGACGTAACTATACAATCTCCAGTAGACTTACATTTAACTTGTGGTCGCTGAGCAAAGGGGGGGGGTGTCTAAGTGGTGGGACTTACCTAGGAGGACTTGGGTGTAGGTCATTAGAGTGAAACCTTGTGCATATAATCTAATAAAAAATACATTTAAAATGTTCGCAGTGAAAACGTACAAATTATGGTCTTGTTTACAACAATATCAAATTCATTGTGAACTATCTTGGTCTGGTTACAAGGCACTCTCAGTTGACTCTTGCTCTTTGCTGCTCCTTGCAGGAGATTGATGCATTTGTCAAGGATTTCCTTTCTGTAGTCCAGCGTCTGCCCTCTTGTATTTCCACCCTGCATGCTCTGTCCAGACTGCCGTTGCCCACCACCTTCAACGAACTCCAAAACTTCTGCTCCACCAACGAAGCCAAGTTCCAGCAGCTCAGGGGGTGGGGCTCATTATTTTCTGCTCCTCCTGTAGGCCAACACTGATGCACTCACATGTCCAGATTGTATTCAGTTTTGTAGGACAAGTCTTATATTCAGCATATCATTTATTTTGTTTTGAGATGAAGTAATTGTTACACACACAGAGGAAAGATCATTAAACACGATGTTGTCTACTCTCGTTACTCCTCAGCATGGCATTGAAAGGCAGGAAATACCATCACTTATCTTTGTTGCCAGTTTTATAGCGTCAGTGTTCTTAGAGATTGAAGCACTTGAATATGAATGTGAACTTAAATCATTAAGTGAAACACAAAACACTAGTTCACTGGAAGTCAGCAGCATGTTAACCAAGTCCTTTTAAAGGGTACTGACTTGCAGGTTTAGAAAGCAGCTTTCATCAAGACTGTGGCTGCTGGAATATGTTAATGTGGAATGAAAACATTTTTTCCACTAGTATCAAGTACACCACGAGTGCAGGTTACATGAGCAGGAAACAAAACACTTGGTTGTTTCATGATATTTCTTTTACCCAGTGTCGTCAGACTAGCCTACATTAATATTTTTTGTGTGCTTTGGTATGCAGGGAGCTTGGGCTGGATGAGCTGCTCAGGCATTGTGAGAGCGTGGTGGAGAAGCTGCGTTACCCTGAGAGTGAGCCGTGCTACCAGGCGATGGCTGGCACTGCCCTCTTCACTCACATGGCCTTCGACATGCTCGAGAGCCACTGCAGGTACTTCAGGCAGCTGACTCCCAGAGTGCTTAGTCAAAGGAAATACTGCTGCCTTCAAATGCTTTTATCTTAATCCTCTGTGATAATACTTCCCACACATACCACGCAGTAATGTTGCAATCATGCTTTGTTGCTTCACAACCAAAGAACAGCGTGAGGTTTAGAAGTAAGGATTTTTTTAAGGCAGAAAAATGTTCATTTCACAGTTTTATGGTATGTCAGTTTATGGTAGTTGAACTGGACCAATTTGACTTTTTACTTTTTCAGTGTTACTGTTTTTGGCCCTCTGTTGTGTTGCCATGCTAACCTGGGTTGATACATAAATAAACATAAATGCAAGGCCGACAAGCCTAGTGCCCCTCCTTATGTGTTGCAGTAGAAGTAAAAGTGTGACCTAACCCTCCCTATCTGGTGGGGTGAGTGTGTGGGTGGCTGATTAGCTTAGCCAGGTCACTCTCTTGCTCCCTTCTTTCTTCCTTTTCCTGTACAAAACTATCAGAACACACAAGTTTAAGTTATGAAAGTCCATTAGTTTTGGTGTTTCAAGATGAGAGAGAGCAGAGTTGAGATAAAGCAACCCCTAAATAGCATGCAGTAAACTATGTGTGTGTTTATACGGATGAGGACAAAATTATTAGCCCCCTTATGAACATTTTTACTTCTTATACTTACTTTTATACTTTTAAAGTATTTCCCTTGTGCTGTTAAACAGAGGAAAGAATTTTTAACACAGCTTTTCCAAACATCCTAGTTTTATTTTGGATGTTTACATTATTTTACTTTGCACACAGAAACAAAATTATTTCACAAAAACTAAAAACTACCAG